>CAXIVR010000012.1:26597249-26982249 GCA_964035755.1 Teleogryllus oceanicus | reverse complement strand
AAGAGCATAATAAAAATAAATAAAAATGTTGAAATTCTCATTACTTGTTATTCTACTGTCATTGATAACATTCTAAATTTTTATAACATTAGCACTTTTATGACATCTGAGTTGCTTTCAAACTAATCTTGATATTTTACTACTTTGTTGTTTTCACTTATTGGCTTCTGAAATTATATATCCATATGTTTAGGACGAGCGGAGGTTGCCGACTGGTCAGATTTCTTTCATCCCAAAAATAAAAATATCCTTAATAAATAAATGAATGAAAAAACACAATTGGGCAGCAATTCCATTACAAGGCGAGCAGTCACTCCACGACTCTGTCCACCTTAACTACTTGAACATCACACGAGTGCATCATACAAATACAGCATGCATGGAAAATTTAATTTTGTTTCCTCTCCCTCCTAATTTCCCGAATCGTTTATTTTACGGCGAGTGCTGTAGTAAAATCTCCGGTCATTTTCGTAATGGCAAACTTTTATCGACGTTAGAGTGCACCTAATGTGCCTGACAATTTGAATTTGTTTCGCACGGAGAGGTAGGTGGTCAGTTGCGAAAGGCCACACATGAACCTCCGTTTGAACCGCTACATGAGTATCATTAAGAGTCTCCAATTTTCTTTGTGCGTCCTAAGCGATTACTATTTATTTTCGTCAGAAATACTGAGAGGGTACGCATTAAAAATATGTTCTTTTTTAAAAGGGTGAAAATTCGGTAATGAATGTTCCTGACTGAAGTAAAGTGTGTAATAGAGCATACTAATATGTAAACTGAGATTACTTGGCGTTGCTACTATTAAACAAAGCAGCGTCATCAATTTTTACTAATAATGAATAAGTGAGAGTCATAATAACTATTTGTTTCTCATGGATATGTTAGTCATAACAATTATTCGTAAACAGATCAAATTGAAGATCTATATCATCGTGAAATATGTATTTATAAACACTTGTTACACACAAAGGAAAAAGAAAATATTTGAACAGGAAGAACATTCCAAATGAACATACGAAATACCATTTTGAAACGAACCAATTTTTGGCAACATAGCAAATTCATCTTCTCTATTTGAATTCTATGCAGTCAAGTTTTCTATGGCAAAACAAAGTTAAATTAAAATATACTTGTTACCAGCAGTTAAAAAGATTATTGTTCTGATTTCGAGATTACAGTGCACGACTCGTCACCTTTCTTGATGTGAAGAGATAGCAATGCGCGATTTAACAACGAAACCCTTGATATGCGTACCTCGAAGTTTTTATTTACAGTATATTTGAAATGTAGATACCATACGGAAATATAAAATCTATAAAATTACTATTTTGAAGATTTTATGAATAATTTACGCTGAAATGTATTATTATGAGTTTTTATAATAATAATAATAATAATTATTATTATTATTATTATTATTATTATTATTATTATTATTATTTATCATCATTATTATTTATTATTATTATTTATTGTTATTTATTTTTATTATTATTTTACAAGACGACGACGATTTGATAACATCTTCACTATAAAATTGACGTGAACTTACGATATATCATTCTATCCGACCAATTATATACAAACATTTCCATTGAACTGTAACTCGTGACTTTGCGTTCATACTTATCGTAATCAGTATTAGGTTTCTCATCTTGTGCTCTCTGAGCTTCAATACTATTGTCAGAAAACTCCTTTGGCTTCCTTCTGCACAGCGTACTTATTATTTGGAGTAGTCTAATGGGGCGAGAGGAAGATCGACGGGGTCTGCCTGCTGCAACTGGGCGGTATGCCAGTGCTTACAGACGCAGTGGGACCGGCAGCTCAGTGCATCAACTGATGTCACTCCAGCGCCTCTGACCGGTAGGTCCTACGTTCGAGTCCTGACGGCGGCAGGATTTTCGACACTAGCTTTCCAGCTAGGTCGAATTCAGTCGCTGTCTGGAGGAGAATTCTAGCGGCCGGCTGCTCTGATTGGTAGTTTTCCGTGGTTACTCCGATTAACACCAGGCGAATGCCGGAGCAGTACCCTAACAAACGGGCCACGGACCGCGCGCGATCTTTCCTTCCTCTTCCTTGTCCTCTCCTCTCCCCTTACACACACTTACACTAACATGCATTACACTACCACGTATTCCGGGAGACCGGTCGGGAGCTTACAGCGTGTCCCAGCTGGGGCGGTGCCCCACTGGTGGGAGAGTCCTGGTTAGGGGGAAACCCCACTAGCCGACGGTAGGTCGGCGCCGGATCTCGTCATCCAGCGAGGGAAGATCACCGCCATCCCCACAAGCATGCACTACACTTACGGGACCAATGACAAAAGAAGTCGACGCGCCCGTAAACACGAAAAAAACAAACCAACCAGACGCAGTGGGTGTGGTGGGCGGCGAGTCAGCGTTCCATTGCTCGGCAGCGGTGGCGGAGGCGGCTGCGGCTGCGCCGGCTACGTTACGTCGCTCATTTGGGGCGCACCGGCCGCCCAGTCACGCTGCCCATCATTAGCAGGCGCGTGTCAGCACCCTGCGCCGCCCCTCTCCACCCACGCCCCTATCACAACTACTCTGCTAGTGTCTTCCCTCTCGTTTGCTCTCCCTCATTCACTCTGTCTCTTCATTTATCTCCTCCATTGTCTCTCTCTTTAATCATCTCTGTCTTTGTCTCTTCTTTCTTTACTCCTTCCCCCCCCGCCTCTCTCGGTCTGCTCTCTCTCTCTCGGTCTCCTCTCTCTCGGTCTAGCTCTCTCTCCCGGTCTGCTCTCTCTCTCGGTCTAGCTCTCCCTCTCGGTCTAGCTCTCCTCTCGGTCTAGCTCTCTCTCTCGGTCTAGCTCTCTCTCCTCTCTCTCTCTCTCTCTCTCTCTCTCTCTCTCGGTCTAGCTCTCTTTCTGGGTGTATGTGCGTGCCTTTCATTCATGGTGCATGTCTCTCTTTTTCGATGTATCTCTCAATGTGTTTTTCTGCCCTCCTATTTCGTGGTCTTATCTGTCTCTCTTTTGTTGCCTGCATTCACATCTTTCCATGTGTCTCTTTTCGCTCGCACCCTCGATGTCTGTCTCTAATATATCTCTTTTTTGTTTCTTTCGAGAAGTGGAGAAAACGGTTGATCCGTCAAAAAATTAGTTGCAAATCGCTTTGTCAACTACATGCAATCTCTGATAGTGAGAGGAAATCAAATCTCTGTGTCGATAAATGATTAACATATATTGTACGTGGCTAAAATGTAATTACTTTGAATGAATAATATACAGAGTGGTTCACGTAACTTTAGCTTCTTCTACAGTTTTTGAACGGTTGAAGTTATTGCAATGGAGTTTTCACGGAAGTGCGTGAGGGAATGAGGTTAATTGATACATGTATTCATTTCTATTTTATTGCTTGTATTTTACGAGATACTGAAGTAATTTTTTTTCAAGTGAAACTATACATTTTGTAGTATATTATGACGATCGTAAAAACTCGAATCCAATGATATACATATTTTCATATGTTTGATAAGCATTTTTTAGTAATTTTGATTTTTTGCGACTCATGTTTAACGAATCTTTTGAGTAAAAAAGTCAGCCACACAAGGTCTCGCAGCGCTCCTCCTACTAACGCGCGACCGGACAAGGAAAACTGAGCTCAAAAGAATCAAAATTACTAAAAAAAATGCTTATCCAAATATAACAATATTAGTTCATACACTCGTACTTGATATTACAATATTCGAGTTTTTACGCTCGTCATGATATGCTAAAATAGTTATAGTTATTGATATAGTTATTTTTCAAAAACAAAGTTAAATAAATATTTCGTAAAATACAAATGATAAAATATAAATGAATACTTGGATCAATTAGCCCCATTCCCTCATGCATTTCCGTGAAAACTGCATTGCAATAACTTCAACCGTTCAAAAACTGCAGGAGATGCTAAAGCTACACGAGTCACCCTGTTACCTATTTTTCATCTGTTGATGTAGGCTACTTCAGTAAGAGGAAGGGTGGAATAACAAATAGAAAATGTTAGTTTTTCTGCCCGTTATAATGCATATTAAAAGATAAATAATCACAATTCTTCCGTAACACGTCAGAGGAAAATTACTTTTATCTATCACCACCACCACCACCACCACCACCACCACCACCACCATCATCATCATCATCATCATTATTATTATTATTAGCACTTGTTCATGGATTCAGAATACATATTTTTCGATATCATTCATCTTTTATACGTGCACTGACACTACAAAACAACAACTAATGACCTATAATACCCAATTAAGTTGGAGTTGTGTGAAAACTAATTGAAGGGAAAGAAATAACAGAAACAACTGTCACACTGTTGACTTGGAAATCTTTCCACGAAAACTGTGGGACACTGTATTATGTAAAGTGTATTTAATCCGGTTTATAAATGATACTGCCGGGTGGGACAGTATATGTAATGGCGAATCCGCAAAAGAAACTACGCAGGCCAGGAGATTCTAGGATCCAAACCCGATAAAGCAGGTATCCTAGCTCTGAAGCTAGAAGTGAGGCAACTACCATCGGGATGAAAATTCTGGAGGTCGGCTGCGGCTTTGTTTTCACCCCGAAAGGTAACCGAAGGGCCGACCTGGATGGCCGAGGTGGCTAAGAGCGAGTACCGACTCAGCTCTTCGTCCAAAGGGTCGCGGGTTCGAGTCTCGCCTTGGGCATGGTTGTTTGTCCCTTTACTTTGTATGTGTCGTCGCGGAGAGCCTCGCGTTTTGCTGACCCCAGATCAGAGGAGCCCGCAAGCGTGTTGGTCTAGTGTATGGTCGAATATGTGTCCCATCGGGACGTAAAGGTTAACTGGCTGTTGGCTGAATAGAAGCCCTAGAAGAAAAAAAAGGGGACCGAAGGGCGTATTCTCCATTCTTGTAGGGCTCATCCTTCATTGATACGCCGAGAGTCGTCGAGTCTTCGGGACACAGTGACCGGCTGGGAGCTCCCCGAGATCCTATGTTTGCCTAAATAATTAAATATTGTCTAAATGGTTTAAAGTTTATCTCAGAATGCAATTCATGTTCAGAAACTTGCAACCAAACACTTATGTAATAAAAATGTTGAGTAATTGCACCGTTCGATACCTTGTCTTAAAGCAGACCGAAGTTCTACTGACAAAGAAATTGTAAAATATTTCTGAAAGTAAGCAAAGAGAAATGTTGTACTGAAAACTAAGTAAACTTTGCAAAATCAGTGTCAAGGAAATATTCGTATTTTCCTGTTCTGATGGCATCGGAACGAGCTTATTTTTTTAACTCACAAATCGAAAACAGAAATTGCAAAGTCAGAACAATATCGCATCGCAGAAACATTAATGACACGCTTGTAGAATTATTTAAAATGAAAAACTATATTGAGAGACATTATAAGCCATTTAACATAGATTTTTGAGAAAGCCCTGAAATATTTAAGCTCGTACCAAAATTCGGTTGATTGCACGAGGAAAACTCGATTTTATTCTTTCACACCTGCCGCTCATCGCAGATGGTTTGTTTAATCCTAATTGCGCGTTTTCTCGTGAACATCGACAATAGCGAATATGAAGTCAAGGACCACCCCGTCTGGTAGACATGAGTCGGCGACTGTCCGCTTAACACGGAAAACCCATCTCCTATTATGGGAGACCAGAGAAGAAGTCGTGAGACAACACGCATTTCACGGCAAATCTTTTATGTTCGCCCCTTTTCGAGCGAGACTGTCCACGGCTGTCTGGATTTAGGGTCTCAGCGCAGGATTTGTGACGTCATCGTCTTATTATTATTATTATTATTCTGTATGTGCTTTCTGCTCGAAATACATGACTTATCGCTACGGTTGCCGTTTCTTGACCTCTTAATGTACAGACTAAGAATTTTATGATAAATAAAATTAAACTAATTTTCTAAAATTGATGATGAATCTTTTTTTATAGAACAGTTAACAGAATTTTATTATGAATTCAGTATGCAGATCCTTATTATGATGCCAGTTCCTGATCCTGAGAGGATGAAATGTATGAATGATTGTTTATAGCATTGGTAGTTGTAATGATGTAATATGAATAAGGATAGATCAATGATAGGTTGAAAGGCTAGGGAAATGGCAGAGGCTTGCAAAATCCTACCTTATATCCGCTTTGCTCACAACAAATTCCCCGTGAATCGACCGAGATTTGAACCCTGGTACCGCAAACAGGAATGTGAGCAGTGACTTCTTTTTACTTAAAAGCTAATTATTTATTCTTACTGTTATTTTTTATTATAATCAACATATAGTATTGACTATGTTACCCTCTGAATTTGTTTTACAAAACATTTCCATAATATGTTAATACAGCATACATGCATGGCTTGTGGTATGGTTTATACATGATGGGACAACTAAGTCATAACACCCCTTGTATCTCCTCAACCTGCCAGATACGAAGATGCCGTCTGGACAGTCGATTGCATAAATAGGGGCTACATGAGAATAGAAAACTTCGTATTTGTACTATTTTTTACTACGATGATATATGTCAACTTTGTTGGTTTTTTAATGGAATGCTGTGCTAAATGTTTGCGTAACGTAATGGACATAAATGACGATTTCAAATATGTGTGTACCTTCGTATTTGAGCGAATCGTTTTTTAGAAATTGGTGTGTTTTGTTTGGTATTTTTCATTGAAGCGGCGATATTCCATTCGACTTTTCCTGCTGACTAAATGGGGAACTTCGCGAGTCCGTCTTTCAATCGCGGTCATTTGCTTCAGCACAGAAACTACTTTCTTCGATACTAATTTTGTTGAAAGATGACTTCGTCTAAGGAAAACTCAAATGCTGCATATAGGATTCCGGAAAGTTCATGTTTAGTCACGCAAATACTATTCTGTTATTTTGACAACTGTGACAACATATTCTATAATAAATTGTGAGTAAATAATACAAAAATTATTGAAAAATATCTTTATTAATCATAATAATGAGAAGAAATGAATGCTCTAACAAACTGGTAGAAGTGCGCTGTCACCACCCCACCGGCGCATTACATACTACAGGCTCCGCCCTGTTGTCTACTGCGGTACGTGGCCTTTGAGCGTTTTCGGAAAGCAGACAAAACTACTCTCGAGACATTTTCCTTTAGTGTCTCAGAGGAGAAAAGGCAAAGTCGAATGCAGAAGTGCCACTTCAGTTAAAAAATACGTTACAAAAACACATCAATTTCTAAAAATCGATCAACTTAAATACGAAGATATACACATATTTGAAATCGTCTTTTTAAGCCCTTTACGATACGCTAAAATTTAGCATAGAATTCCATTTAAAAAACGAAGCTGACCTTGTATCTTCGTAGTACAAAATCGTACAAAGACAAAGTATGCTGTGCTCAAGTAGCCCCTGTTTACGCAATCGGCTGTCTAAACGGTATCTTCGTATCTTGCACGGTTGAGGAGGTACAAGGGGTGTTATCATTTAGTTGTTCTACCCTGCATTTACATGATTGAGAGTGAACAATCCAAAGTAAATTAGGGTGGTGAATGTAATTTGATTATTACAAATAATTTGAATTTAAGTGAGAAGGTGTAGACAGTATTGAAAGTTAAAACTGGGATTTCGTATATCTTTACACACACACACATATACACATACACACACATACACATACACACACACATACACACACACATACACACACACATACACACACACATACACACACATACACACACACACATACACACACACACATACACACACACATACACACACATTCACACATACACACACATACACACACATACACACACACATACACACACATACACACACACATACACACACAGATATATATCGTTCTGAAGATGTAGTGGTTTCAGCTAGCAATCTAATATGTATATTATTTTAATTTCTCTTTTGTCGGTATCAAATTACCAGAGGATGATTCAATGCTTATCCAGGATTGATCGACGCCCACGCTTTTTCTCTCGGTACTCTCCACTCTAAATAAAAGAGATAGGCGCAACACAGTCCTATAGATTCTGAATAAATCCGTACAGTGTTTCTAAATAATGTTGATGATTTTGGGAAAGTGAGATAAATTTTTACTTCAAGCTCCGCTAGTAAAATGACTTTTTCTGGTGTTGTCCGAGAAACTTCAACAAGACGATTCCAGGTTGTACCCTAACAAACGGGCTACGGACCGCGCGCGTCCTTTCCTTCGTCTTCCTTCTCCTATCCCCTCCCCTTACGCACGTACACTAACATGCACCACACACCCACATATTCCGGGAGACCGGTCGGGAGCTTAGAGCTTGTCCCGGCTGGGGCGGTGCCCCGCTAGTGGGAGAATCCTGGTTAGGGGGAAATCCCGCTAGCCGACGGTAGGTCGGCGCCGGATCTCGCCATCCAGCGGGGGAAGATCACTGCCATCTCCCGAGGAAAAAACATGCACTACACTAACGGGACTAATGACCAAAGCAGTTGACGCGCCCGAAAACACGAAAAAATCAATCAATCAATCTACAACTCTTCTTTTAAATATCGCTCCAGAGTCAAACCTCTGTCGCATGGTCGCAGGAGGTCAACGTAACCCCTAGACGCAGTGACCGCGAGTTCTATTAAGCTAGTTACCTTGCCCGCGACCTTGTCACGCCTGACGGCCAGATTAACAGAAATGGCTGCTTTAACGTATTAGTGTACAATAATATTTTCGTTTTGTTTTTCAGTGTGTTATTTTTCAGTGTTCAGAACTCTGTGAGAATATCATTTTCTGACTTGAAAACTGAAACAACTGAAGTTGGTTTTTCATCAATGACTACGTAACTTACTTCCGACAGTGTTTTTATGAAAATTCTATGAGATAAGCACAAAAATAAAATGATTTAATTTATTACTAACGATTACTAGTTCAGTATTAACGAACACTTCATAATGAGTAGATATTGATTAGAACATTGAAATTTGAAGTTGCATTTCTTACATAGACGTAGATTCGGGAATGTATTATTTTATTATTTCCAGAATTATTTCTAATTGTAAGCGAGAGAGAACCTTCAAGCCCTCATCTTTCTTCGGGAGGTCATCACAGTAGATAAAGATGATGAATGCTGAAAAACCTTCAAAAATTTAATGTGATTAATAATCGTAAAAAGTACAAAAATATTTGGTGTAGCACTTGGCGTCCATACAGTGCCAAATTCTAAAGCTTAACAAGACAGTCTATGCCCTTGATGAACCAGTGGACAAGTTCCCAATGCTCGAGCATCAGATGAGAACGTCAACAACCATATGCATAAAATGCGGTATAGTGTGGAGAATAATCTCGATCAGGTTTTTCGTCCAGTTTCCCTGATCCATTGAGCAAATGCTGAGATGGCCCCTTGTTTTGCTTCTGGACAAAAATGTAACTTCATTTTCTGTGCACGTCTTCTAGAATTCAGTGGGAAATACAATTATTCAAATTATCGTTTCCATGTTGTCGCGGCAGGAAGTATTATTCCCAAGGACAACATGGATAAGAGCCAACATTTATAGCCTTTTTATCTTTGAAAATAGATTTTATTACATGGGAGCTTTTTTTCTCTCTCAAAATTTAAGTAGTATATGACTTATTGTAGGGATTTTTGAAAATGTGCACACAATTCACTTTTCCCCATAGCACGTCATACGCAGTTTTTAACTGTTTTTTTGACGTAAAATAAATAAATAAATAAATAAATAATCACTAAAAATCGCTTGGTGTTGTTCGCCTCCAAGAAAACACATTACAGTGCAAAGTATTAAATTATTACACGAGGCTTACACAACGCACCCGCGTTACGTGTTCGTAGTGAGAAGCTGTTAACTGGCATTCTTGAAATAAACGATTTCCTTCTGTGAGGATCGCAAAAAATGCAAACAAGGCCACATCATGAGACATACTTCTCTCAGCTAGCGCGTCACGAGATCCGGGTAAACGGCTCGGTCGTGTCGACAAAGCCGAGAGGGGGGGGGGAGCTGGAGGAGCTCTCGACCTAGCTTGTAGGCGCCGCACTGTTGGTGTAATGAGGATCGGCGTGTCGCATACTGGTTGCATCGGGCCAAAAACCTGGCCATAATGGCAAAATTCAAAGTGCGCGTTCGGAATTCTGACTAAACAAATCTCGTTCGGAAGGCATTGGAACACACTATTTACGCTTCAGAACGTTATTTCAATCATTTTCCTCGGCCTCACAGTCTCGTAAAGTTACCGTTGCTCGAAACACTCGAATTTATTGATTCTTGTCGACTATATTTGTGAAATTTTAAAAAACAAATTTTTTTTGTGGATTTTTTCGTATTTCCTAACAGAAGACTCTTTTGACTATAAATTAAGAATGTTCTTAAGAAAAAGTATCTAATAATTTTATATATAAAATGGCTCAGTTCTAGCAGATGGAGCAAAACAATGTTAGTCATGTACATTGTGAATAATATGTTTTGTTCTGCGTATTCCTGCCTCAATCAATTTTTTATTTATCAAGTTTTCTCATAGCTGCACTTTTTTGTTTTATAATTTAAAATTAATTTAACCCAGAAGTGTCTGCGACGAAACAGGAAATTATTTTCTCTGTATATTTTTTCGATTTCGCCTTTTCGATTACGTTTAATATGAAAATTACTGATATAATTTTTTGGAACAATATTAACAATATTAACCCGCGACAGCGAGAACCATTGTATCCATATTTCTACAAATATCGGGTTCATTTTTATGAGTAAGTTAGCCTTTTCGAAACCGTTATTTTCAAGCCAGAACCCCATATGTATACTTTTATGCATTTTTGTTTGTTTTTAAATGAGTAGATCCGCCATTTTGAAGCTGCCATTTTGAATTTTGAAATTTCATTATGACATTCAAATTTAGCGACCTCAAAAACCCGTTGATACCTGTTTTTTACGCAAATCCACTGGCATTAGCAATTATGACCAGGTGTTAGGCCCGATTGAACCAGTGTGCAGCGGTGTGGCTCGGCGGATTCCGCTGAAAGACTGCCGTATTATGCCATGACGGCCATTGCCACAGGTGCACCGGGCAGAACGTCTGCGCGTTGTCATCTCGTGTTCACTCTACCCAGTGACACCGCGTGAAGCTCGTGCGGTGATCACGACTTGACGGGAGGGTGGGGACTCGTTGCTAAGAGAGGTGATGTGTTAAAGTAAGCAGTTTATTTTACGCATTCCCAAGTGTTTGATTTGGTATTGAACGACCGTAGAGTTGCTGTTGGCGGTGTGATATGAGATTGTAATGACGTCTTCACTGATGTTTTCACACATATGAAGCACTCAGTAAGCGAATTTTCGATGAATCAACAAACAAATAATAAAATATTTAAAAAGGAGCTCTTTTGAAATATTTTAAAATAATAATAACAATAATAATATAATAACAATAATAATATAATAACAATAATAATAATAATAATAATAATAATAATAATAATAATATTTTTGGACCGGTACAAGAGCAAGGGATTTGGATGAAGAGGCCCACATTAGAAATTTATAAGCACACTGATAAGATTACGGACACATTCAGAAAAAGAAGAATGCAGTTCTACGGACATATTCATAGGATGAATGAAAACAGAATTTCAAAACGGATTCTCATAGTCATCAACTCAGGCAGGGGAAAAACAAAATGGATTAAAGAAGTCGAGGAGGATCTCAGACAAGCACACATTACAATAAATGATGCAGAAAATAGAAAAGAATTCAGGAACACCATCAAAAAACATACATTTGAAACCGAAACCAAGAAGAGGCCAGGATGTAAATGGACAGCAGAGCGGAAGAAACAACATAGTGAACACATGAAGAAAATATGGGCCCAGAGAAAACACAAACAATCATCATAAAGGAATTCAAGTTCAAACGCTCTCTTTAAATGGGAATAATCGTGAATAATAATAATAATAATAATAATAATAATAATAATAATAATAATAATAATAATAATAATAATAATAATATAGTGGCATGTATCAGTAAAAATGCTGATGAACAAAACAGCAAAAAATCGTTTTCCAAAAAGTAGCACGCATAACAAATAAAATACTCTCGTATACACGGCAACAAATTAAATATTTTAACAAGCATAGTCTCCACGAATACTGAAACAACATAGGAACGTGTAAGCAGTACAATAGTTCTTAACGTACCAAGAATATCAAAGAAGTTCAAGTTCCAAAGTGCAACACGTGACTAGCAAATGTTTAATGACGAGCGGAATTTTAAGAATTGTTCTAAACATGAAATTGAGACTGGAGTTACCTCACACTTCATCTCCTGAGAATTTTCGTAATTACTGGAGCATCTAAGAAAAAGGTTCAAATATTCTGCACCTCACCTGCCTTTGAGATTATGAATTTGACCCTTATTGCCTAATAATTAGTTTTCCATGGTAAAGCTATATACGAGTATCGATTTATAATGGTGAACCGCTTTGCGTAAGTATATGCTATATATTGGCAAACATACTTAAAACGTAATGCTTGAAACAGTTCTAATGATCAATACAAATTACTAAACGCATAATTTGGAAAATAATGTTTTAAATAAATGTGTGCCAACTTCACAAAATTTGTTAGAAATTTGTTATGAATGAAATTTTTGACCATCTCGAAAGCCAAAGCTTCAGAAACGCTATATCATGGTAATCGCAATCCCTGAGTGAATTTTAAAGGACGACAACTCAATCTGAACCGTAGAAAAAATATGTAAACTGCATGTATACGTAAATCAGTAATCACTTTTGTAACCGTTCAATTCAATGGCTATGCAATACAGAGAACACACAATAAATATATCTTCAAAGGGTCTTTAGGGCTAGGAAAGATCGTGTACCTTATTTGAGTTGATTGAAGCCTGGAATGAAATTGTAGCAGCTTCCCAAAAATCGAATTACGAATTGAAGTTAGTTTTAGATGGGTGTATGAAACCACCACCATTAATCTCTTTAACATATTCGTGATACTTGAACTTTGATCTACATATATGATCAGAAGAAAACAAAATTCACTGATTAAGAATGGAAAGAAATTTGGAGTGGGAATACGGAGATTGGAAAAGCTTCTCGTAAGATTTCTCAACGGTAGTAAAAGATTTAGTTATATTGGATATTAAGAATTAAAATGAACAACAGAAAATTGAAGCAATCGTATTTTCTATTGCTAATAATTTGAAGTTTTTTTCTACATTTTGAAAAGTAATCTTTGTTTTTTTCTTCAAATTGAAATTTTAGGTGGTGTTCCCGCTGTAGACATGGGCTCCATTTGTTAATGGGATACATAATAACCGAACTGTATTTATGAAAATACTTGGCAATCGTATTAAACTATTTGCAAGAGAAATGTTATAGTTACCAGTCATACGTAAGCGCTAGAAAGAGATATTTTGAAAAGTGCATTTTAAACCACATATTTTAAAAAAGAAATGGACTTTGTGGAAAGTGACCCAAAGCGATATAATAGACAGCTAAAAAGGAAGGATAGGAGGTACCAAAACATAGCGAAATGTGTGCTTACAGAGGAAATGGTGTACACTTGAATTATTAAAGAATAACGACACGTGCACGGAGAGTTTTGGAACTGGAAAACCAATGGCTAGTAGAAGAATAAAGACAAAAGAAAATAAATGCCAAAAACTGAATAAAAAGTACTTGAAAATGGAAGTTTCTATTTCATAATATACATTGTGTTATACTGAAAACTATTTTATAAAACACTAATAAAAGAAGGAAAAATGTGTAGTTGAATGCAGACGAACATATTCGAAAATGCTCTAACTCTAAAACCTAATGTAAACACTAATGCCTCGATCTACTGCAGATATGTGACACAGCAGTTCCAACAGCAGTGGCCCATTGTACGTTTTACCGTACCTTACATTTCAATATAAAACTCAAACCTGCTGAGTAGTTGATTTAGAATAGCTGCACAGTGTGGTGAAGC
Organism: Teleogryllus oceanicus; assembly: GCA_964035755.1. NCBI lineage: Eukaryota > Metazoa > Arthropoda > Insecta > Orthoptera > Gryllidae > Teleogryllus > Teleogryllus oceanicus. The sequence goes on along the minus strand of CAXIVR010000012.1, from coordinate 26,968,311 downwards.
ATTTCGGCGGAACGAAGTTTAATATGTCCTTTTCTGCAATACGTTCTTTTTTATAATCATGTCCATCAGGAGGTGGGAATTAGAGCATAAGCACAGCGATTTGGCTTTGTAGCCAAATGCTTTTCTTTCTGTAGGTGCAGAAACGCCAAGTCAGAAGTTCTCTTGCCTCACTGATTCAAAAATTAAAATCTCCTGCACACTGCATACATGTGACTGCATACATGTATTTACATAAAAATATAGGCAGATGCACGAAGTGTTTGAGCTCGGTAGCCGAGGAGTTACGGTATTGTCGTACCATCAGGAAGTTACAGTGAAAGGAAGAACGCTAGCTCGATTTCAAGCCAAAAAATGATGTATTAACGAACACTAGTGGAAAATTGTGCAATTAAATCTCACTGGCCGTTTGAATTCGAATTCAATTTTACTTGCCCGGGTATATATTTATCATATTCTTCTAATCAGGCATGACACGTAATGAATCATGCCTATAGGGTATCTGCACCCTGGCTTGCCCCGTCTTACATCGAGCTGCCTAAATCCACCTCGATTCTTCCCACAGTCCTCGCCCTGTGATGCCTCTGCTCCTGTACCTCTTACCGTGTCATGTTCGCTGCGATCACTGCTATTATCCAGACGACTACTTAAGTTAAGCTCATGGAATTACTTCATTCTGTATCACTGGAGAAGAGAAACGTGCAGAATCTCAAAAAAATAAATCGTTGATGTTATTTGCCATACACTGCACGGATCTGGGTATTTCTGTTTTTTAATGAATAACAGTATTAGAATGTCTTGGCAGACAGAACCTGACCTGTTTATTAACTTAGCATTAAAAGGAATAAAAATTAGAGATTTTTTGAGAGAAGCAACATGTAGTATTCAGAAGCAAAACAAAGGGCCATCACAGCATTAGCTCAATAAATCAAGGAAAACTGAAAGAAAGTGCATTTTCACAGACGCAGGTTGAAACAGTCGGTAGGTCTTGTTCAGTCCTTTTTAGAATTATGCAATTAAAAATGTTACTATTGGATTGCTATTATTATTATTGGCATTATTATTGCGTTTGTTTTATATGATGTAATGTACTGTTAAAATTCGAAGTATGATTTCTACAAATCGTTAACCTAATTCATAATTCACTGTATCACATTTCGTCTAAAGATTATTCTACGCCAGGAAATTAATGTTTTGCGCTCCACTTATCCATTATCTCCAGAAAGGGTATTCACAGTTAGGTGAAAAACGTGTCCACGAACGACTGTCAATTTTTTTCCGCAAATGGACCTGAAAGTTTTCTGGACATTGAATGGAGAAGAAGAGTTATATAGAGTGAAACGGCTGCACGTATCGCCCCGTCCCAAGTAATTTTAAGGACCTGATTTAAGCAGAAGGCCTAGTTATTTAAGATGGCATATTTCTGGGATACACCATCTGAATGCTCTTAAACGTGGAACTAATGACATCTTGAATCGTCATATTGAGCTCTATAGCAGTGAACAAGATAAATTCACTTGATAAGAAGACCAAATTTCACCTTGTTCACCCAAATCAAATAGCAAATTCTTAGAATATCATAACCTAAGCGGGAAGTGGGCAGAAAATAGCATTTTCAGGAGCTATATCTTACGGAACACGGAGTTACCTCAATAAAATCCTGCACGAGCTTCGTATGAATTTCCCAGACCCCACATTTCAGAGGAGTGTGTTTACATAATTTCCAGAAAGTAGTCATCCTTAGGCATACGTATTTTCTGAGGTCTGTCTTCCTAATTTGAGCATTGTATTGATTCCTTTCAAACACAAGCAAGTGGTTTATCGCTACAAAAGTGTTCTTGATTCACTTCTTTTAAAAACGACATCGCGTGTATACAGTGTGAGTCACGTAACTTTATCACCTATTGTAAATTTTTAACAGTTGATGTTATTGAAATGCAGTTTTCACGAAAGTACATGAGGGAATGGGGCTAATTGATACGTGTGTTCACCTATATTTTGTCATTGGACTTTACGAGGTATTTGAGGTAGCTTTTTTTCAAATGGAACAATATATATTTCTCAGTCAAGCATGACGAGTTTAAAGAGATTAAAGAGAGTAAATTCAATAACATACGTATTGTCATATGTTAGATAAACATTCTTTTACTATTTTTGATATTTTTTCGACTCGTGTTCAACGAATATTTTGAATGAAACAGTCCGACACACAAGGTTACGCAGTGCTCCACCAGCAAATGCGCGCTCGGGTAAGGGAAGCTGATATTAGTACTTGATTATACGAAGCATATTCCAAATATTCACAAACTGTTACAATTTTTCCGGAACTCTGCTTTCCATCTCCCTGCATTTTCAACGTCTTCAAATATAAAACGAACACTATAAAATGTTGAATGGACATGCAGAAATACCCATACCCAAGGTGTATCTCGAATCCGTGGCATATCCAGGGTCTGTCCAAAGGTATCCGTCGTAAATGGGGCGTCTCTCTTTATTGACCTCAGCGACTCCCAGACGGTCATTTAAAACCGCAGGAATATTTTTCTTCGATATGTATAATATTGTTTCCCCCATGCCCCTGACCGTCTACTCCAGAGGTTGCGCATTAAGATGCATTCACAACGCAAACATAAACATAAGCATGGTGTTAACATAAAAGTTTGGACTACGTCCATATGCGGTCTCATACACAATGTGTTCGCATAAGCGTAACACTTATGACGTTGACTTAATAGTTTGTAAGCTCCAAGCTTCTGTGCTTATGCTTATGTCAAAAATAAGAAATGAACCAATCACTGTACGTTAACTCAAAATCGAGTATCGAAATAAACCGACAGACGAACAATCCAGGGCAAGAGTCCTTCCACCCGGTCATGGAAACAATCGATATCTCGAAATCAAGTCTCACATCCAACCAGTAGTAAATTAGAATGTCTTAAAGCCAATATAAACTCTTATTTTGCTTACGTTTATGTTCGACATTGTGAATACTTCAGTCTATCACTTAAGTTAATGTTTACGTCTATGTGTTATATTTATGCTTGTGTTTGGGCTATGAATGGGTCTTTACACTGAAATTCGGCATCAGCCAAAGGAGATCGCACCAGAATGAAGGTATCCAAGCCGGAGGGGGAGAGGAAGTGGGGCAGACGGCGGATCCTTACCCGTGAAATTTCTCGCCCACGCGGCGGGCGGGCGGGCGCTCGATGGCGGCGACGGCCCCAAAAAACGGCGTCCGTTTGGTGAAGAGATCACGCTTCCGGACGGCGAAGCGGGGGCGGGGCGGGGCGGGGCGGGGGCCGGGCCGGGCCCGGGAGGGGCGGGGCGAGGCGATGGATGGGGTGGGGGAGGCGGTGGCGGAGAGGGGGCGGGGGCGCGTGACCCTCAGCGCGCGCGCGAGGCCGCAAGAAGTCAAGCGCAGCGTTGTGCCTTCACGGAGGTACCTGCTTCGTTTGATCTGGCCGCGACTACTTGGTGGAATAGATATGGGACTGAATTTATAAACCTCTGCTTCGTTTGATCTGGCCGCGACTACTTGGTGGAGTAGATATGGGACTGAATTTATAAACCAGGGGTCTGCCCGGCCTAGCAGGCTGCCAGTGTTCGATCTTGCGATTAATGAACGGCCCCCAGCCAATTCCAGTCGCCCCTTGTTCTCCCAGCAAGCCCCCATATGGCAGCCTCCTAGGAGCTCTGTTGGCAGAGCCTCATAAATACCACCCACAGTCTAGCACCTTATTGTCAATTCGATGTTCTCAATGACAGTGAAATATATCAATGCGGCTGCGAACCAGCTGCAAAACTAGTTACTTGTTTCTTGTTAATGATTGATTGTGATTCTAAGCGTGTCAACTACCGAGGTCATTAGACCCGTAAGTTTAGTGCATGTTTTTCATTGGGAGGTGGCAGTGGGCCGACATACCGTCGACTAGCGAGGGTTTCCCCAAGCAGGTATCTCCCACCAGCGGGGCACCGCCCCAGCCGGGACAAGTTCTAAGTCTCTGACCGGTCTCCCAACATGTGTGGTAGATGTAGTGCATGTTTTTCATCGGGAGGTGGTAGTGGTCTAGTGTCTTAGTATACGGGCGTGTGTAAGGGATAAGGATAAGACAAGGAAGAGGTAGGAAAGATCCCGCGCAGTCAATTTGTAAGGGTACTGTTCCGGCATTCGCCTGGTGTTGATCGGAGAAACCACGGAAAGCTACCGATCAAAGCAGCCGGCCGCTAGAATTCTCCACCAGACAGCGACTGAATTCGACCTAGCTGAAAAGCTAGTGTCGAAAATCCTGCCGCCGTCAGGACTCGAACCTAGGACCTCCCGGTCAGAAGCGCTATAGCGACATCAGTTGATGCTAACGCTCCCGGTCCTTTCGTAGAGTAAATACAGTCTAGCACCTGATTGACATGTTTCATTGTCATTCAGAACACCAAGATGACAATGTGGCTGCGAACCAGCTGCAAAACTCGTTACTGCCATGTTTTACTTGTTTTTGTTAATGTATCTATTAACATTAATGTATTGAAATATGCTATACTCCAGTGGTTTTCAAAACTTTTGCTGCCGTCACTCCCTTCAGATGACAAATTCTGCACACGCTTCTCCTCATTAAAATTAAATTGTTGATAATTACTATTTTTCCTGGAAGCAAGACTATACTGTATATTTTATTATATACTTACAGTGTACATTGGCGTTGATCACCCCCATGGCTGAAAATCCTGTTTCACATTGGTAATCAGTGACAAAAGGGAAGCAGAATACACAAGGTCTTCGTACTTAACTCTCGATACTCATTCCTTACGAAGCACCAAAATTCAGACAATGTTGCAGTTAGATACACTGTTCGTAGTGCAATGTCTGATGAAAGATCAACAAGTTGTTCTTCTTCTGTTGTTGTGAAATTTAGAAATAATTAGAGCATTATTAAGATCACTGTTTTCGCGCCTCCCCTCTGAAACTTTCACGCTTCCCTGGGGAGGCTCACGTCACAGTCAGAATGACACTGCTATACTCTAAGCCTGAGGACCCTGATATCAATACGAATATATTACTTTAAAAATTGTCGGCGTCACCGAACTGATTTTTTCGAGGACGGATTTTCAGGGGGCAGCATTTCGGGAGGGAGAATTTTTGGAGTTAGCCTTTTCACCGGTAACTTCAAGCGGCTGCCAGGTCCACGTGGCCCTCATCGCGAGAAAGTTAGATGTAGCAAATAGAGCAACGATGCACTTCACCGGTGCCAGCACTCACGTGTCTGCTCGCTTTTCACGCGTCGGCTGTTCGGCGAGTCACCACTCGAACCTCAAGCTGCTCCGTTCAAAGGCTATACGGAGAAATACCAATGCAAGAACGAGCAGCGAACCTTGTGAATAGTATTTGATAAAATAAAATGATATTTTCATTTCAAAAAGTAACATAACGATAGTAACAGAAAATAAGATTTTAAATTTATTAATCTTAAACGTATTCGTATATACCTCGAAGTAAAACATACCCTTTAATCAAAATATTTCACTCCAATCCATGGCAGGTAATTGTTAGAGTTATAGTATTCCTACAAAGAATATTTGCAGTTAATGTTTGTTATACAACGGACAATATAATTCAGACGTAAAGAGGGGCGATTGTTACTATGCTCTGTGGTATTATGTATTATGCATTGATGAAACGAACGTGAAATAAAAATGTTTTTTGTGATGAACGATCACTGGCCACAATTAATGTACTTTAAATATAAAGGAAATGCAGCAGAAATTTTAGTTCCGGTAAATTGGTAAACAGAAGTATAACTATCTTCATTCTATGAATGAGTTTTCACGTATTTCGTACTTAAAATAAAAAACATTTTAAGTGCGTCTGTAAGTCGAAGTATCAAATGACTTAGAATAAATGTATGTCAGTTCAAATAAGGTAGTCAACCCCCGAATTCTAAATGTCTCAGGCACTGTGCTAGTGGTTACAAATCCACTTCAATTATCATGAATAAAGAATAAAGAAGCTCGTTATTGCACAAATCAGTACTCGTGAAACCTTAAAAAATTTGCTGCCTAAATTCGTTTCTAAATTGTAAGACTTAAGACTTTAGAGACGTATGAGAGGGCGAAAGAAAAATAACGGCGTAGCTAGTAAAGAACAAGGTAATCAGTGAATGCTGAATGTTCGAAATAATGACACCGTCGTGGTTATTTGAACTCTCACATCCTACAAAAGAAGTCACTGACACCTTAATGATTAAAATGTACTACTTCTTTAGGTTAGATAATAGAAAGTGGCAAGCTATTCAGCCACTTGAAAAATTATTTTTAACTATTCTCGCAACCTAAGATAAAATTAATTTAATAAAATCGATCGACTTTAGACAATGTATGGTTTAGAAGAGTTCCATTTCTTTACGTTGAATTCCTATTTGAGGTACAAAGAAAAGACTAATGTATTGTAAAAAACAAGAGGATGGTTTATGAGTTGATAGGCTCTTAAATTGCAGCGGATACAATAGATGGGGTGAACGGTCTAAACAAACTAAAAAAGTTTATGAACTTTAATAGAACAAATCACCTGGCTCGTTTGTGTCCGGTTGTCATGCTGTAAGAGCTGATCATTTAATAGTTTCCTCTTGTAGCCTGTGCCTCCTTTTAGGGCAGCCGACCTCTACTTTTGACCGCCAGACAGTGGCTAAATTCAACCCAGCTATGGGGCTAGTATCGAGAATCCCCACCGTCGGCGACACTAGCTACATAAAGGTCGAATTCAGAAGCTGTTAAATTTAATCAAAAAAATTGGAGCCATTTTTGAGAAAATTTTGAAAATGATTTTGTCTTCATGTAAAGTACCTCAAAAATCAAAATATTCAGCTGAAATTCCCAAAGCCTCGAGTTTGTTCAGATCAATCGGGAAATATCAATTTTGGAGCAAATCGGTTGAACAGTTTAGACGCAAGCGTAGACCTCAGACGGACAGACAGACATCAATCGATTTTTCGGTGTTAAGTACCCACAAAATATGGATTCTGGCTACACCAGGTGTTAGAGGAAGTATTATACTAAGTATAGGAACATGATTTATCCACTTTTTCGTTTCCTGGGCTCGAGAAAAAAGTTTTCAGTCGAAAATTTGCATTTTTTCGAAGCACGGTTACACGTTCCGTCTTACATTTGTATGGGTGACAAAGTAATAATAGTTTCCAGTATTTTACATAAAAATCCGTACCTTTTGCTTCCGCAATCTCTAGTGGACAATTAAATTTCTTCATTTCAATTTTCTCCCGTTCACTTACGCTTTGTTCAAACCTCAACGTCACTACTCAATTTTTGCCGTCTTCAGGATAGCTGTTTTACAGAATGCCGTCGTTTCCATTACCCAAGTTCTTTGCAGAATATTTCACACAATATTCCGACAAGCTGCTCATTTACTCCGGATATCTTGTATTCATGCACAGACCAGGTACTTTATGGAAATTCACACACGGAAAACGTACGACGAATATTGTGTGATGGTGCGTATCAAATTACACCACAGTTAGTGACTTGCAAGAGAATAATAAATTGATCTTTGCTAGTACAGCTAAAACTGCAGTTATCAAGAGTTGCCAGAGAAATTTCAAATGTGAACAATCGCATTTATGTCGTTGTTTCTCATCGCAGCAAATGCATGAATTTCACTAGAAATTGCACCCTCTGTTCGTAATACACTGAGGAAAGATGTCGGCATTTTTCCCTTTTATAAGAAGTCATTAACATAAAATCTCATTAGTGTATTAGTATCGCATCGAGAATCATCTCCCGGGAGTGCAGCAAAGAGATTGACGACAAAAACGCATAAGTTTGTCGACGATGACAATTTCGATGATCAGTTGCAGTTGCAACCCGAAAAACACATTTCACCGCAACATTTTTTCAATTCAATTTTATTTGTAATTTGTTTATAGGTTTTACGTATTACAAATTGCGGAGTATATTCACGGTGCAAATAACTTCTTATAAATAGATTGAAAATAAATTCTGATAGAACAGATAGTTAGCATACGATACAATATAAATAACATAACATATACATATAATACAGTAACATACTACAAAATAATACAATAACATAATATAGAAAATAATTGAACATACATAGAACAGAACATACAAAATATATACTAAACAAGTTGTGCCAAGTGAGAGTTGACGCGTTACAGATATGTCATTCATTAGTGCTTATGGAATTTAGCTTGAACTATTCATTTATAATGAATGCCCGTAATTTCAAAATTGATGAAGTAAAGTAATAAAGGGTTTTAGATATTTCAGAGTTTAGATTAACCAAACAATTGAGAAATAATAATGAATCATTGTGGCATGGTTCTCTAAGCTCTTTATAGATTGGGCACTCACATAAAATATGAAGATTTTCTTCAGTATTCATATTACATATCTAGCAGATAGAATTTGAATGTATTTTGTGCCACATATTTCTACTGTTGATTTTTATCTCTTTGTCATTGGACTTCCTGATTTGAGCGGTGATGGAAGTGGGGAGAGCAAACGTTAGATATTTCTCTGTTTCTCTAGATTCCAGATCCCTAATTCCTCGATATATTGTACTGTATGATGCATTCCAGATTCTACGTGTATCGTCTGTAAAGATTTTACCTTCATATATAACTTATTTTACCATCGTGTATAACTGAAAAGATGCGACCTAGAGCATAATTTTTTTGTGCCTTCAGAGATACAAGTTATGTTTTATTTCCCGAAGTATACAAAATAATATTTTTGTATGTTCTATTATATTTTTTTTGGTTCCGTAAATACGCAGCAAGATCTCTAGAAACACGAAAAGTTGATGGAAATGAACTATAGTTGCGAAGTTCGCGTCTAGTTATGGTACTGTTGTGGTATTGTGTTATCATTGCTTTTCATTTGAGAAAATCGTGAAAAACGCCGATCAGAGGAGCTCGTTCTTCAACGATCTTAAGAGACTTAGGTAGCTTCACCTCATTTCCCTGTCACAAAGTTTTCTTTCCCGGGACTGAAACTCAACATCTCTTCATGAGTGACCAGTGGTAATTTGTGTGCATACTACTGGCCATGCACAGTGCTTTAAAGGTCTGCAGATATCGCCATCGCACACATTACTTTGGGAGACATTGAGATGTTCGAACAGACCAGAGGACGTAAATGATCTTGGCTGTCCAGGTGACGCCGCGTCGAAGGCTGTGTTGCCGACGTTTCGACCATCTTGTCGTGGTCTAACGGGTCTATATGGCACAACAGCCCTGAGGAAGACCACGACAAGATGGTCGAAACGTCGGCAACACAGCCTTCGACGCGGCGTCACCTGGACAGCCAAGATCATTTACATGACTCTGGCCGCGGAAGCCTACAACTTCGCAGACCAGAGGACCGCGATATGTCGGTCGAAACGTCGGCACCTCAGCCTTCGACGCGGCGGCCCCCGGACAGTCCAGATCATAACTCTGCCCGCGGAAGACTACGATATTCCTTTACACCAATGTGTGAAGCATGGCAGGGGTATCACACAAAATTCATTACAATAAATAAATGATATGGATGAGGTGATGTTCAGAGGAATATACGGTAATATCAAAAGGCATAGTTATGAAAATATGCATTCGTCATACAGGTCTCAAACATCAGACTTAGCTTTGAAAGTGTGGATGATTTTCAGAATCCCTGGTCCGCCGAGGGCGGCTCAAAAGGAAAACAAAGTTTTAATTCCAATTATCAATGTTATCCCTCTAACTTTGCCCAGGAGTTCCGATCTGCCTCGTACCGTGAGAGATAGCTCAGGGCATGTCATTGTAGTCCCTCTGACCGGCAGGTCCTAGATTCAAGTCCCGACATTGACAGGATTTTCGATACTAGCTTGTCAGCTAGGTCGAATTCAGTTGCTGTCTGGAGGAGAATTCTAGCGGCTGGCTGCTCTGATCGGCAGTTTTCCGTGGTTTCCCCGATAAACACCAGGCGAATGCCGGAGCAGTACCCTAACAAATGGGCCACGGACCGCGCGCGATCTTTCCTATCCTCTCCCTTTACACACACTTACACTAACATGCCCTAAACTACCACATATTCCGGGAGACCGGTCGGGAGGTTAGAGCTTGTCCCGGCTGGGTCGGTGCCCTGCTGGTGGGAGATACCTGGTTGGGGAAAACTCCGCAAGCCGCCGGTAGGTCGGCGCCGAATTTCGCTATTCAGCGAGGGGAGGAAAAGCGCCACCTCCCATAGAAAAAATACAAGCATTACTCTTACGGGACTAATGATCCTAGTAGACGCGCTCGAAATCATAAACAATCAATCAATCTCAAAACCTCGAGGCCGGCTCAAAAGAAAAACAAACATTTAATTCCTGTTACGAATGTCGTCCCTCTATCTTTGCCCAAAAGTACCGATCCGTCTCTGACCGGGAGGTCCTAGGTTCGAGTCCTGTCGGCGGCAGGATTTTCGACACTAGCTTTTCAGCTAGGTCGAATTCAGTCGCTGTCTGGAGGAGAATTCTAGTGGCCGGCTGCTCTGATCGGTAGTTTTCCATGGTTTCTCCGATCAACACCAGGCGAATGCCGGAGCAGTACCCTACCAAACGGGCCACGGACCGCGCGCGATCTGTCCTTCCCATTCCTTGTCCTATCCTCTCCCCTTACACACACACTTACACTAACATGCACTACACTACCACATATTCCGGGAGACCGGTCGGGAGCTTAGAACTTGTCCTGGCTGGTGCGGTGACCCGCTGGTGGGAGAGTCCTGGTTAGGGGGAAACCCCCACTAGCTGACGGTAGGTCGGCGCCGGATCTCGCCATTCAGCGGGGAAGATCACCGCCAGCTCCCGCGAAAAAAACATGCACTACACTAAGAGGACTAATGACCAAAGCAGTTGACGCGCCCGGAAACACGGAAAAATCAATCAATCAAATCCGATCCGTCTCGGCTCCACTCAACCTGCTTTCGAATGACCTTGCTGTCAGACGGGCGAATCGTGCGCAGTCCACCTTTGTGTCGTCTGGCGTCGATAATTTGGCAGTCCTTTCAGTCCCGAGGAACCAAATGGCCATCGGAGAAGCTCTTAACTCGCATTAATGCACAGGCTCATCGTGTTTGACAGTTGGTACGAGGAAAACTGAGATCAAACTTCATTCAGGTCAACGCGTCGCCAGATGTTGTCTCAAAAGAATGCGTCTTCGCAAATTATGCATCATAATGATAACTTCGAAAAGTATCCGGTCCCTGCAGGATTGGCTTACAAAAGAGTGTGAGTGGAATATGAAATGGTAAGAATGTTGAGAGAAAGTTAAAGGTACAGAGACGTATTTAGATTTTCTCTTGAATTCTTTTCCATTACTACAATGCGTAATGAGTATTCTACTAAAATTGTTTTTTTCCTCATTCTAAAAACAATTCTGAAAAGTTCTTTGTATTGATTGGGTATAATCCATACACCCATGAAGAACAGATTCTAATGCGTGTAGAGTTATCGCATGAAAAGAGAATAGTAGTGTGTGTATTGAAGGACTGATGTATTTTTTCTTGCCCAGGTTTCATTAAATCTCATGAACTTCACTTGGAATCGACACCGTAAACGCTGCATCATTATCAAAGAGTGCTCATATCCTATAATAATGAACCAGTCTAGACATGAAATCTGGTCGTACTCTTCTTTGATGGGTTTTGTGAGAGAAAAATTAAAAATTATATTACTGAAGAACCTATTATCAATTACTGTATTTTGTTTTAAAAAATGTCGAACTGTTATGACACTTTGTTGAGCGAATTCTCTTCCTTCCTATACTTTTTCAATATATTTCTCTCTACACGATCGAAAGCTTTTTGTGAAACACTAACCAATGCATATTTTAATGTGATTTTAATGTTTATCAGTGATTTGTTCAAAAACAAAACATTTATCTAAACAATATATGTTATAAAAGACGTTTTGTTCCTGAAATCAATTTTCGGGTAGTGTTAACTTTATTTTCTAGAAAATATCAATGTGATGTAGTGTATCTCTTTATAAACCATAACATTGTAATTTATTAAAATTTGGAAGTAACAAGATTAATGAGCCCTTCGTTGTTTGAATTATCCAGCCCAAGCACACTATTTACAAATACAAACTGAAGTAGTAGACTTTCACATTAATAGATCTATATTCAATCCCTCTACCCCTGTGACTTTTCTACTTTCACAGCTCCCATGCTTACAAACTAGATAGAAACCATGTTTTCATCGTGATAGAAACAATGGTGACGAGTTTCCTTCCTGTTAGGGAGTTTGCCACCTTGCTTACATCGATGATACAGGTAGGTTATTCAGCAATAGTTCCACCCTACAGATGACCACGATAAATATTACTTTTCATCTTTGTATAGTATATGTTGGGAAAGTATTGGAATAACATCCACAACATGACCTCGAATGTTTGGTCGTATAATCAGTGTTGAAGGTTTTTTCCAAGTGCAACTCAGCACACGCTTTAGTATTACAATCCACTAACGCTGTTTCAAAGAAGTTTAGGATGGGCGCAGTTGGAGAGGAGATCCATTCAATTTTGTACTCAAAAATCAGTGTGTGTGTGTGTGTGTGTGTGTGTGTGTGTGTGTGTGTATTTGTGTTTGTTTTCCACCAGAAACATCGATATAATGTCGATATTTTGCTTTCGATGTTTTCTTCACACCCACATTTTTTCATTTTTTAAGTAAAGGGTATTAGGCACGTTGCAGAGTAGCGGCAATCCACAGCAATTTCGTTGTTTTGCGTCATCCTCTTTATCACGCAGAACATTTCGCCTGTCCATTCTGAGGGAGTTTTAGGTGGTTATTCTTCGATGGCGTATGAATAGAGATGACTAAAGGGTAAAATAGCGAATCAACTGATGTCACTGCAGTGCCTCTGACCGGGAGGTCATAGGTTCGAGTCCCGACGGCGGCAGAATTTTCGACACTAGCTTGTGAGCTGGGTCGAATTCAGTCGCTGTCTGGAGGAGAATTCAAGCGTCTGGCTGCTCTGATCGGCAGTTTTCCGTGATTTCTTCGATCAACACCGGGCGAATGCCGGAGCAGTACCCTAACAAACGGGCCACGGACCGCGTGCGATCTTTCCTTCCTCTTCCTTGTCCTATCCTCACTACTTACACACATACACTTACATTAGCATGTAACACACTACCACACATTCCGGGACACCGGTCGGGAGCTTAGAGCTTGTCCCGGCTGGGGCGGTGCCCCGCTGGTGGGAGAGTCCTGGTTAGGAGGAAACCCCACTAGCCGACGGTAGGTCGGCGCCGGATCTCGCCATCCAGCGGGGGAATATCACATAATTAAGAATCACATCAAGAAATTTTCTTGAGTTTAGGTCAATAATAATAAACATCTTTTAAAGTACCAACGTGCCAAAGTGCCAAGTGCAACTACGCCGCCAGCAGCCTAGACATAGGCAGAGGACATGTAGTGATGAGGCGATTGCATTCCAAGGGGGGCGTATTATGTGAAAGTAATGTGTGGCAATGAAGGTCAGGAAGGAATATGTGGGAAGAAAGTGTCGTTGGAGTGTGGGTTGGTGCTAAAGATCCGGAATAAATCGTGTGTCCAAATGGTGATATAGACTATTATTAGAGGAGTATTAAATTAATTGTATTTAGTAACTACGGAAAATCCCTCTGTTATAGCCGTGATGAAGGCTGAATAAAAGCCGAAACATTAGTACTTTTAAAGATGTTTATTATTGACCTAAACTCAATAAAATGTTCTAACATTTAATCAACGAGGTCAAGAAATCAAGAACGTGTTATTTTCTTTCTCATTTTATGACCAATCCATTAAAAAATACCGGTATATCAATGTATCAATATATTCCATTCAATTCAATACCTTGTTTTGATATTTAAATTCAATATAATGTCGGTATATGTTGATTCTTGAATTGACACTCTTTCTTCGTAGCCAGAGTAATGGACCAGGCCTCAGTACAATTTAAACATGGTACCATGAGGGTCCATTCGCCTATGTGGAATGGTCTAGCTTCTTTGCAGGTAGTTAACTCACCGAGGGAAGCGAATGTTATGGCAGAAAGTTGCACGTAGCAGCAACTCAGCGTCTCCAGCTCTTTTGTTACATCAGATGCAAACGATGTACACAAAGGAGGGCGGACCGCGTGTACAATGGTCGTAGTTAGATCCCGTTGTTCGTTGCCATTTCGTCTTACAGCATAAAATATACAGAATGTACACCATCTTCCTTGACGAAATAAAACGTCCCCCTTCCTTAAATAAGTGTGAAGGTGCACATCGTGCATTGTCGCAGCTGCATTTTCCGCGTAATGGAAGAGCGCGCCGAGTCCGTGATGCCGCCATTTGCAGAAAATGCATCACATGGTCGAGAACCCGGCGCTCCCCTTACTCGTTGACACGTTGGCCCAGTGTTCGCCATGACCTGACATTAACGCCATTTGCACGGTTTCGTCTGCCTATTGGCGCCTCAGCATCTTGCAAAAAGCGCATTATCACGAGTCTACCTAATGCTGCTAAATCAGTTTGCACAGTAGCGAGTTAAACAGAAGAAGTGAGGTTCGGGATTAAAGATATGAAATGCTTCCTGTTGTTATTTCTATTCAAAGAGTTGCGATACTATAGAGATGCGATCAGTTGAAAATGTGAGAGGAGATATGTATGTTATCTACAAAATATTTATATAAGTATGCATTATTATTATTATTATTATTATTATTATTATTATTATTGTTATTATTATTCCGTAATTTTTTTGGTGTCGCTTAAGTATTTTTGCAACCAGCTTTCTAAGGAGTGACCTTTGTGAAAGTGTCTTTACAATACTTAGCGCAAAATATGGGTTGTGGAACCACCCAAGTAATGCAATGTCTTGCACTTCCCAGTCTTTTGAAAGACCTGACAGTCTTCAATAAATTCTTAAATAAATTTTCAGGGGCAAATCCCAGAGCTCCGAAATACAATAAATTATCGTTATCACGAGCTTGCTTGAAACCGTAACAGGAACAAAATTTGGAATTCGTGTTACCAAGAGTTTCCTGAATCGTATAGCCTCCTTTACTGTATCCTTTGCCAATCTCTGACGATGTTGTTGAACTGCTGCCGGCCCTGGATCCCTTGAACTAATATCCGTGGGATGACCAGACATCGAAAAGATGAAACGATGTTTCTGAGCTGGTACTGAAATTGATAAAGTAAGGCACTTTGAAGTTCACTTCATGATTTATTATTATTATTATTATTATTATTATTATTATTATTATTATTATTATTATTATTATTATTATTATTATTGATTGATTGATTTTTTCGTGTTTCTGGGCGCGTCAACTGCTTCGGTCATTAGTCCCGTTAGTGTAGTGCATGTTTTTCTCTCGGAAGATGGCGGTGATCTTCTCCCGCTGGATGGCGAGTTCCGGCACAGACCTAACGTCGGCTAGTGGGGTTTCCCCCTAACCAGGACTCTCCCACCAGCGGGGCACCGCCCCAGCCGGGACAAGCTCTAAACTCCCGACCGGTCTCCCGGAATATGTGGTAGTGTAGTGCATGTTAGTGTGTGTGTGTGTGTGTGTGTGTAAGGGGAGGGGATAGGACAAGGAGGACGAAGGACAGATCGCGCGCGGTCCGTGGCCCGTTTGGTAGGGTACTGCGCTGGCATTCGCCTGGTGTTGATCGGAAAAAACACGGAAAACTACCAATCAGAGCAGCCGGCCGCAAGAATTCTCCTCCAGACAACAACTGAATTCGACCTAGCTGAAAAGCTAGTGTTGAAAATTCTGCCACCATCAGGACTCGAACCTAGGACCTCCCGGACAGAAGCGCTGCAGTGACATCAGTTGATGCACTGAGCTACCGCTCCCGGTAATTATTATTATTATTATTATTATTATTATTATTATTATTCATTCCGTTGGTTGAAGTCTGACAAAATGAATTAATATGCGTTGAATGACATGGTTGACATTAATGTATGGCGGACGCTGGATTACATCGTGGCCTCTGACTTCCATAGCACGAGGTGAAAACATTCGTGCATAGCGCGGGATTTCAATCACAACCTTTCTTTCCTCGAAAAGTGGTTGTCGGCAGCCATTTGCGAGCTACGTAGGTGAACCCTTTTAACATGTTTCTAATTTAATGCCAACAGGATAAGTTGAAGGAAACTACGTACAAATGGGAGTTAAGTAAATGTGAATTGAAATTTTACAATATGAAACGGAAACGAACGGGAAAAGTATTATTATATTTTAGGGAACAATTGTACGAACTGTTCATAATTATTAATACTTATGTAACATGGTTAACATGAATTTAAACGGTTGCCGGTCTAAGCTTAATCAAAGAGTAGATCATTACTCAAAGCAAGATGATGCAACCGTTCACGTCTGGACCCTACTATCTTCGGTCCCTTTATATGGAGTCCCTCTTATTGCTAAAGCATATGAATTAAACCACTAATAAGGTTTCTCTTTTGGCGACGTAATATGTGTATGATCGCCAATCTCATCCAAGGATTCTAAAAAGGTGTGAGTTTGTTTTTACGATGCTTTGAAAATATCTCTACCGTTGTGCACTCATCAACATACTATTCTAATGTGGAAATATTCACTATACTTGTGTATTATAACGATTTAGGAGGAATGGTAACAATGAAATATTCAGATTTCAAAAGGTCATATAAACATGTGTCACGTTTTCAATTGATATGTCCAAACCAGGAAGCGGCAAGTGTAAACGCAACCCCGAAAGATATCGCGTATTGACGTAGTATTTCAGTCAGTTTATATCGCCTGCGTGAATCGGAATTCGTAGGCCGACTGTTCTGACCAAAGGTTCTCTTGATCACGTCGAGACACACGCAGTAGCAACGGAGATAGTACCTTTCCATTCTTTTTCCTTCCCTAATCGACAATAACCTTGAGTGTGTCCCGCCCGAGAGCTTGAACCCGACGGGTTTCCCTTTCAAGGCACAGCGAACAGAGCGCACTACACGGGCAGGCCCGTCGCACTTAGATGCCAACGCATATCACACAGAGAAACGAGCTGCTGGCGAACCCGTAACTGTCCTGGCCAGAAGAGGTGAGAGTTAGGGAGAGTTTGTATCCAGTCCACTGTCTACAGAAAACGGTCCGGGAGGTCCTAGGTTCGAGTCCTGACGGCGGCAAGATTTTCGCAACTAGCTTTTCAGCTAGGTCGAATTCAGTCGCTGTCTGGAGGAGAATTCTAGCGGCCGGCTGCTCTGATCGGTAGTTTTTCCTGGTTTCTCCGATCAACACCAGGCGAATGCCGGAGCAGTACCCTACGATTCGTAAATTTGCTTCACGTATCTCTGTGAGTGTGTGTCGCTAGCCTGATTGTTCTGACCAAAGATTTTCCTGATAACTTCCAAACATACGCAGGCGCAACGTGGATCTCACCTTCGCATTCTTTCTCCTTCCCCGAGCGCCAATAACTATCAGACCGCGTCCCACCAGGAAGGTTGAACCCGAAGGGCTTTCCTTTCAAGGCACAGCCAACAGAGCGCACTACACCTGCCCGTCGCACTCGCATGCAAACCCATGTCACCCAGAGAAACGAGCTGCTGGCGAACTCGAAACTGGCCTGGTCAGGAGCGGTGAGAGTTAGGGAGAGTTTTTAGGTAGTCCAGGGTCTTCAGTAAACCGTGAAAATGCGATTTTTTAAAAATTAAAATGCTAAACTTTACCATTACTGGATAAGACGAACTCCGGAAACGGCGTGAGTAAACGAAATGCCGAACGCGATCACGGTTTCGATCTCGACGGGAAGCCAGAAATTTGCTTCACGTATTTCAATGTCTGTCGCCTGCCTGAATTGAATTCGTAGGTCGACTGACTTACTGATAAAATTTCTTTTAAACATTTGCTACGAAATACATTTACACCAATTACTTGTTCCCCAACAAGTGTTTTCCTCTTCGGCAATTTCTTCACGGGACGACGAATGGATGACGACCAGGCTTTCATTCCTTCAAGACTTTGATTCCTCCAAGACTTTGATTCCTCCAAGACTTTGATTCATCAAGACTTTGATTCCTCCAAGACTTTGATTCCTCCAAGACTTTGATTCCTCCAAGACTTTGATTCCTCCAAGACTTTGATTCCTCCAAGACTTTGATTCCTCCAAGACTTTGATTCCTCCAAGACTTTGATTCCTCCAAGACTTTGATTCCTCCAAGACTTTGATTCCTCCAAGACTTTGATTCCTGCAAGGAAGCGACCGCACCCCGTCCTCTTGGATCCCCGCTCTCCGTCTCTAATTTCTGCGTCGTGTTACTCGTTTTATTACTCCACTTCCGGTCCCGCTTACCACCGGTTACTTGGTATGTTGTATTGCATCTATGATTTTACTTTGTCACACTTCGAAAGAAGAGAAAGTATTGTAATCGTGCGCCGGAAAACGCGGATTTTTCGATCCAAAAACTCTTATTATCGGGCCCTGGTGACGAAAAAGTGGATAGATGTTGTTTTGATGTATCATTTCCATGAATAAATTCAGCGTTTCTTCATACTTCAGAAACTCTGCGCGCCCTGAAACCAATTAAGTCAAATTCAACTGGTAAGGATATTTGAAATATTAGAATGATACATTCATAGGAACACAACAAAAGTTATTATTGTCAGAAAAGAAGCACAAAAAGTGAGAAATAAGGACTGAAGTGGCTCAGGGCATCATCTGATGTCATTGCAGTACCCCAGATCGAAAAGCTCTAAGTTTCGAGTCCCGATTTTCGACACTAAGTAATTAGCTAGATCGAATTCAGCCACGGTCTGGAGAAGAATTCTAGTGGCCGGCTATTCTGGTCGGTAGTTCTCCGTAGGCTTTCCCATCAACACCAGGCGAATTTCGCAGCAGTATCTTAACAAACGGGCCACGAGCGCGCACGATCTTTTCTTCCTCTTCCTTGTCCTATCCTCATTACCTATACACACACTTACATGCTCTACATTATCTCGCATGTCGAGATACCAGTCGACAGCTTAGAGCTTGTCGCGGCAGGGGGGGCTGCAACTCTGGGGGAGATATTTGGATGAGTAAAACCAGGCAAGACACGCTCGTAGGCCAGCAACGGATCTCGCCATCCATCGGAAGGACACCGTTGCATCACGTGATAAAAACATGCACTACAGTAACGGAACTAATGACCATAGCAGTTAACGCGCCTTGTAAATACGAAATAATCAATCGAAAGTGAGAAAGTAAATATACTGAACGAAATGAAGGGCTCGGGAGTAAAAGATAGTAACCCTCGGAGTGATAGTTTTTGTGATTTAACAGTTCCGTACGGCTCCATCTTCTGTCCGTATGCTGTGATTCCCAAATAGTCAAAATTATGGCGCATTATTGTCCCCCGGCTCTTGTTATCTTCGTATACATCTTATAGCAAAAATTTTTTCTTGCAAATGTTTCCATGTAAGTTTCCAAGTTTTACACCCGCACCCTTCAAATAGTTGCTCGTATAATGTGGATTTGCTGAAAAAACGAGGATCTTGAACCGACCGAGAGACCGCATCCTGAGCCTCCTTAACGCTGGTTGGTCGTTTGAAAGCATCACGCCTGCTATGGGCCGTGGACATTGCACTATGTTGGAACCAGTTAGTCGTTCGAGGAGCGCACCGCCCAGTGACTGACATGAAAAATGCAGTCAGACGAAACAGAGAGAGATGAGCATTGTTCGATAGGTTGTGAATGAGCATTCTTGCGATCAGAAAGAATGTGCAATGCATCATACCGTGTGCAACCGCGCCCTCACCAGAAGTCTCCATTGCAAGGGATTATGCACTCGCCGGCCTTCACGACGAGTCTCATTAAACGCCCATCAGTTTCAGCAAATTTCTCCTACTCTCTTTGATCGCCGCGGTGCACGTTGGTTCCAACTGACCAAAAACCTGGCCATAATTAGAGGCTATGTATAAAACTCTACGAAAATGAGTACATTATGTTGTTTTTATTACAAATTTGATGTCAAAATTGGAAAATTAAAATGACGGATTCAATATGGCGGATCATATTTAAAAATTAGCAGATTCCTGTGAGACGGTGCTTGTATATTGCGATTTGCTTATTTTAAATTTTGCCAAATTTTTAATTCAAAATGCCGGATAAAATATGGCGAATTTAATAGTTTTTTTTTTTTTAATTTAACAAAATTTAAAAATTAAAAATTAATATTGAATTGTATTTACTACGTAATAAAATACTAAATGATATATAATTATTTGTCGCTGTATATATGACCGTGTGTTGTGCAATTTTGAACGCCCGGCAAACGGAACACCATGGGATAGGTAGCATGCTCGGCCGGGCGGCACGGCATACCATATCAAGGCAGGCCAATCACGCACTCCAGTAGTTAAATGATAAACCAAAAAGGGACAAACATGTGCAGCTGCAATTTGACAATACTGACGGAGAACAGTCGGAGCTTTCAGACCAGCTAAATTTCGGTGTTAAGCGGTACAAAAGTTATAGACCTCAGTACGTAAAAATAATAATAATAATAATAATAATAATAATAATAATAATAAAAGAAACAATATTAATAATAATACAAATTATTATTATTATTATTATTATTATTATTATATTAAGTGCGTGGAATAGGTTACGGTACACGCGCCTTGCTCGTCAAAATATATAGAAAAGTAAACTTGCCAGATATTTAACTCACCTTCAAATATATTATCCATTCAGCAATACAGAAAAATTCAACCAAAACTATTAAAAATACCGCTTTTACTGACGGAAACTTACTACACAATCTCGCGTATTTTTAGACGTTCAGACACCGCCAACTTCACCGCCGAGTACGAGAAGGAAATAAGGTTGGAATTTCTCCGTCACGCTGGAATATGATGCACCAAGAAGATCTGTACACGACTTGACGGGAATGACCTCTATGCGCGAAGTTCGGTTTGTACTTTCTCGCCTTACGAATTTCTTCGTAAGAAGAGAAAGTAATGAAATCGTGCGTCGGAAAACAGCGAATTTTCAGCAGAAGAACTGTTTTTGCCGGGCTCTGGTAACCAAAATGCGGATAAATCCTGTTGCTAAATTTATAAAAACATCCTCTAACATGTGGTGTAGCCAGAATCCATGTTTTGTTGGTTCTTAATACCGAAAAATCGATTGATTGTTAAACGTCCTTGTATCCATCTGTAGTCAACGCTAGCGCCTAAACCGTTCAGCCGATGTTATTCAAAATTGATATTCCCCACTCGATCTAAATGATCTCGTGGCTTTGTTAATTTCAAACGGCCGGCGGCGCTAGCCGAATGCGTTTACTACGCTCCGTGAAGTCATGAAGGTTAAGCGCATTCGAGACTCGCGGGTTCGTGGTTGGGTGACCGGCCAGGAACCCCGGGATCTAACGTCGTCGAGCCCCTGGCCGAAGGGATAAAAGGCACTGACTGACTGCGACGTGACGAGACTTGACAATTATTAAAAAGTAAAAGCACATTAATGGAGGATTACTCCCAAGTCTAAAGCGCTCAACGCCCCTTAAGGGGCTTGGAGACGCGTTGCGTCAAGATGTAGACGCAACAAAAAATAAATAAATAAATAAATAAATAAATAAATAAATAAATAAATAAATAAATAAATAAATAAATAAATAAATAAATAAATAAATAAATAAATAAATAAATAAATAAATAAATAAATAAATAAATAAATAAATAAATAAATAAATAAATAAATAAATAAATAAATAAATAAATAAATAAATAAATAAATAAATAAATAAATAAATAAATAAATAAATAAATAAATAAATAAATAAATAAATAAATAAATAAATAAATAAATAAATAAATAAATAAATAAATAAATAAATAAATAAATAAATAAATAAAAACAAAAAAAAGGATATTTTAGAATTATGGCCAGGTTTTTGGTCAGTTGAAACCAGTGTGCGGCGCTTGCGTGCAGCGGCGGCACCCCTTAGCGAAGTCGAACCTCGGACCCTCGAATTTTCCGCCTTGTGCTGCGACGTGAAGAGCTCCACGCGGGGCCGAGTGGACGTGCAGGCTCCCCCAAATCGTTGTTCCTGCAAGTCACTCTGCGTCCTATTATTTTCAACGGAACGTTCCTCCTCCTCCTCCTCTTTGTTGCTTTTTCTCGTCTCACGCCCACGATTTGGGCAATTATAATAATTATTTTGCTGTTTCTGAAACAGACTTGCTGGCGCGTTTACAAATCGGATGATCTTCAGTCCTTGGCGAGACAATGTCTTAATACGAGCGAATTTTGAAGCAGGTCCTAGAACCGATGCTACGGCCTCAAAAGCATGTGTGTTACGTAATGAATTTTAATTCTTTCCTTCGGTGTATTGCAAACATCTTATAGAACGCACGTTTTGTGAACGTTTCATAAAACGCTGCTTAATCCAT
Organism: Teleogryllus oceanicus; assembly: GCA_964035755.1. Classification (NCBI taxonomy): domain Eukaryota; kingdom Metazoa; phylum Arthropoda; class Insecta; order Orthoptera; family Gryllidae; genus Teleogryllus; species Teleogryllus oceanicus. Next base: position 26,945,898 of record CAXIVR010000012.1, on the reverse strand, counting down.
TCAAACTCTTTCCATTCACATGTCTTTGACATGGCTTAGAGAGATAAATAAATCATCAGTTTTTTCTTTGCAAGCAATTAACATTATCATGAAATATTGTGTAATGACCTGAAATCTTGTGTACATGAACTAATTTTATGTCACGCACTTTTGGATATGCTTTCGTATGTCCTTCAAAAATTTGTTTTCATACAGTGCTCTCATAAACATTTAATTACTCTCTTCATCTAGCCACATCTTATAGTTAATTGTCTAAAATTCGCGTATAATAAATTTGTAATTTAACAAATAAGAAACCCAAAATGTAAACTAAAAAAATTAAATTAACGATATCAGAAAGCAATGTAGCATGAAATTATTAAGTTAAGAATTAATAAGTGACAAGGTTTTCTGTGTTTACATGAGGATTGGTTTTATTAAGATAAAATTGCAGTACAATTATATATTTTACAGTTATTTAAGAAACAGCATTCTCGCGTCCAAAGCACTTGACTCGAATTGCGAAGCATAGAAGAAGTGTCCCACAAATTTGGGTAGATCTGAAATGAGAAAAGAACCTTTTCTTCACTTTCTTTTCTTGCGAAATACGCCATCCCCTTTGCAGCCGACATTCGATTGAGGAGATCGAGACCAATGAAAGGAGTATCGACGAAAGCACAATGGTTCTCGTCTCGTGATCGATTGGCCTGCGAATTCACCGTGAAGTGGACGGCATCAACTCCTGAAGCCTTTCACAGCCCGTCAATGAAAGTCATTGACGATCAGTGATCTTCTTATAGCTACTTTCATCATCAAAATGCGTGAAATTTATACTTAGTGTTATGTTATAATCAACATTGAAAGAAAAAACCGTTTTTATAATATCAAACTTTTATAGCTGTGATGAAGTTTTAATAAAAGACCGAAAAATCATGTTTACTTTCTCGTGTACTTTACTCTTTCGTGTACTACAAACATAGTATAGAGAAGTTGTAATGGTGCAGTGAAAAGGGTCATCTGTTTCGCGCAGCATTACATAACTTTCTCTCTACTCCGTAGCGAGAAAGTAAAAATCTCTCTCTTCGTAATTGTAGTTGTAGGAAGACGTCCCAAAAATTTTGAACTTTTGCAACTTACGAAAAATCAGAGTTTTTAACGAAAATGAGACCTGCACTATTCTCTCAAACTTCCATCACAATATCCAACAAGCAAATTTAATAAAAAACAATGGAGTCATTTTTTTAATTTTGAAAATGTCCCAGGGGCTTCACATAAAGTAACCTCAAAGTTAAAATATCGATTTCAATTTCAAGGGTCCGCGATATCAACCAAATCGATTGGAGAATTTCAATTTTGGAGAATATCAGCTCAACGGTTTAACCGCTAGAGTTGTTCACAGGCGGACGGACGGACGGACGGACGGACGGGCATACGTTTTGCTTTTATTCGATTTTTCGGCATCAAGGACCCATTAAAAGTGGATTCTGGCTACACCACGTATTAGAGGATTTTTTTCCTAAATTTAGTATTTGCATATATCCACTTTTTCGTTACCAGGGCCCTGTAATAAGAGTTTTTCTGCCGAAAATTCGCCGTTTTTTGTGCAGCATTACGTAACTTTCTCTCTACTGCGTAAGCGGTAGCGAGAAAGTAAAAATCGATACACAAGTTACAACTTCAAGTGAAAAGTAAAATCTTTTCTACTGCCTAACTGTTTCTCTACAATTGGAGACTATACTGGCCGTCAAAATGAGAAATAATATATTATTTTAACAATGATATTTATTATATTAGTTAATATCAATACTGAATAATTTTAACTAGTGGTGCGACAACAGCTCGTATTTTCTCGCAATATTGTCAATGTCTATGTAATATTATAAAATATGACAAAATCTATCTTACACTTCAACTACCATTTCAAAAATTCTTAAAGAAACAACGAGCAAAATATATATTTATGTGTATTCATGTTATACGCAAACTTACCAAAAATGAGCGATGCGTATTTTAGTCGTAAATCAAATTATTAGTTTATATTAACACGAACCAACGGGGACCGTCATTATCGCCTTCTGGTTCACTCTTCTAGAAACACCGCCTGACAATACGTGATAATTATGTGAACTTCACGCCGTATTCCTATTATTAAACTGCAACTTCATGACCAGAGTGGACGAAAAGTAAATCTCAAATTATCGTACATTAAATGAAAATTATATTCATTTAATTATATTATACAAAATTATTTTCAATAGTAAATTATAATTAAAAGTGTAATTATAATTAAACTAATTAAGTAAATTATGATTCAAATTAAAATAAAAGTCAGCAATACCGCGCGCGTAACCATCAAGATAAATCTTACAAATCTTAGAAATTAGAATGGTCTCAAAGAAATAAATATTTCAAATTAATCACCTCGATATTACTTTGCTCTTTGAGAAAATGGTTGCAAAAAATTATATTCTTCTTTCCAATATTTGTAACGCTTACGTAATATGCATTTGCATTGCAACTTAATATGAATATGAGTTTTCGCACCTTTCTTCTATTTGTAATATTAAGTTGATTATTATTAAGTTAAACAATGAGAATTTTCAGAATATCGAACTGTCTCGAAATGCCTCTCAAATTACCTTTACAGACTGACACCGCCTCAAACGAAGCACTGGAAATTCGAATGTACCATTTCAAAAAATTGAGTACGAAATTATTTGAAGATCTGTTTTTAATGAACCCATTTCATGCAGAAAAAATATTTATCTTCATAATTGTGGTTGGAGAAAGACACAGAAAAAATGTGAATTTTTGCAAGTCTAGGGGCTACACCGTTCCGCCGATTTACTCCAAAATTGATATTCCTTCATCGATCTGGCTGATGTCGCGGCCCCATGAATTTGAAACCAGTATTTTAATTTGAGGGGATACTTTACATTACGCCCCTAGGACATTTTCCAAATTTTCAAAAAAATTGCTCCAACTTTTTTCATTTAAACATCGTTATTCAATAGTGTGAAAAACGTTTAAGAGAACGATGCAACCGTGAATTTTCGAAAATCGCAAAAGTTCAAAATTGTTCCGGCATCTTCCTACGACAAAAATATTAAAGACAAATATTTTTTCCTTAATGAAATCTGTTCCTTAAAATAGATTTGAAATAAAGTCCTGTACGATTTTTCGAAAATTTGAGTACTCTTCCCGTGAAAGTATATGCTGTTTAGCACCATTAGTTGTTTAATGTTCTCTGGTAATGTATTGTAAAATAACGTAGATGGATGTAGATTTCTTGTAGTGAGCTGTTGACACCTGATAAAAGATTAATATAATTTCTACGACACATATTGTAATTATAAATATCTGTATTTCATAAAAATATGTTCGGTAATATCCATCCAAAGCTTGAGGCGTTTTCAGAAAAGTTAATATGGGTCTAATTAGGAGGGAAATTGTGTAAAATTTAATTTTACCGGGACATACACGTACATGGTCTCTGAGTATTTTGGCCCTTCGAAAATCCTCGCACCTCACCCGGGGTCGAAACCCCGCTCTGGGTTTTAAGGGATCAATAAGCTAATCATTCACTCATTAAGGAAAGTGAAACATTGCACCGCCATAAATTGTAATAATGCAGTAACTTCCCCTAAAAATAAAATTTTGAATGAAACATTTTATTTCGCCAATTCATCTCTACTATGGTGTACGAGATAATTTCTGAGTAAGAAACTAAACTTCAACATTTCAAGTGGCGGAACACATTATTTTTTATTATAATCCAATAATGACGTGCAGAATGTGTATACCCCAAGGTCATTTCTTTTTATGTTGTTACTTCTCAGTGATGGTTTTGCTACATGTTGATTTAAATATTATTTAATAAAGCCGTAAGAATTATATCCTCTATCATTGATGACTGAGATAAATAGATGAATCAATGAATCAATCAATAAATGAATGAATGAATCAATTCGTGAATGAATACATGAATAAAATACACGTAATTCTGGGTACACAAGCTAGTAAAATAAAAGAAATAAAGGCTGTTATTCATAAACAATTTAATTTTTCTTGAATGTATTCACCTCATTTTCAGTGGCTTCAAGCAACGTTTTTATCAGTTCACTATAATACAAAAATTGATGCTTTGGAATGGATGATTATTTTCTTTGTTAATTATACATCCGCCGAAGGTCTAAGAAATCTCATTTCCGCGGCTTCTATTTTTCTCTTATCTGTTCTATTGAGGCCCAATTTTTACATTCATAGGTTATCATTGGAACTGCCATTGTTTTATAAAATTTTTGGGTTTCAATTTTTGAAATTTCTAATTTTTTTTTTTTTTAAAAATGAACTTCTAATGGAGTACTGTACGTGGTTTCTGTCTGAGGGTCTTTCATAGTTGAAGTTATTTACTTGTTCAACACTGTTACCATGAATTACTATTTTACATCTTAAATGATTTTTACCCTCGAATGCCATGGCTATTGTTTTCTTAGGCGAAATTTATAACCTACAAATTTCATCAATTCTCTGAAGTTGATGGACAGCTATTTGAAGAATATCGTCTGATGTGCTAAAAATTATCTGGTCATCTACGAATAAAATTGTGTTTAAACTCTATATATTCACCATGCCGTAAAAGAGTGGCAAGAAAATATAATGTACCTTTTTAAAATGAATAACACAGTTTTATATATATTAAAAAGAGTGGGAGACAACGGGCATCCCTGTTACACACCTTGATTTACTACTTCAATCAAGTGTTCTGTTGTTTTCTTGTCTATACATATTTTAGTTTCTGGATATATGCTTCGGATTATCGTATTTATAAAGTGAAATGCGTATCCGTTTAATCGCATTACAGACCATAATTTGCTTCTGGAGACTCTATCAAAAGCTTTTTCGAAGTCTATAAAAAGGATGTATGTAGGCAGATTGTACTCACATCGTTTTTCAATTAGTTGTTGAAGAGCAAATGTACAATCTGAGTATGAGCGCTCTTTACGGAATCCATTTTGTGTACAACAGAGAATAATATTTGTGTAAATTCAATTCTGTTGGAAGTTCACAATATTGTGGCATGGAATGCAGCCCCTTCTTCCTCCACTCTAAATTATGTCTACATGAACTACTTTTTGCGAGTCCATTCCGACCTCTTGAAACCTTACTTCTCAGAGCAGACATTTTCTCCTCTCGTTAACACCAATGACACGATGAACGCGCTTTGACGCAGTTGTCACGCAGGTGTGTTTTGTACACCCCCAACAAACCCCAGAAGCTAGTGATTTCGTCAGTTTTTCAAGATGCTGGGGTCACAGGTCACAGTAAGTTACCAGGAACCAGCTGCTACTTGAAATTTCCGTGTCTTCTCCTCCTCGGATCTTCTTACCTCGTTTTTCTTTCCTGGTCCTTTAAATTTTCTGGGAATTGTAGGTTAACATGAAGAAAGTAGTGTCAAACATTTCTAGATGGATCCCACAAAACGATACTTAATTCCAAAGTTCAATGCTGCTTAATCATTTAATATCGTATTATTTACTGTACGCGCAGGTTTTCTTGATATTACGAAAATTGGCCAGCGAGCGGGGAGAGGAAGAATGCCAACGTCATAACTTAAACGGGAGGGGGGGTGTTAATGAGAACTCTGCGTGCGACTAGACATTAGATTTATTTATTTAGTCAAAAAACAGTCAAAAACTGTATGTGACGTATGGGGGAGAAAATCATCTGCGCACGCTTTCTTGAGTTTGAGTCCTTTCCCAACAATTTAACTATTAATAGTTGAAAGATGAAATAATAATAATAATAATAATAATAATAATAATAATAATAATAATAACAATAACAACAACAACAAATTTAAAAAAGCGAGGGATTAACATTTCAAAAACTAAATATTTTCGTTGCCAAATTATAGAAAACTTATTTTTAACGGTAAAGGAACAAACAGATTTGATTTTTTTGTATTGTTAACAAAATAGAAACTCACCCTAAGCTCTACTACCACTACAAGCAAAAGGAAAGTTCAACAAAACGTGCGCATAGTGAAGCTACATTTACGTCCAGAAGCAAATCAAGGGGTCATCTCAGCATTTGCTCAATGGCTCAGGGAAACTGGACAAAAACCCGATCGAGATGGGGGTCATTGACCCCCATTAACTTACACATGGCAGCAACATCAGAATACCTGTCAATTTCACTTTCCCTCGCCATATTCACTTAAACGTTTACAATGAGGTCTTCGATTTCTATTTCAGGTACGTATTCAATCTCTAAATAGACATCACACATTTGCACTTCGCAATTATTGGGTGGGAGACTAGCTGTATCACCTCTTTTAGATGCCCTTTTGTTAACAGCATAAATAATTAATTTATTTAAATTAAACAACAATTAATAAGACCAACTTTTCGTTGGTCTTATTAATACATATATTTGTAACAATGTGCACAAATCACTTTTTCATTTATTTAGATCACAGTCGATTACCCACTTCCTTAACAAAGTATAATTATACTTGGTTATAATGTATGTATATTCTAATCTATAATTATAATATACAGATTATAATCTAACCATAAATTCTGATAGATGATTAAGCTTACGTTGTTTACAGAAAAATAATGAATAACAAAATCAAAACGAACTCATAGAAAATGAGAGCAATATACGCAAACTATTAATAAATGCACTGCCCAAATAAAATCGAGTTTAAAGCGACTTGAATGTTCATCGTAGATGATAATAGCATTTAAAACTGGTAAATGCTATTTCGAGTCCTAAGTTTGGATATGGTGAATTAAAATACAGAAACTTTAATTCAAATATATTTATTAAAGACAGGAGATAACAACATAAATTACATTTATTGTACCCATTTTTTGGAAAATTTCTAAAAGTGTTTTTTCATTTCACACAAAACTTTTGAGTTTTCGATAAGCTTCATAGGAAACTATTTGAAACATTCTGATAACAAATGCAATAATGAATGAGAATGCACGTAATGTAGGTATCAACGTTGAAAGAGATTTCAAAAAATACATATGTGTAATTTTTGAAAAATTAGAAGAATGAATCAAAATGTTATCTCATGACCATTTCACACAAAAATACTGGAAAACTTCATATTTTGAAAAAAAATGTGTACGACCTCATTTAAAGATTAATTTTGAAGAACAGATTTCATTCGGAAGACAAATCTATCTCCAATTTTGAATTGCAGGAAGACGCCGAAAAAATGTTTCCGATTTTCAAAATTTCAGAGAATTCAACAAAAATCGGATCTGCTCCATTTTATAGAAGTTCTTTCGCTCTCTCCGTTAAAAATAACCAATAATGTTGGGCCTATGTTGGGGAAAAAAATTGTAAATGTCTCTGAGACTTCTTGTGAAGTACTTCCAAAAATTAAAATATTAATTTCAAATTTAAGGAGCCAGATCAGCTAGATCAATCGGCGAATATCAATTTTGGTAAAAATCGTGCTCACAATTTTGCCGCTAGCGTTGATCAGACACACGGGAAGTTACAAAACCGAAATAAAAATGTTCTATTATAAAAATAAATCGAAGCATTTTATTAGACCGAAAAACCGAATAGTTATTTGATACGTTTGATCTCTTGTCAAATCCGCAACCTTCAGCAATCGGCTTCCATGAACAGACTGCAGCCCTAGATAAATGGGAGGCACCAGCACCAAATTAAGTGGTGAGGGATGAATCAATAGACAATCCTGAAGCGGTAACTCTGGTCTCTTAGACCCTTCCGCTATACGTCATTCGAGAGTCTCTCCTTGATGTGATAACATAGTTGTGCAAATTTTCTTACTCATTGTTGTAAATTTTCCAAGAATGTCTTAGAGACCTATATTACTTTAAACGTAAGTAATACGTACGTACTATCTCTGGGATGTTCTTTTCTCGTGTTCTCGTTATTTTCTCGTAAATTTTTTCTCGTGTGTTTCAAATAATATTTCATTCTCTTAGTAAACAACCAAGGTTTGTTTCTTTGATTTTTATTTCGTTTAGTTGCAAATGTCGAAAGAGAGCACACCTATAAATGTGTCTCGCCAAAGTCAGCTGTTGGTCCAGAACCGAATTGCTTGAAATTATCCAAGAAGTTGTGCCATGAATTTGTGAAGAAATCGATATTTCTATCTCTTGTGACAAGTTACGTGCAATGGCCAAATTTATAACATTGATTTACAAAAAAATAATGTTTATATAAAAGAAGTAAATTCAATAAAAAAATGAATAATGTGCGAATAACACGAAAAAAAATCATAGAATCTGAGAGACCAGTGTTACCTATAACGAGGGACGGATCCTGCCAATCATTGGGGGGGGGGAGGATCATAGATTTTGGTTAAGTAATAAACATTTTTTATTATATTGTATATTATTCTTATAGGATATATATATATATATATATATATATATATATATATATATATATATATATATAAATAAATCAAATCTGCCAAATAAAGGAAGATAACAAAGAAAAACGCTAGGCCTTGGGGTGGGGGGCACGCCCCCCCCCCCACACACACACACACACTCACAGTGGATCCACCACTGCCAATAACCTAATAAAATATGTTACCACTTAAAGGATAAGTCACAGTTCATCGAAAAATTCCTTCCGATTTACCCCATTATACCAAAAACTATGGAGGGACGCGTGCCCCAGGCAGGGATGCGGTGCCCTGGATTCCAAGCATTGTGTGCGCAGGCTGCGCGCTTACTCAGCGCAGACGGACGATGAGTGGAGAGAGTGGGGGAAGGCCGACAATGGACGGTCAGGTGGCGACAAAGGATGCGCATATAATGATCGTTGCTAATAGTGACGGCTCCGGACAAAGAAATCAATGCCGTAGCTGATGGGAACGACGGACGAGTGGAGTCGGTAGGCGAGGGTGGCGGTCGGACTGCACGGCGCATTTTTATGGTCAGTAAAAAGAAACTAAGTTAGGGACCAATTTTCTTACAACGCTGCCATGACGATGGCAAATCATCCGCTACCCCAATCAGGCGGCAGTAGTAATTCTGGAATGGTCACTCGGTGACTAACAAGTCATTCCTTGCTCGTGGTCAAGTGCTACCTTTGATCAACGATGATCTTGGTTATTGCTGAAGCCTTGCTGTCCCGACCGACTCCATTGCCACTGCGTTTGTTTCGCTGCAACCTTCAAATGGTTATCCTACCTACGCGTGCGCCCTCACGTACACATGTGCACTCGCGCGCGCACACACACGCACACACCCGCGCGCGCGCGCACACACACACACACACACACACACACACACACACACACACACACACACACACACACACACACACACACACACACACACACACGACACACACACACTTATCCCAACACCCTCACTCTCACACTTTAGTCTAAAGCTAGGAGCGCCCATCAAGGAAATACAACTAGCTCATATTTTTCAAATATCTGGGATGTACAAAGAGAAACGGGTAGGATACATTCTTACGGGCTAATATTCACGAGAATTCAAAAACCTCAGAAAAAATATGAAACCCTACACAAAATTAAAGGCTAATTTTAGGCTCTATGAAAAAAAATTATTCCAGCCCATATGTTTCAAAAATCAGTGTTGTTCAAAGACAAACGGATAACATACGTCCAAATGGTCTAATATAGGCTACATGAAAACTCAAAAACATCCAACAATGAAGAGTTAGTTTGAAATCTGATAAATCAAGATGTATAAAATCGACAATCCTTGTATGCAACAATGAAAAATATGAAACTCTGTCCAAAATTAAAGGCTGGATTTAGTTTCTAGGAAAAAATTGTTCCCTATTCTATTTTCCAACATTAAGAGCTGTAACAAAGGAATTTACATAACATATGTTCTTATAGGATATCACACGAAAACTCAAAAACCTAAAAAAATGAATGTTTGCCCAAAATTAAAGGCATTATCAGCATTAGAAAAAACATTTCGGTTTTTATATTACAAAATGAATGGTAGTACAAATTAAAATAAGTAGCATAGTTTCTTATTGGTTAATATACTACACTAAAATTCAAAATGTTTAGATAAAACTTATACCCTACCAACATAAAAGCTCTCAGAGAGCTCTCATTAGAGGCTTTCGAAAAAACATGTTCAACCTCATATATTTTCGAAAATCAGGGCAATAAAATCAGGCAACATACATTCTTGTTCATTATTTCATTGAGAGTGTTTCCTTTTGCAGAGATCGATTTACTAAAAACATTTAACTTATCCTTTATGTTAGGATAAGTCGAAAATTTAAAAAAAAAATTCCAATAAATACAACTCGCATAACATAAAAAATGTTACTTCATGCCTGCCTTCAGTAGTGTCAAGAAGTATTTTTATATATTATTTTTTGTGAACAATATTTTTCTTGTCATGTGTTCACAGACCTGGAGTCAAACTGACTCTGTGATGTGCAAAGCTATTTTAACAGGAAATAAATCTGATAAATCAAGATGTATAAAATCGACAATCCCTGTATGCAACAATGAAGATTTAGTTTGAAGGTATGGAAGTCCTGGTGGAAATAGCAGAAGGTTAAAAAATAATAAAATAAAAATATAGAAGAGAGCGGAGACATTTTGACTCCGGTCTGTGGTTACGAGTTAATAACGATGTCATGAGGAAATAGGACTACTTTGTTGTTTTGTAGTCAGTAGGAGCATGACATAATGTATAAAAGAAATAATATAGATCCTGGGTTTGATGCTTGGCACCCCATAATTTATCATTCTAGGTCGGGAAAATTAGTCAAAACCTTTTTACCTCTAATAGTGATTGTATTGTTCCAAAATTTGTAAACCTCACTTATTTAATTAGTCTTCTAGTATTAGTTCTTATACACAACATTTTATTTCTATTTTCGCAATAATGAATATATAGAATTTTCTAACTCTCCTACAGACATATCCCACACATCTCATGTTTGGCATGCAATCTTTCTGCTTGAGATTTTAAGATTTATCATAACTTTCCAGGCTATTTTTCAATGATATTGATTCTTGCGGTTTACAGGTTTTCTGTAACTTCATTTCAAATTTCAAAAATCTGGGTGCCCTGATTTAAGAGCCGGAACAATTTTTTTCCAGGAGCATAAAATGAGCCATTAATTTTGGGTTGAGGTTCATAATTTTTCCTGAGGCTTTTTGAGTTTTCGTGTTTATTATACCATAAGAACATGTTACCCGTTTCTTTGTACCGCCATCATTTTTGGAAACTATTGACTAGAAATGTTTTTATTTTGTTTTTTCTCCTAGAGCCTTTAATTTGGGATGGATCTTCATTGACTTGCAATTACGGGAAGTTGTATCTTCTAGGTGAGCGCTGCTAGTGTTAGACAAAATGATTAGATAATTCTTTGAATAATTTAATTTTTGTTTATGTTAACAATATTTTTAATGTTTTGACTTCTTATGCATTAATAGCACATATCTTTGTGGAGTCTTCATAAAAAATTGCAGAAAGATTTGTGAAAGTAAATGCCAATTACATTTGTAAACACTTTATGAAGGAATTCCGACATTTAATTTCAACCATTATCAATATGCATATGGATGAATGTCAGCTGTTCTATTACCTTAAGTTATTGAAATTATTAAAGAGAGCACTGAAAGCTATTAGAAATGTTAGATCTTTAAATCTTTCTGAATGTGAAAATATATCTACAAAACTTCAATTAAAACATTTAATACTGTGGATTTACTCAATAACAAATTGAAAACGACAAGAGGTGATTTAGTTAGGGTGGTTTCTTTTTTAATTTTAAAAAAAAATTTCTGATTAGAAATATCTAAAAAGAGAAATCCTCAAATGAAATGAGTTTTTAGTGTTAATAACGGCTAGAGCCGGCCCGGAGGTCAAAATCACTAAAGCAGTAGTGCTGTAGTGATCTCGGACCAAGGGGTCATGGGTTCGAGTCACGCCTCAGACACGATTGTATTTGTGTTCGTCCTTTCACCCCTTATCACCATTTCGTTTCATCTTCATAGATACCATACGGTTAAATCCAATAGTGGTCGCTAATGACCTAGATGTTGATGCAACCTTAAATAACAAGTCTAGAAAATAAATTAAATTGTTTATTAACATTTAAACCGTTTTTGTAACAGTCAGAATTTAAATACAAAAAGAAACCAATTTGTAGAAAATAGCACTTCCTCAAAACGGAAATAACTGTAGACTATGAAAATAACTGAAAGATTGCAAATAACAAATTACTGAACAGTGAAATGGGAAATAAATTTTTTCTAAAATATTTACCTAATTTCATATCAATGTCTTTAACTGCTAAGTTCCACTTTACTTATAAATGCATATGTAAAATATAACTAGGCACAAAAAGTTAGTTTGCATTATACATTACTAATTGTTACTACACATTTCCTTAGTCCTTAACACAACTTTCTTCTGTTTAGAAACGAAATAAACTTTTTAATCTATTGAACACTCAGCACCAACTTTCGTTAAAGCATCTTTCAGTTTTTCTGCTTCATCTTTTCCAATATCAGCTTTAATTACAGCAGGAGCACTTTCAACAAATTTTTTCGCCTAGAACAAGATACAAAAGTTTGGTAATGTTCGAGAGAGAGAGAGAAAAAAATTACACTTAGATACAAATTATCCACATAATGTATTTTCTGAATGAAAGAAATATTTCAAGAAAGAGTAGTTAATGTATGTTGTTTTTTCAAAGACCAGTTTAAATAATCAAAATCACCCAAATTGTTACAACAGACAGTTCCCCTCCACAAAGTGAAATAGATAAAAATAGAATTTGCAAACCTGAACTAAGTTCATTCCCTCCATAAGATTCTTCAATTCTTTTATTAGGGCAATTTTCTGTTTCTCATCATATTTTTCAAGTTTAATAGTAAAACTTGTTTTCACTGTTTTTGGAGCAGCTTCTTCTTCCTGAGAAAAATTATTACGCAGGTAAATCTCTCTCTCACAGATTATGACTTGGGTCATAAGAAGAAGAAACAGATCAAAAGCATTTTTACCTCAGCAGGTGCTGCTGCACCAAATGCTGGCATAGCTCCCATGGCCATCATTGGAGCATCAGGTAAATTCAGTCTTTTCTTCAGTGCTTGACTTAATTCAGAAACCTCTAGTAAATTTAAATTTGTAATTGATGATACTAGCTGTTCAATCTTTGGGCTAAGTGGTTTATTTACGCCATCAGGGGCCGGTGTTTGCAAAGGAGTCACTGTTGTTGCTGCTACTGCTGCTGCTTCCTGCCTTAACGTCGTTCTGAAAAAAGAGAGATATAACAACAATTAAATTGATGTTGATAGTATGTACCAATTTTGAGGTTATAAAATTCAATGCTCAATACTTACGCGTTTGATATCCTCCTCGAATAATGTACAGAAGAACGTAGAAAGTGCCGAAGAGAATGCATCTTATAATGTGTATTTGAAAGTAATTTCCAATCCTAGGGGGAATTTACCTACACTCCCCTATACTGCTTCCTTTGCGCAAAACCAGAAACACCAGGGGTAAGATAAACCACGCCAGGCAGCAAACGAACTGCAAGCCTGCTGCAAGCTCGGCTTGGCAATGTCAAGTTGGCATCACTGCTGGAATTTTTCAGTATATTGGTAGAACAGTTGGCCAACTGAACGTGAAAATAACTTTGCGGGCGAATCAATTGACAAAATTCTCAATACATTAACTAATAGAGGTAGGTACCGTCCACCGATTAAAGAACGCTAAGAAAAATTAATACAATTTGGAAAATATATTTTTTAAAACCTACTTCAAATCTTCAGTCTGTTTTCAAAGCAGAAGACATATGCCGCGCGTTGTTTCGCTGAGTCGTCGTCATACCGGTAAGAATACGAGAAGTATCGCAAGAGAAATACAAGTGAGGGAGCACCAATAATATTTCAGGAATCGATCATAAATTAGATAATGCTAAAGGGGACGGGTTTGAGGCAGTGCCAGGGCAGTGTTATGCTGCGTTACAGGGGGTAGGGTCATAGACATATAGTCTACTATAAGTCTATGGGTAGGGTGAATAAGCTTGTTGTTGCGTAAATGTTACATTTTACTTTCGAAATTACTTTCATATTAGAATTCGTGGCATTGCTCAAGATTGGTTAGGTTCAACAAAGATCTCAGAGAGTAGAAATAGGTACCGCACTAGTGTAACGAAACATTATTTACTCACCTTTCCGATTCATTGCCAATTGCACATGGGGTCCCGCAGGGTTCTATTTTAGATCCTATTCTCCTCCTTCCAAAAGTAAACTATATGTCCTCGACGATTCGAAACGGAACTGTTTATCATGCATCATGATAAACATCTCTGGTCATAAATTCAATATCTTCAATTTATTCAGAGGCGGGATTTCGGATCTTTTATTGGGGGGGGAGCAAAGGGTACCCCCCCGAATAAGAGAGTAAAAAGTTGCCCCAATGACATGAGTAGTTACACTATAACACTAACATTAAAATAAGATCTTTGAAAGTGTTTATGGCCTCCGTCCCACCACCCATACAGCGCGAAACCTGTTTTCTTATTATTTTTTTCGCCAACTTAACACTGTTTTTTTCTGATTGAAACATTTTCAAAAATAAGAAAATAATTTATATCAGAAAAACATTTTTACTTTCTCGACAGCTTTTACGTAGTAGAGAGAAAGTTGTGTAATGCTGCGCGAAAAAACAGGGAATTTTCTGCTGAAAAACTCTTATTGCCAGGCCCTGATAACGGAAAAGTTAATAAATCCAGTTGCCAAATTTAGAAAAAAAAATTGCTTAACACGTAGAGTAGCCAGAATTAGGTTTTGTAGATCCTTGTCGTCGAAAAATCTATTGAAGGTAAAATTTCCATCCGTCCGTCTGTCTATCCTTCTGTCTGGTATACTATGTGAACAACACTAGCACCTAAACCGCACGTATGATTTTTCCCAAATTGAAAAAAAAAAACCTGCTGATCTGGCCTGAGTTGAAGCTCTGCGGTTTTGAAAAACATTAATTAATTTTTGGGGGTACTTTACATGAAGCCCCTGCCACATTTTTTAAATTTTCTCAAAAATGGCTCCAAATTTTTTCTTTAAAATTCTTATGAAAATAGAGTAAAACACACTTATAAAAGTGGCATAGATCCAATTTTCACGGTTAACTCTGAATTTTCAATAATTGCCATGTTTGAATTTTTTTCGGCGACTTATACAACTACTAAATTGAAAATAGAGATTTTTCCTTCAAAAGAAAATTAGTTCTTTCATTAAGGTCATGTACATGTTTTGGAAATTTTAGTGTTTTCGTGCAGTATTGTGTGCAATTTGTGTGTACTATTTTAAAAAATAACTAAACAATATTGTTTCAAAAACATCTCCAACTTTTTTCTTAAAACTTTGGTAAGGCATAGTGAAAAATGCTCTCCTTGAGACAACATAAATTTCATAATGCTCTATTCTTTTGTTTTTTCAAAAATTACAAAACTGTAATTTTTTTAACTTGTCTCTCACGTCGATATTTTCATTAGCGGCGATTTCTTCACATGTTATATTTATGAGTAAATGTGCTTTAATTAATGTGATATAAAGTTTCTCAAAAACTCAAACTTTTTCTGTGAAAACGATCTGAAAATTCCCATTTTCAGAAACGCTCAAATACCATTTTCTCAAAAACAGCTCTAATGTTTTTCAGCACTTTTTCTTAAACTGTTATATATGACATAAATTTCATTTTACTGTATTATTTTGTTATTGTTTTTTTTAAATACACAAATGTATTTTTTTAAATATACATCTTCAATATGTATATTTCCAGCATTTTGTGTACAATATTGCATATGTGAGTGGAAGTTTCAAATGACTTCGAACAAAGTTTTTTGAAAACTCAAAATATTTCTGTGATAAAGAATTTTAAATTTCGCATTTACAGTAATGTTATTTTCTTAAAAACGGCTCCAAAGTTTTCAACAAAAATTTCCTTTCCCACGAATTCCACGAATTTTACTCTTTAATATTTTTAAAGTAATATTTTGGTTCCACCATTAAGATACTGAAAAATTGAATAAATTAATTAAAAAAACTTTGGGTGGCGATAGATTGCAGCTGACAAGAGGATGAAGCAATATTGTAAAGCTGTTACATTTATTTTAGTGTTTATGATAAATTTGTAATGAAAATTGCTCTGTTGTCCAAAAAATGAAACTTTTTTTATTGTAATAATGAAACCGACATTGTGATTAAAACAACGTATTTGTGTTGATAATAGCAGAAAAGTGAAATTATTATAATAACATTGAATATAGCAGAAAATATTCAGTTGAGATAACAGGTTCGCTGTTTTCTCAGTGTACACTTGGCATCAAACAAATATTGTGCATTAGTTACATTCCGTATCTGTAGTTACATTACATCATGTATCTTATTAGCTCAGCTTAGTAAAATTATTGTTCGCTTAGTTATTATTAAATTTCTTCTCAAAATACAGAAAAGAGTAAATAGTTTATGATATAATTTTGAAGATCCTCGAAATGAAATGTTTAAAAAAATTAGCCCCATCATTAGGGGGGGGGGGCAGTTGCGCCCCCTTGCCCCTCCTGAATTACGCCTCTGAATATATTCATTGCCAATTGCACATTGGGTCCTGCAGGGTTCGATTTTAGGCCTATTCTCCCCCTTCCAAATGTAAACAATAGTATGCTCTCAATGATTCGAAACAGAAGAACAGTTCTCTCTGCATCATGATCAGTATCTCTGGTCATAAATTTAATATCTTTACTTTTCCTATGTCATTTTGCTCATTTCCGTAATATAGGTCCCCATAACTACATTTTTCATTTTCATCTCTAGGTGTGTTTTTTAACATATTTTGACTTACTGACATCCAATACTCAACAATGCCTTCAACACAAAGATTAGTCTGATAAATCTCCATTTAAAATTTCTTAAAGCATACCATTATCAATCTGTGGATATTTGAATCTTCCTACTAAACATTAGCCTGTAGTTCAATACTGTGCTGTGTGTGTCTACACTATATTTACAATATATTTCACTCGAGCACAAATGAGTGGATTAACTCTGAAGAGTTGATTACTTTGGTTAATTAGCTTAATTAATTAATTAGCTGGTTAGACGGAAGAGCGGGCCTGATGGCCCGAGTCTCGCCATGTAACATAAGGCATTAACTAACTAACTAGCTTAAATTGAACTTTAAGAAATCAAATATTTTTAATAGTAAGTTAAAAGAAATTTCAGTTATAAAATCCATCCTTTTGAACTTAACACTAATTAAGGACTATTAGTGCTGTTCCAAAGAGGGTTATGATTAGTGGAAGATTGGAGATACAAGCAATTTTGTACTGAAATTCAGGATGAGTGTATGGATGGAAGTATACATGACTATGTCAGATTAGAAGCTTTTAAGTTGAAACTTGGTAAACTTGTCAGAAGTAAGAACTATTTGTGCCATTCAAGTGATCATTATCATATTTTAATTTTTGAGAGTACATTACATGAAGCCCCTGTGACATTTTAAAATTTTTTTGAAAAATAGCTGCAAATTTTTTCTTTAATTTTTTTGCCCAAATAGAGGGAAGTGCATTTATAAATATGATCTAGATCTGATTATTATTAAAACTTCTGTAATTTTGAAAATGGCAAATGTTCCTCTTTTACGTGATGCTATCACTGCTCTTGAAGATAAAAATGTACTTTTTAAAACAGTTAATTTGGTAGGCCAAGCAATATTTTTTTTTTAATAAATTAATAAATATTGTATTAATGTAATTTCATATTGTGGAAATTTATTTTCTTTGGTTGTAAATGTTCTATTAATTTAACATTACTTATTATATCCCTTTTTACATATTTATTATATATACTAAGCATTTTCATAACATATTTATGTATATATTTAATCACTTCATACCATATACTTTTTCTGGACTCCACTGATAAAGTGTGCTTAACCACAGTCCACATAGCTTACTCCCAATCATCAGATAGCATGTTTATCCCACCTCTGTTTGAGGGGAGCCACATTAGTGACACACACGTTAGTGAGTGTATGGTTTCAATGTATTGTGGAGTGACATATGGAGATGGAAGGTTTTTGTAGCAATTCACTAAGGTGTTTACTTGCTACCATGCTGATGCACATACCTCCTTTAGTTTCTCCCTCATTTGAATTCCACCCTCCAACCTAGGTCCCATGTTAAAGGGTTAAGTATGGTTGAGTATCATTTGTAGTAGTTTTACTTTTTGGTAATTCCAAGGTTGTTGTTTGTGAAGTTGTGTTTTCTTTCACAAGAAATTTTTATACCCTTTGTTTTCCAAACTTTGCTGCTTTGTGTGTTTTTTGTTGGTATTATGTGACAATTATATTCATAATTGTTAGTACATTGTACTATTATGATTATAAGATTTTGAGGAGCTTGTTAAGTTTCTTCAGTAAAATTGTCTATTATAAAATAAAGGAATTATGATATTGCTTTCAGCTCCTTAGTGTCATCAAAAGAAATGCATAACATAAATGTCATTTATATTATTGTGATATGGATGAAATACTCATTCAATTTCTTTGAAGCATTATTTATAGTCGCTAAATATTTGAAAAATATGTCTGAAATACACAAATTGCAGGCATGAAAAATAAAAATTACATTTCCTTTTAATAAATAATGCACATTGTGTTTTGTTTTTCAAAGAATTTTTTTAAAAAAATTGTTCGTTCTAAACTCATTAAATAACTTTAAAATAAACAGGTATTTATTAAATAAAAAAGAGTGTGTTACTTACTGTTTTCTTATCCTTTTTACTATGGGGTGATTGGTTATCCTGCACCTCAAGTTTCTAAGAAATATGAGATTAATATATCACACAGGTTTTGTCATGTTTTAACTTTTTATTTGAAAATTCAGAAACTAAGAATTGTTACATATTGACTAGTATATATTTAAACATTTATGTTTGTTTTACTTGATCTTGTATTATTTGCTTTGGAACTGTTTGAGTTTAAACTATTTTCTTTTGTACAAAATATATTTTGAGAGAAATGAATTCTCACAGGTGTTGTGGATTTTCTTTTAAGTTGTCCGTTCCAACAGAAATTTATCCACTTCATTGCTGGAAGCACTATGAGTAATATGCCACAGAGAATAATAAAAAATCCTGCCAAGTAGAAAGATAGGTCATAATCTCCTGATATATCATACAGCCAACCTGAAAAAATGAAATAGCATCGTTGTAAGTTGATAGTCAAACCTATTTTAAGGCTCACCTTACAGTGTTGCTCTCATATGATGCCAAAAATTGCTTTCAAAAAGATCTTCACATTGTTGAAATGTGAGAAATCTGGTGACACTACCTAATTATTACTGCCAACATTTAAGAGTCAAAAAACAGAATTTTTTGAGTTAATGCATAAAATGTGAATTGCTAGAATTGAAGTAGTAATGACAAAAAGTGAGTTCTTATAATCAAGGTACACACAGCAATATGGTGAATTCCTAATACTGAGACATAAGTGATAATGAGTGAATTCCCTGTTTTTGTTGATGTTTTAGTACTTGACATTATGAAGTTCCCTTGCAGCCGTAAAAATGTTTTAGAATTTGAGGACATAATCTTTATATCACAAATAAATTTTGATGTCAGTTTTTTTAGAATTATTAGTTAATGACTTCTTTTTAAATTTATTTTATATATTTAATGCCAAAAGAATATTTAAAACCATATTGATGTATTAAGGGCGAGAAGAGGAGAGGTGCAATCTGTACACGGTTTCTTGTGCTCTGGGATCTCTACCTTAACATGTAAACTATTAGGTTGAATTATGAATATTGGAAACAATGAGCATTTTTGGTGAGAATTGATCAATAAATATTTGCTCCCATGCAATAAACACTAATTGCAAAGGCAAATGAGCTTTAGATTTTGCCTCGTATCCCTTATTGTCTCCCATGTGAAGAAATAGACTTAATGTCACAAGGAAATGGAGAACACATATTTGAATAATTATATTCTTCCCTGAGCTCAAGAAAATATGCATGGCTAGAGAAAATAAATTTATGTCCAGAAGCAAAGCAAAAGTCCATTTCAGCATTTGCTAAAAGAATCAACAGGAACTGGATGAAAATCCTGATCAAGATGGCATCTACAAACTTTAATTGATTTACAGGAACATTCATTGTTATATATCTTTGTATTGTCTCATTGCAGTCCTCTGTCTCAGAGTAGCGAACAACAAGGTAAGGTTCGATGTCCAAGAATTGAAAACTTTTTGTTTTCTTCAATGGTATAGGTTTCTGTGGTAGCGAATTGACATGTTTACATACCAGTAAAGATAACTACTATTAAAATTAAGGTACAAAAAGATGATATTAACGAACACGAAATATGATGACAACAATATTAGAAAAAGTTATGGATTACAAAAGAACAGAGTTTTACATTCCAAAAAAGTTATTCAACAAAGAACAAAGTGAATTTTGGTATGAAGAGAATGAAGAATTGCAATAATTGCAATATTATCATAATTATTTCAAAAACTACATAAAAAGCTGGATTGTTTCACTGAAATTATTTGTTTGCTTATATATGAAGCAATCAAAACTCACATCTGTTTTCCCTAACTTTAATGAAAATCCATTTGGAAATGTATATATAAAAGAAAAGAAAAGAAAAGAAATTATTTTTGGAAAGTTCTTCCATACATTTCCCATGAATATAAGGAATTTTACAATTCAGTGATAGAATAAGTGAAGTAAGCTATGGAAAAGAACAACAATTTTCTTTGTCAATAAATTTAAATAGTTTTCAAATTTTATCTTCTTTTTCACTAGCTTAGGCCTACAAATGTTTACATAGACAAAAAATTCACTTTTTCATATTTCTTTGCTTTGAGTCATCAAAACAACAACAACAACAACAAATAATTTAATAAAAATTATGAAGCTTGAATTTCATATCTGTAAGGCCATTCTAAAGGGTTGAAACTTTGTGATAAAGAAATCAAGAAGTTTACTTTTGCAATTCTGTAATACACAGCATTTATTTTATGGCCTACTTAAAATCTTACTTACTACAAGCTAATGAGTTTTTTCTGTTTACCTAAAGATGAGATTCCTGGACATCATATGTTTTTCTTTTATGCAATTTGGTTAACCTTCGTTCTTTCAATGCATATGCTTGTGGCTGATAATGCAGAATAGTGCTTGCAAGATTAAAAGTACAGTTGTATCCCTTCAAAAGGAAGTGTTAATTCCTAGGTTGAACTATTTTAACTGATAAGTACTATGAACTAACACAATTCATAAACAAATGTGTGAGAGATTTAACTGAATAGTGTTCCCAATTAGAAAAATTTGGTACATAAAATATTATTTGTACCTTGACTTTATTTTTTATATCTACTACTTTTTCAATATAGAAATATTTTTATTACTTTATTATAGAGGTATAAGAAACATACACATTTTGTTTTAGTCCCCTTCCTCATTTTGTGGCATAATGTTATGAAAAATGTTAATATTGTGGCAATGTAATTAATGTTGATTGCACATTTCATTATGGAATAGTCATTCATGTTTCCAAACTTTCAGAAATATGTGATCTCACAGTTATATTTTACCTGCTAATGGAGGGCCAATAAGATTGGCAATTCCTTGCACCAGCAGTAGCAATCCATATGCATTTGTAAAGCGATCCAGGGTGATGAGTTCTACAAGAATAATTGATGCTAATGAGTAATTTGCAGAAATGGATAAGCCAAAACCACCAGCTACGATGCACAATCCTGTGTAACTGGATAGAAGGGGGACTAAACCTGTCACCACTCCACAAATGGCCATACAGATTGCATACACAACACCAGCATTTACCCAAGATTGATCGCCAGCCCATCCTAGGACAATCTGTGAAAACAATAATTCATGACATTTTCAGGGAGCAATAACATATCATGTAATTAGAAATTTAAAAATACTTTCAGTCATATGAACAAACAATAAATATAAAAAATCCTCATACAAAAAATATATTTGGAGCTTTCCTGGCTCATGATAAAGGAAATGCAGAATGTGCCCACACACAAATGCATGATTTAAAATGTGTTCAATTAATTTCATTTCTATGTCACATAAAAATGAATTCCTATGCAATTTTTAAATCTATTATGTACTGTAAAAGATATTCGTAACCTGTTTTTTTAAATTATTTGACAGAACATTTAACGCTGAATAATTTGACTCTACAAGAGAGTAATTCATCAACAAGTTCTTGAAAGAACTTTTCATTACAAAGTATTAAGAAATTTGGGAAAACTTTAACTGATTTTAACTTTTTTTGTGTGTGCAGAAAAGTGTGAAGAATAGCTGTGAGATATGAAATATATCATTCATATCAAGGATGTGTCAGATCAGGCAGAAATAAAAACTTGAAACTAACTCACCACTCCTAACATGTTCAGGATTCCTAATATGCTTATTAGAAAGGAAGCATCAGGTTCACTGTATCCCATTTCAATTGCCTTATCAGTGATGAAAACATAGGGAACATCATACCAAGAATACAGGAGAAAGTTCGAAATAGCAAACAGAACAAACCGAACATCTGTAAAATGGGAAAAATCAACCATATCTGCCATTACATCTCTGAGATCCCCGAGACATGAAAACCACTGTAACAGAAAACATAATTCAGTTTCCTTAAAAACACTTGAAAAATTGTTTAATCTATCTACTTGCTAAAGATTGTCTTGTTAATAGAATCAAGTTGTGGTGTCTTAGAAAATAGGAAAGTTGAAGAGACAAAAATGAAATATCTGTCAAAATGTTTATTCAGTGTATCCTTTATACCTCATCTTTTTCTTCATGTATTGTTTGAGTCATGGAATTTCTGTATATATCAGGACAAGAAGATGCACGCAATCGAGATCTCCGTATCTTCAAAACAGCACTTCGATAAATAAGGGAATGCCTGAAAAAATTATTTTGGTGCATACAACTTCAATATAAGTAAATGAGACTATGATATGGAAAAAAAAAATATTCAAATTTGAAGAATACATGATTATTATCATTAGACTGCAAAGCATTTAAATATTCTAGATTCAATGACTCTGTAAGACTATTTAATAAATATGAAAGGGAGAAAAATGAATTGTGTTTAATATTTTATAGTTCCAATTAATATTGATAATTAATGCAATAAATTCTTGTAGTATCTAAGTAATCAAATGTTCTCACAGATGTGATATTGTCACATTCAATTGAACTCACCCCAGCCAGCAAGTTGATTTTGTAGAATTGCATGAAATAATGCTATGACTAATAAGTTCAGGTAATTCCTGCAAATTACAGCATCTTCATCCTATAGAAAGAAACATTCGTGTGAATGAGAATTTATTAGCAATGACGTTAGTACTTTTCTTTGTTGTATATTCTACATAAATCATTGTGCTGGCTAGTGAGAGAAATTTGCTTTTCTACTGTGAGATACCACAAACTCATTATTGTTACTTCATGCAATATATATTGATTAGTTTTTAAATGTTCACTTTTTTCTAAAAATACTTTACCTGTGCACTTGCAAATTCCTCAAATATTGGGTTGTGCGTCTCTGTTGGTACTGATTGTTTTCATGTGATTTTTTCACCCACCACTGAAATGCTTCCTCTTTTGTGGCATTCTTAGGCCATTGTTCATTAGATTTTTCACATTCTGATCGATACAACATGGAAGAATTTTGTTGTTTCCAAGGCCTTTTTCCTTGGGGGTAAATTCTTTTCCTTCTATAATCTGATTAGGATTTGTATTGTCTTGAATACTTGTGGAAGAAGGTGTGTTGATTTGCATATTTCTTCAAATGTACCCTGTACTCACTTTGATTGGCACTAAGCAATTCAAGCACTTCCAAGGGAACTTTTTCACCATTGCAAACAAAAGTGGGAATATTTAGAACAGAATTGAAATGACGATTTACTTCTTCATTGTACGTATTTACAGAAGAACTATTCTGTTGAGGTGGTGCCTTGTTCACAACATAACCTGATAGAGAAAGAAACAAACATACATTTTTCTTTTCTTTTTGTAGTAAATAAATTTATAAATATGATTGTTAAAGAAAATAAATAATATGTTTCTCTTAATTGGTACTGATTTCCAATTAATGATGTAGAAAATGAGTGACAATATTTATAGGCATGTGCAGAGGGGGCTAGGAGAGTCATGCCCTTCTGGAAAATTTCAAAAGAGGCCTTGTAACCTCACTTAATAATTTTATTTCCGTAAACATGTTTCATCCTTGATCTTTCTCTTTTAACCCTGGCATTTTGGGGCATTATTATATAACATTTGCACAAGATCATCACTAAGCCATCTGACAAATGACTGAACTTAAAATCAACTGTATTTAGTAATTGAATCATTAAAGTTAAAATTTTATTCTCCTTGTGTATTTTATTTACTTACAAGTAAAATTATGTCATAACTAAGTAAGAAAGGCGATTGGTAAAATGGGCCTTGAAATGTAGTTGCCTCCCATCTTGTTTCATGAAGTGCATGCCTTGATCTTACTATATTCAAACTAATGTTTGAAAGTTTTTGAATGACAAAAGTTTGCACGGAAGTCTAGTTCTCAAGATATAATGCAATCAATTTTTCTCAATAGCCTCTTGAACATGTACAAGTGCAGATATTATACTATTGTAATACTTTCTAGGTAAGTGAGGAGAATGCCCATTGTCTTGGCTAGAGTCACTGTCACTTGGCACAGGCATTTTCGGGAGGAGGGGGACACTTTCCAGCTCATGGCTTTTGAAGTACATTCCAGTCGTTTATTCTAATTAAATTTTTTTTTACTATGGACTCTTTTAGTGTAACATTTTAATGAAATTTATTTGTTATGTTACATTCAGGCTGTGAAACAATAAAACGATTTGTATATTCAGCAAATTGACCAAGCAAAGGGTACTAATTATAAATGTGCAAGAAGTGATAATATAATTTCCCTCTTTAGAATTTGTGCGGTTAGATTCCAGAAAATCACAGATCAGTAGAAAGAAATGTTATTTAATTACCCATTCCTTTTTTAATGTATATTTAACTAGTGGTTCTACAACAGCACATTTTCTCGCATTATTTCTAGATTTTTTTTCCCTTTTCGAAAATTCAGAGAGTTAAACGAAAATGACACCCACGCCATTCTTTTTAGCATTCTTTCTTCTATGCGTGGAAAAATTATTAAAGAAAAAATGTGGAGCGGTTTTTGAGGGAAAAAATCATTTTTGAAATCCCTATATTTCGCGCCAAATTACACGAAAACTATGCGTATTTTCGAATAATTGAACATGAACTTATGTAAATACCCGTCTTAAAGGAACAGATCTCATTAAGGAAGAAATCTCAAATACTCAATATTATAGATATGGAAGATGACCCAAAAAAGTGCACTTTTGCAATATTCGAAAAATATGTGATTCCAACGAAAATGAGACCTGCAGCATTCTCTGAAGCCTCCTTCAGGCTATCAGAAGACAGTTTGATAAAAAAAAAGGTGATATCATTTGTGATAAAACTTTGAAAATATTTTTGAGGTTTCAAGTACGCTCAAAAGTCAAAATATCCGTTTGAAACTCAGTTTTAAAGAAGATCGGCAGAACGGTTTAGGTGCTAGCGTTGACCACAGATATTTATTTATTTATTTATTTATTTTACGTCAAAAACAGTTAAAAACTGCGTATGACGTGCTATGGGGAAAAGTGAATTGTGTGCACATTTTCAAAATTCTATGATCCCTACACTAAGTCATATACTACTTAAATTTTGAATTTTGAAAGGGAGAAAAAAAAACTCCCATGTAATAAAATCTATTTTCAAGGATAAATAAGCAATAAATTTTGAATTTTGAAAGGGAGAAAAAAACTCCCATGTAATAAAATCTATTTTCAAGGATAAATAAGCAATAAATTTTGAATTTTGAAAGGGAGAAAAAAAAAAACTCCCATGTAATAAAATCTATTTTCAAGGATAAACAAGCAATAAATTTTGAATTTTGAAAGGGAGAAAAAAACTCCCATGTAATAAAATATATTTTCAAAGATAAATAAGCAATAAATTTTGGCTCTTATTACTTCCTGCCGCGACAACATGGAAACGATAATTTGAATAATTGTATTTCCCACTGAATTCCAGAAGACATGCACAGAAAATGAAGTTACATTTATGTCCAGAAGCAAAACAAGGGGCCATCTCAGCATTTGCTCAATGGATCAGGGAAACTGGACGAAAAACCTGATCGAGATGGGGGTCATTGACCCGGAAGCTGTAGTACAATAGTTGTTACAGATTGTTTATACTCATTTATACAGTCCAAATGGTAAATAATGCATTATGTATCATAGCCATCAGATAGCCGGACAGAGTGACAGACTTTTGCAGTCAATCGATTTTTCGGTATGAATGATCCACAAAACATGCATTCTGGTTGCACTACGTGTTAGAGGATATTTTTCTATATTTAGAAACAAAGGGTATAGCCGAATAAAGCTGTGAAAAGGGCCCCCAAACCAAATCGATAATCGCGATGCTCATATGAAAGAGAATACAAAATGACGTAGATTCACAAAACATCAGCCTCCTAGGGCAATCTGTTGCAGAGATACAACGTAGTTCAATTGAAGGTATTTTTGTCAACGGATTTTGACGCTAAATCATAGAGAAAAAATAAATAACGTTTTGAAATTGATTTTCAACGTAATAACGTTGGAGTCTGCTCAACCCCGAAATGGGTCTTACAACATTCTAACGTTCTCTGCATTTTTTTTCAGCCGGATACACGCAATTGAAGCTGAAAAAATGCAAAACACGTTTGTCGATGTATCTCTGCAACAGATTGCCCTAGGAGGCTGAGTCTTTGTGAATGTACATCATTTTGTATTCTCTTTCATATGAGCATCGCCATTATCGATTTGGTTCGGGGGCACTTTTCATCGCTTTATTCGGCTATACCCTTTATCCACTTTTTCATTACCAGGGCCCGGCTGGCACTGGCGGCTGGGCCCAGCTCCCCCTCTCTGGCACAATAAGCAGTTGAAGAAAAAAGCTAGTAGTGGTGATTACATTCCAAACACATCTTCACTAGCGCGAAATAGAAACTATTTTCTCTTAAAGACGAGAACTTCTGTCCGTGATTTTCTCCAAAAAATCTAAAGAAATGACCTAAGCAGGTGAAGATCCATCACGGAAGATACCTCGAACTCCTGAGAAAGTTTGAACGCAAATTATTGAGAATGTTGCGGAGGCATGACTGATTCTACAAAGATTGGAATTGCTTCAAAACATTTAGTGGCCGATTTCGTAATGAATACTCTACCCTCTCTACCCTCATTTCTTTAATCCATCGGTCAAGAAAAGTTGCGCAAGTATACTTGGGTTTTCGTAACGTGGTGCGTAGTCTTCACCATGGAATATGGCACGGCATTTTGCGTCTTTCTGGATCGTACCGCCAGATGTCGCATGATTGCGACCGTATCAAGCAGTGCTACAGATCAATAGATATTTATCTACACTACTGAGAAAGACCGCAGCACATTCTATTGTGAAGACAAGATCCCCCACGCACCACGTTACGAAAACCCAAGTACATTAACTAGAGGGCGGATTTTGATGACCTAAACAGCCAAAAATTATCAATAAAATGCTTTAAAAATGCCCTAAAGGAAAGAAAAATTATGTAAAAAATGTGATCAAAACCAGTTCAGATGAACAACGTAAGCTGTTGGATATGTTGCTGATGTAATTGAGGCTTCTTCTATTCGCTCAAGGGTACTTAGCTTTCAAACTTTTGGTTTGAAGCTCTTTTCCAGAAATTCTCTGACTTAAGTCACCCCGAAATCGACTGAACCACCATTGGCACTCACAGATGTCATAGAAACTTGAAATTACATACTCATAATGGCTGATGTTACAACTTCTGAACGAAGAAATCGAATAGAGTACTAGGTATAGGTACTTAGGAATTCTGTGGAGAACATTTGTTGTTTCTCGTAAATATTATTTGAAGAAACTACCATTAACCTGATATTAAAATCTATGAAATCAGCAAAAAATGCATTAACAATGACGGAAAAGGTAAAAAAGGACTGTAGTCGAAATCGATGAAAAATGCAAAAAATGGAGTATAAAAATGGGTCTTTTCCTTTTGTCATAACATATAATAAATTTCTATACTAAACGGCATTTTTCTAAAATGAAAAGAAAAAAGTTGGAGTCGTTTTTGAGAAAATTTTGAAACTGTCCAGGGGGCTTTATGTAAAGTATCCCCAAATTTTAAAGAATGTTTTTCAAAATTTCAAAGCTTCAACTAGTCAGATAAAGAGGGGTTCTTTCAATTTGGAAAAGATCGTACGCGTGATTTAGGCGCTAGTAGTGTTCACAGACAGCCGGACAGACAGCCGGACGGACGGACGTTTAAAAAAACAACAACACTTTTTCGGTATCAGGGGACCACAAAACGTGTATTTCCGTTGAAATCACGAAATCGATTTTCCGCAACATTACATAACTTCCTCTATTCTACGTATATTACTCCGTATATACGTATGTATACGATTTGATTTGATTTGATTTTTTCGTGTTTCCGGGCATGTCAACTGCTTTGATCATTAGCCCCGTTAGTGTAGTGCATGTTTTTTTTCAAGAGATGCGCGTTTATCTTCCCCGCTGGATGGCGAGATCCGGCGCCGACCTACCGCCGGCTAGTGGGGTTTCCCCCTAACCAGGACTCTCCAACCAGCGGGGCACCGCCCCAGTCGGGACAAGCTCTAAGCTCCCGACCGACCTCCCGGAATATGTGGTAGTGTAGTGCATGTTAGTGAAGTGTGTGTGTGTGTGTGTGTGTAAGGAGAAGGGATAGGACAAGGAAGAGGAAGGACAGATCGCGCACGGTCCGTGGCCCGTTTGGTAGGGAACTGCTCCGGCATTGCCTGGTGGTGATCAGAGAAACCACGGAAAACTACCGATCAGAGCAGCCGGCCGCAAGAATTCTCCTCCAGACAGCGACTGAATACGACCTAGCTGAAAAGCTAGTGTCAGAAATCCTGCCGCCATCAGGACTCGAACCTAGGACCTCCCGGTCAGAGGCGCTATAGCGACATCAGTTGATGCTACCACTCCCGGTGTATGTATACGAGAAAGTAAAAAAATATTTCCTTAAATTCCGGCCCCTAATAATATCACTGCTGACCTGGGGCGGCGTCGCCGCGCTGCAGCAGCCGCCGCAGCTCGCGCGCGCTGGAGCAGGAGCCTCCGGCGGCGCGCGGCGGCGGCGGCGGGGGCGGGCGCCTGCGCGCCCATGCAGTCCGCGCTGAGGGCCGCGCTGCGCAGCGACTTTCCGCTGCGCTTCTGCCGCAGGCGGCGCTGGCGGTCCTTGCGCAGCGCGCGCGACTTGGCCTTGGTCCACTCGAGGTCGCGCATGAGCGCGCCGCACACGGCGATGTTGAGGAAGAGGCCCGCCAGGATGAGGGTGGTGCCGCGCCACCCGTACTCGGTGATGAGGGAGGCGGTGAGCGGCGCGAACACGAAGGTGCCGATGCCGCTCCCGCACACCGACAGCCCCGTGGCGAGCGAGCGCCGCTTGTCGAAGTAGTACGCCACGATGACCACGGCCGCCACGTAGCACAGCGCCAGCCCGAAGCCCGACACGATGCCGAACGTGACGATGAGCAGCTCGATGGACTGCGCGAAGGAGCTGATGATGAAGCCGACCGCGGACAGCACGGCGCCGAAGATG
The DNA here is from genome assembly GCA_964035755.1 of Teleogryllus oceanicus. Lineage (NCBI taxonomy): Eukaryota > Metazoa > Arthropoda > Insecta > Orthoptera > Gryllidae > Teleogryllus > Teleogryllus oceanicus. The sequence continues at coordinate 26,916,131 of CAXIVR010000012.1, read as the reverse complement.
CACACCCGCCGGCAGCCGAAGCGGTCGGTGAGGTAGCTGGCGATGGGGCCGGACAGCAGCGGCATCGCCATGAACAGCCCGCCGATCCACGCCGTCTTGCTCTTGCCCTCCTTGAAGTATTTGAGCAGGTCCACGTACACGATGCCGAAGGTGAAGGTGACGCCGTCGGCGATGAGGTTGGTGACGAAGGCGGCCGCCACCACGATCCACCCCCAGCCGCCGTCCGGGGCGCGGGCCTCCGACCCGTCGCCGTCCTCGCCCAGGCGGCGCGCCAGCAGCAGGGCCGGGAAGCCCTCCTCGGCGTCCGCGCTCGACGACCGCCCGTCCTCGCTGCACGCCGCGGCCGCGTCCTCGCCGGAGGAGCCTGCGGCGGGCTCGGGCCGGGGCGGCGCCGTGTGGCACGCCACGTGGCACGCCACGTCCAGGGGCACCGGCTGCGCTCCCTCGCTCATGGCTGTCGACGCCCTCGCAGCTGCTCTCTACGAGGCCGCCATGCTACTGGGAGAGCTCGATGGCCGCTTTGATGCTGGACTGAAATCACACAACAGTTCTCTTATGTAGAAAGTTGTGTGCAGTTCTTACGTTTGAGTGGCACAACTGACAATGCAGGCATTTCCGCATTCGAATATGCAGCTCTCATTGTACTATCAGAATATTAACTACTTGCTCGCATTATTTCTAAATTTGCGATTTTCGAAAAGAGTTCAGAGAGCTGAACGAAAATGAGGCCCGCGCCATGATTTTAAGCGTTTCTTCTTCTATCCATGGAAAATATGCCAAGAAAAAAATTTGGAGAGGTTTTTGACAAAACGTTTTTTTATAAATTCTTTATTTTTCAGGCCCGAATTACGCAAAAACTACTCGTTTAAAAAACTTAGCATGACCTTTTTTAAAGACTTGATTTTTTACAACAAACTTTGCCTAAGTCAAAAATGTTCATCTTCAATTTAGTAGTTTTGAAATGTTAACTTTTTGCAATTTTCGAAGGTAGGCAGAGTTCGTCTAAAACAGAACTAGCACTGTATTTTTTACCGTCCTTTGAGGAGAAAATTTAAAGAAAAATTTGGTACCGTTTTAGAGATAAATATTCTTTAAAAAATAGAAATTGTCAAATTTCGCGCAAATTTACGCGAAAACACTAATATTTTCAAAAAAGTGTACTAGACCCTTATTTCATGACCTGTCTTTAGAGAACATATTTCATTTAGGAAAAAATATCTATCTGCAATATTGTATTTCCAGGAAGACACTCCAAAAAGAGGCACTTTTCCAATTTTCGAAAAATCGGGGATTTCAGGGGACATGAAACGTACACCTATTCTCGGAATCGTCTTATACTCTATCCGACGACAAAATTTATTAAAAAACTATGATGCCATTTTTGAGAAAACTTTGGAAATGTTTTTGGAGCTTCATGTAAAGAGGCCACAAAAATCAAAACATCCGTTTGTGTCTCCCAAAGCCTCAGGTTCGTTCATATCGATCGGGGAATATCAATTAGGAGAGGATCGGCTGAACAGTTTAAGCGTTGACCACAAACTGACAGACAGACGTTTTGCCGTCAATCGGTTTTACGGTATCAAAAACTCACAAAATCCTGTTTTGTGAGTTTTTGAGAAAGTAATTTACTTGATATAGTGGCTTCATCACGTTAGAGAAAGTAATTTACTAGATGTAGTAACAGAATCTATTGACTTTTTCGTTACCAAGGCCCGGCGACAAGAGTTTTTCAACCGCAAATTAGCCGTTTTCCGGCGTATGATTATACAATGTTCTCTTCTTACGAAGCAAGTGCGAGAAAGTAAAAATCAGACAGTTGTATTTGAAGTAAATGAGGAATTCTTAGTTGTGATTCCCATGTGCACAAGGGAAGGCAGAGATGATAAAGACGATTATTCTAAGAAAACAAAAGGAAACAACAGAAACACAAAGATAACAAAATTATACAGAAGAGACAATGAAACGAGGATGAACATAATGGAACGGTCAAAAATTAGTAAACGTAATAAAAAAGAGGGAGAAGGGAAAAAGACAAGAAAGGAAGCATACAGAACAAAAAGAAAAGGTAAAAGAAAGAGATAAAATAGAGAATAAATGTGGATCAAAGATTGAGAAGAAAAGAAGAAAGAAGCTGATTTGCAGAAAAAAGAAAATTAAAAGAAGGGAGGAAAGAAAAAGAAAGGCAAATCGAAAAGAGGACAAGAGCATAAATAAGAAAACGAAATAATACGAATTAGAGAACTTCAAACACTTGCTCGAGTAGACCGAAAAGCTCATCCCAATCAGGAATGACCGACTTTCACTCACTTCGCCGCCTGTCCTGACCCAAGTGCCCTGTTGCGAATTCCTCTTCGGAAGCGGGAATCCAGGCGAATGCCAAAGCAGTACCTTAACAAACGGCCAATGGACCACGCGCGATCTTTGGTTCGTCGTCTTTGTCTTATCCTCACCCGTTGCTTACACACACACATGTACTACACCACCACCCATGTCGAGAGATCAGTCAGGAACTGAAAGCTTGTCCCGGGTGAGGAGCAAATGGGAGATACCTGGTTGGGAGAAACCCCGCAACCCGACGACAGGTAGTTCAGCGCCGGAACTCGCCATCCAGCGGGGAAATATTACCGCCATCTCCCGCGATAAAACGTGCGGGACTAATGACCTCATCAGTTGACGCGCCTGGAATCACTAATTTAGCGCCGAATCTGACCATCCAGCGGGGGAATGTCACCGACATCTCCCGCGATAAAATCATGCGCTACATTTATGGAACTAATGACCTTAGCAGTTGACGCGCCTGGAATCACTAATCAATTAGTTAATACATCAATCGCAAACGGGCGTCTCCCGAGGTGCACCTGAAGCAGGGCGGCTTTCCGTGGCGTAACGCCCTAGGCTAGAGGATGGGCGCGTCGCTGCAGCGTCGGTGGCGGCGGCGGCGGCAATTAAGGCGGCGTCGTCGTAATGGCCAATTCCGCCACGTCGTCGGCGCGGCGCGACGGCGGGCGGAGGCGGCGCGCACTGGTCCGAACCACGCCCAAAAGCACTAGCGGAGTTTCGAATGAATTGTTTTAATACGCTTGACCGCCGCAGAGAAACAGCAGCTACTTGGCTGTCCGGGAGACGCCCCCTCCTGGGCACGGGTGTCAACATTCTGGCCGCCATTCTGCGGCCTTCCTCAGGGCAAAATTCCGAATGTGTTTAAATGTATCCTCCCCGTGGAGATTAGTCAAATAGCATTTCGCCCTGAGGAAGGTCGCAGAATGGCGGCCGAAATGTTGGTACGTGTGCCTAGGACGATGCGTCTTCCGGACAGCCAACAACCATTGCCGCAGAAGCCTATGCTATCAGATAAGCGGTACTTGCCATTGCAGTGGAAGGACCTACGATTCGAATTCCGACGGGGACAAATTCTCGAGATCAGCTAGAGAGCAAGGTTGAATTCAGTCGCTGACTAGCAGCCAGTTGATCTGATCGATTGTTTAATGTGGTTTCTCCGGTCTTTAGAACGCTATAGAACCTGTTATCCATGAGAATCTTGGGCGCTGTCCTGGTAAAGGGTGTCTCTCCGTAGACTTCAGCAATAGGGCTCGTCTAATCTTCTTTCTTGCTACCGACCAAATCCGTATCTTGTTTCTTCTCATAAACCACTATGTGCACTGTTTATCCATTGGCTTTCCATCCCCATTCACCTGCTTGAATTGTCACAAGTTCTAATACTCATTATTGTTCATTACCTAAGCAAAATCTGAAGTGCTGTTAAAATAATAGCATATAAGTTCACCAAGTTATCATCGGGTTCCTATCATCGGAGACTAAGTTCGATTATCATTGTCCGCTTAATAAAATTTATAAGTCCCACTTTTGGCATTCACTGTTCACTTCGTATAAAACAATTTCTGAATTCTATCTTTTGAATACTAACAACGATAAATCACGTCCACACTCGCTTAAATTTTCTATGATCAAATAAACTGCTATATATCTAGCACCCTGATTCGATCGCTATCGTGTCGAAAGCTCGAATGGATTTTCTTGTCTCCTACTTCAACATGTCAACTTTTTTCATCTTTGACTCTCATGTTTAAAACAAAATTATTCGATCTACCTCGCGGCGTCATCTACGTCATTATTTTTTACCAATAGCTCACGGATGCTACTTATCGACCGCTTTTGAACTAATGGGCATTGTTTATATGTTGCACTCCGGTACCATGGCAACCAGCGTCTTTTCTCTGATAAAATGTTTTTAGTGAAATTCGCTGAATTTCATATTGGTGACAATCTAGTATGTCATATACAAAAAGAAAAAAAATTAATAATAGTTTTTTATGATACAAGTGGTTAAAGTGACATTTTATTTTCCGAGTAGATGATGTTGCGACGAGAGGTCGATAGGAAGAGAGGCACAATCCTAAGAGTGAAATAAAATCACTTTTACCTCGTGTGGCGTACACGATTTTTAGATAACCTTACTGACTTTCATTTCATTTGAATTCAAATAAGCAAATCAATTATGCATTAAGGTCAATAGTAGCTGATGCGATCAGACGAATATATTAAGTTTTTATTGTTGTATTCACATACTGAACACTTCATTATCGTCTCAATTTGTAGCTCTAGTGCTACAAATTGAACTTTTAGCACTCAATGGCTGCCCTAAAAACAAACGCTTTTGCTAGTGGCTGTATAAAAGAACATTTTGCTCGCGTGCGTCGCCTGTTGGGCCCACTGTGCGTCGGGGGAGGCTGGCAGTAGTGCTGCACAGAGGCTTCTGCAGCGAGCACGTGGGACGTGCGTCGCGCTGCTCCGCACAAATGCAGCGCCAGCCCGCTTCGTCCATTGAACTCTGGGACAATCAGGGCTGGCGGACGGCTTGGGGTAGATAAGGACAACTTCCTTTTGTATCGTGTTCAAGTTCCAAACTGTCTCTGACCGGCCTCAGGGTTCAACGGTGGCAGGATTTTCGATACTAGCTACATAGCTAGATTGAGTTCAGTCGCTGTCTGGAGGAGAATTCTAGCGGCCGGCTCCTCTGATCGGTTGTTTTCCGTGGTTTCTCCGATCAACACCAGGGGAATGCCGGAGCACTACCCTAAAAAGGGGTCATGGCCCGCGTGCGATCTTTCCTTCCCCTTCCTTGTCCTGTCCTCACCCGTTACACTCGCTGACTCTAACATGCACTACACTATCACACATGCCAGGATACCGGTCAGAAGCTTAGAGCTTGTCCCGTCTGAGTAGGTGCTGCGCTGGTAGGAGATACCTGATTAGGGAAAAACCCTAGCCGACGGGTAGATCGGCGCTGGTTCTCATCATCTCGGGAGGATCACCGCCACTTCCCGAGGAAGAACACGCACTACACTTAGGGAACTAACGATCTTACGCGTTGACGCGCCCGAAATCAGTAATCCGTGTATTTTGTTCAATACCAGAGGTTTTGTATTTTAAATTAGACCTAGCGTGTCCATTTGCGAAAACTCTCGCATGTGGAAACTCGACCTGTATGAAGGGGAAAAATGTAATAAAATACGAGGCATTGCATCCTACTCTTAGGCTACAGACACATTACAGCCGATATATTGGTCGTTCGGACGATTACGAGCGAATTCGGCTTATTTAATTCGGAAACCAATCGAATGTTGTACCCGGATTCGTTCGAATATTCCTATAATCCCATCGCTCATTTTTGTAAAATTGGACGAAAAACACTCTCAAGTATTGCAGATGGCCATGACTCTCCAACTGATTTCCGGGGATAGGAACCGGCAGAACCAAACGAAACATTTTTGACGACAGCCAATGTTCACAGCATATTACCTTACACAGTGTACTGCACGATGTTTGCGGTCGCCTTTTTTCCGGGTTCAGTTTGACCATTTCTTTTTACCAGCACGTTTAAACGAATCTGGCACATTGGGCGAAAACATTCGATATCGGTCGGCCACATTTCCTCCAGAATCGACTTCAATGTGATCGCCGCCCCTCCATGGAGGGGGTGTAGCGTCACGTTGGCGGCCGTGGGTGGGAGGAGGAGCGGAAGTATCGCATACCTGCGGGCTGAATAGCCTTGGCGCCACGGCGTTGGGATATATTTAGACCAAATGGACGCCAGCTTGACCTGGAAGGTCACGTGGTAGACGCGAGCCTCCCTCCTACACCAAGGACGGTCACGTGACAGCTACACTCTAGGTATAAAATCGAGCCGATAGGCTCACACGGGGATTTTGTTTTGGAAACCTCGCGCGATGCGCAAAATTTTACACCCAGGCTGGAGCGTGTCGTGCCTCTTGGACGGTGACGAGGTCACGGTAGTGGCGCGGGAGAAGCGTCAGTGGAGGCGGGGCCTCCCTAGCTATGTGGAGTATCCACAGGGAAATACTCAAAAGTGTATAGTTTCGGAGCAGAATTTAGTTATTGTACATACGTGTAAATAAACTTGTACATACTTGTAAATGTCTGTGTGTTTTCTTCATGACGCCACAGGGGCTACCGAGAAAAATCAAACTCCCCAAAATGTGTTAGTTGATTGATTGTCTTTTTCGTGTTTCCGGACACGTCAACTGCTTTGGTCAATAGTCCCGTTAATGTAGTGCATTTTTTTCGGGAGACGGCGGTGATCTTCCCCCGCTGGATGGCGAGATCCTGCGCTGACCTACCATCGGTTAGTGAGGTTTCCCCCTAACCAGGACTCTCCCACCAGTGAGGCACCGCCCCAGCCGGGACAAGCTCTAAGCTCCTGACCGGTCTCCCGGAGTATGTGGTAGTGTAGTGCATGTTAGTGTAAGTGTGTGTGTAATGGGAGAGGATAGGACAAAGAAGAGGAAGAATTGAAAATACGATATTGGACGGCAGATTGTATAAATGAATACATTGTTCGTAAGTTCCTACAGTTAATTATTAATTAATACACGGCGAATTAATTATTTAGTACTTCATTTATTAATTCTTGCACTGTAGTAATGGTGCAGATATCAATCTCTGCAGCAGCAACACTGTCACTATTCTGTAAGATCGCTGTTACCCTCCATCTGCCCGCAACGAGGCTTGCAGATGCATTGAAAATAGCGTTAATCGCATAATGCAGCACTTCTTAAGACACTCATGAAGCCGTCTGACACCTCTACTGGCAGACACGACAGCTAACCCGCCAGTACGGAAGATTAAGCGGCGTTAAACGAATCACTGTTCAAAGAAGATAAATGGTATAGGAGAGAAAATTATTCATTTCTTTAAAAAATCATGTGTCTGAATTTAATAATCATTGGAAGGAATACAAGCGCAGCTCGTACAAATCTGCAGCCGAGTCACAAACCACTTCTGAAGAAGACGGCGCTGTCGCGTGAATTTTCTAACATTTCAACGGCACGTCCGTTCAACCAGCAGCAGAACCCCCGTCATTTTCCGTGGACTTGGCTCTGCTCTTCACTGCTTTACTGCAGCTCAATTTTCTTCAAACACATAACGACCTCACGCGTGGCCGACGAATAGGACGCCCTCGTGGAACTTCCAATTCTACCGCGACAGGCTTCGACTGGCCCACGCAGCTTTGGCTGCAGTTCCTCGCGCTGTGAGAGCGCAGTTCAGTGCTTCGGCTGAGACTTTGAAATGTAAGCTGAGAATGTAAATAAAAGATGTTGTCTGGTATCAATAATATGTATATTTTAACTTAAGATGTTTTCGATCTCATAGCGATCATCATCAGAGCTATATGAAAAAATCACATGAATACATAAAATTAAAAATTACAGAAATTATTTACATATTGGTATATACAAAATGTAATATCCAGATGCGTCAGCAAACTGGATTGTTCGTACCTTATAGCTTCTGGGCGGAAAACGAAGTCCTGCATTTTTTTTAGTATGCTGCTCCCTTAAGAAGGCAGGTCGGATATGTGTGTGTATATGTGTGTGGGTGGGGGTTAAATAATTTGTGTAATTTTTATTTAAACTTCTTTTATTTACATTTATATAAGAAAATATCTATATAACCAACGATCTAACTAATAAATAGGCTGAGATGGCAAACAGACTGTAAATGAACAAAAAAGGAACAATAAATGTTGAATATATAGGTAAAAACGTTTACAAAAAATGTCCATTGATTGATTCGTTGGTTAATTGAATGAATGAATGAATCAATCAATCATTCATTCATTCATTCATTCATTCGTGTTTCCGGACGTGTCAATGGCTAATGTTATTAGTCCCGTAAGTGTTGTCCATTTTTATTCTCAGGAGGTGGCGATGATCTTTCCTCATTGGATGGCGAGATCTGGCGCGGACCTACACGTGGGTTAACGGGGTTTTCCCAAACCAGGTATCTCCCCGTAGCGGGCACCGCCCCAGCCGGGACAAGTTCTAAGTTCCCGTCTGGTCTCCCGTCGTGTGTAATAGTGTAGTGCAAGTAAGAGTGAGGGTAGCATAAGGAAGAGAAATAAAAGGTTGCGCGCAGTCCATGGTCCGTTTGTTAGAGTATTGCTCGCGTTCGCCTGGTGTTGATCGGAGAAATAACTGAAAACTCTCGTCCAGAGCAGCCGTTTGCTAGAATTCTCCTCCCAGGCTGCTATTCCAATGTAGATGAATTGTCTTGGATTTGACACACAGTAAAAGACGACTGGGTATGGGTAATCCCACGAATACCTGGTTATAGGAATAACAGTTGTAAGAAAAAGGAAGGAATGATCGCTCACAATCTGTGGCTATGTGGCGCATCGGGATCAGCTTGGAAGTATTTGGGACAAATTAAAGATGCCAATTCGTGAAATCCTCTTTCAGGCAGTGGGTTTGTTGACTCCTGTAAACTGTTTAGTTGGTGTCGCCTGTGCAAATTACATAATTACGATTTTTACACATCGGTTTACGAAATCTCTTTCTTGGTTTTGGAATGTACCAGAAATTATTAGTTCTTAATCACTATTTACTAATTAAACTATCTGGCTTAATCTACTGGTGCCCGATGTTTGAAAGTATTGATCTCCTCACACTGCCTTCTTTCATCTAAACTAACAAACGTGAATTCAACGACGTGTAACCGACATCGATACCACAAAAAGTAGCATTTGAATATATATGAAAATTTTACAAGCTCTTTTTCAGGATTGTCGCATTATGCTATCAAAGTTTGGTAAAGATTAACACAACCCAAAGATGGAAAATAAAGAATTTAAATAATGTGTTTGTAGATGCACCACGACCATTTGCCGCCTCCCGCTTAGACCACGTGGTTCCTAATATATTCCGCCAGAGCCCAGTAGTGCTGCAGCAAAACTGGTGCCTAATTTATTCGCTAGACACCAGTAGCGGTCCATAAGATACCAAAAATTTCATCTAATAGAAATGTGCTGTAAAATAAAATGAAAGAAAATTAGAGTATTTTATTAAAATTTGAACCACTTACATTAAAAATAATAATCTTAAACACCTGGTTTATATAAATTGATCTTTTCTATCATTCGCAAGGATTGAATATGAAGAAAGCCCGGGCAACGCCGGGTATTTTGCTAGTACTCTATACGTATCCGATAATTTTTTTTGTAATTAATATGATTTGTGATACTGTGACTAATTAATGTGCACATTTAACCATGGGAACTATTATTTTTTTTAAAGTACACACAATTCTAAGAAACTTTGCCCTCCTCATCAAGTCAGAACAACTTGATGCAGGTCTCACCACTAACTGCCACTCACGGTTAAGGTCATTGGAGGTCTCCTGACGCAAGCAACGTTGTTCTCGAGAAATTAGATGCTCAAGTGCACGATCAGCCACGCTACGTTCATTATAATAATTACTGGCGCGCTCCAGAGAACGAAATATGGATCATAAATTATGTCGTTATCTTGTTTGTTTCTGTAGTTCTCCTGTTGTTCGCTACGAACACAACGCCACGCCATGCAAAAATTGGATGACTAGATTTGTTTTATTTTGTTTTGTTTTAGAGTAAGAAACCTAGATTTTATTTCTCTCACACGAAATTGAATTAATATGTTTTGACATAAATACTGCAAAATAATAATAATAATAATAATAACAACAATAATAAAATAATAATAATAATAATAATAATAATAATAATAATAATAATAATAAAATCGAGTGAAGTGACTCAGTGCGTAGCGCGCTGACTTCACAGTCAGGGCGCCTCCGTTCGATCCCCGGGCCAGCGATGCTGACCGGAGTTTTCGTCGTTTCCCTCGGTCAAACAGGCAAATGCTGGGCTCAGAAAGGCCACGATCATCCCTCATCGTCATTCTGTCACCTCTTAATTTATAATTTAAGACTTAACAACCTTGTCTCACCAAGGGATAAGTCGAAAAGCTGATCCCCATGATGACAAACGTTAATCTCTCTCCAGGGTAGAATATGATTGGTTCTCGGAAGAGAACGTGTAGCGTGGTCAGAAATGACCTTTACGCAAAAAAATAAACAAATAAAAATAATAATTATTGTTTTTTAGTGATTCCGGGGGCGTCAACAGCTTATGTCATTAGTCCCGCAAATGTAGTGCTTGTTTTTTCCTCGGGAGGTGGCGGTGATCTTTCCCCGCTGGATTGCGAGATCCGGCTCCAACCTACCGTCGGCTAGCGGGATTTCCTCAACCAAGTATCTCCCAGCATGTATGGTAGTGTTGTGCATGTTAGTATGTGTGTGTAAAGGGTGAGAATAGGACACGGAAGAGGAAGGAAAGGTCACGCGCGGTCCGTGGCCCGTTTGTTGGGATACTGCTCCGGCATTCGCCTGGTGTTGATCAGAGAAACCACGGAAAGCTACCGAGCAGTCGGCCTCTAGAATTCTCCTCCATAAAGCGACTGAATTCGACCTAGCTGAAAACCTAGTGTCGAAAATCCTGCCGCTGTCGGGACACGAACCCAGGACCTCCCGGTCAGAGACACTGGAGTGACATCAGTTGATGCACTGAGCCACATCTTCCGGTAATAATAGTAACAGTATTAATAATAACAACAATATTAATAATGATAATAATAATAAAAATAATAATGTATACGTTATTATTACATTAACAAGTGTCGAATTAAGTCGGTAGGTGAAATGGCCTAGAACCACGCCTCTTCTCCTCTTCGTTGTTCTTCTCCTCCATCTTCTTTTCCTCCTCCTTCTCCATCTTTTCTTTTTTACTTCCTTTTCGTCTTTCACTATTACCATAGAGTAAAGGAGGTCAAAACACTACGCTATTACTGCTACTGGGTGCCTCCGTAAATTTTGGCCTGACATCCGTAGTTCTCACAGTAGTACAGTAACCCTTTCTACGTCAGAGTTGAGCGATACGGTGATAGATCAGCTCATCGTCCGTTCCTTGGGATGGTAGTTGGGTGAGGATGCGGAAGGAAGGATCTCGCGCGGTCCATGGCCCGCTGTCTAAGCCATTGTTTCGGCATCTGCCTGCATGTATTCATCGATAGAAAGTATTAGAACGACCAATCAGAGCAGCATGTTTATAGAATTCTCACTCAAGGGGGCATCGTGCGAGCCAACTACTTAAACTGCTGTCAAAAAGCCGCCAACGTTGAAACTTGAACCCAGCCTTCCCGCTTCGGCTGCAAACTCTTGACAACTGACTGACTTGACTCTTGCAAAAGAGATTCTTTCACTTTGTGTATTGTGTTGGGAAAAGTATTTCAATCATTTTTTACCTTACGGAATCCATTCCTATTAAGCGTTATAAAACATCCGTAAAAACACAGGGCAATTCATTTCGAGTAAGGGAGCTCCTGATTTAATGGCTAGAGCATACGGCTTTCACTGCTGGGGCCCGGGTTTGATTCCTAGCCAATCCATTTGGTTTCCTGAAGGTTCTCTCGTTTCTCCTGCCTTTTCCACATCATCACTCACTTCATAATTATTACTGGAAAATATTCATGTGATCATTGCTCACTTTCTTTAATGACCTGATGAGTATAATAAATAAATAAACAAACACACTAGTGTGATCTGCACAATGAGGGGAAACAAATGTTTCACATGTCATTTTGTTGAGACATGATTCGTTTCTATGCATTAGTTTGTCGACGTTTTCTTTTGTTTTTGTTCTGTTCTTTTGTCTTATTGTTTGTTCCATAATGTTCTGGGGTTTGAGCTTATGGTAAGTTGGATCAATAAGACTACTTGCTGGGTATCTCTAATAATATAATTCGTCAGAATTATAATATTCATAATTTGCAATATTCATAATATCATAATTCGTCAGAATTCGAAAATTATGCAAAACCTTGAGGTATTGGTGCATGTGAGGAGAAATATAAAAAACCATAATTTATTAATATAATTCATTGAATATTTTAAATTAAATATTATTATTATTATTATTAGTGTAAATAATTATTGTGACGTATTCCCAGAAGCAATAATTATTGCCATTACTATGAAGTACTTGATTGTATTGATATGTTGTCTCATAGGCGGCCAAAATTAATCCAAATTTGGCACCGTACTTGGAATTCAATCATTTATAATAATTCCTTGGTGCTAATTAATAGCAAAAGGGTATACATTTTAAACGTTCCGCGTTGGCTATTTTTTCTGTAAAAACTGCGGGCGGGCTTCCAGAGAGAAAGACAACACGGAAATACGGAAATAAATAAACTGACGGTCGAACCACTCCTAGAGAAACTGGAAAAAAACAATAAAAGATGGTACGAACATCTAAGAAGAATGCCCGATGGCAGACTACCAGCACTCGCGGTGGACTACAGATGCAGAGGAAGAAGAGAAGTAGGAAGTTCCAGAAGGAAGGGGACACCGGAACAGGTTCTAGAGCCTAACTCATTTTCTGACAATAGTTGAGAATAAAAATTATATTACAATATATATTGTGACATACCAAAAATTACGAACATTTTTGTTTAGGCAAATAAAGCAAAATTGCGAATATTGCAAAAGACGTGGGTTTCTATGGTGCAGATACGCAGAGGGTACACTATAGCAACGCGAAAAAAAACAAGAGAAGAAAAAACACAGCGATTTTTGAAGGGTGGATCAGATTGGGAATTAGGGCATTCCAACTCGTGTCGTGGTGGTGAGCGGATCGCTTGTGCGGTTTTTTCTGAGGTTAATTACCAAATCGGAATTTTTTTCGGTAATATTTCGCGAGAGTGAACATTAAACTTGAACTTAAAATATTTAGGTGTACAACTGGAACTTGTAAAAATTTACGTGTTGTACTATTGCAAACTCGAAATTGTAATATTTTCATGAATGAACTGGAAAGTGAACTTAGAATATTTTCGCGGTGAAGTTACAAAACTTGACTTAGAAATTTTACCAGTGAATTGCCAGGTTAGGTGATAGAAAATAATATTAGAAGGATATTATTCCGACTTGGAAAAAGTAATCAATTTGAAATAGGTGCCCACCTGAGGCGCAAGATAGAATATAGGCAGTGTTTGTGAAGTTGTTGGAGGAAGTTTCGACTTGGTCGCTGATCATCGTGGACTTTGACAAGAAGGAAGATTGGATTATTCTACGCGACGACATCGAACGACGTGCGCACGAAAAGGCAAGAAAGGATGAAAGGTTCTATAACTCTGTTATTGCAATAACAAGAAAAAATGGTCATGGCCTAACTATAAATTGTAATAATTGATACTAGTTAACAACTTTTGTCATGCATAATAAATTATAATTCATAGTTTGAAAGAAAGCTGATTCTCATTTGCCATTACGTGCAATCCTAGAGTAGACATTTTAGAATTATTTTCAGATTCCTCGCCACTCCGCATGGATGGCAGATTGAGTAATTGGTTGCGGAGTAAGTAGCAACAATAATTCCATAAGAACCCGACGATCGAACTAGCGGGATTGCATTTATTTGTAATATATCCGAAGACAGTAATCGATAATAAGGAATTCATGTGTAACCTTTTCCTGGTGCCCAAATTGTTTATAAATTCGGAAATTGGTTACGATTGACATTTATTATTAGTAAATTAAAATTTAAAAAAACGGTTTAATATTGAGGGAAAGATTGAAAAGCACCGATCTTCCTAAAATAATGATCATCCTATAGGAGAGGGAGAAACTATCCGAAGAGAGAATAAGAGCAAAAGGGAGACGGGGAGGTGGAGAGAGGAGAGGAGAGAGAGAGAGAGGGGAGAGATAGATAGATAGAAAGAGAGAGAGAGAGAGAGAGAAGATAGATAGAAAGAGAGAGAGAGAGAGAGAGAGAGAGAGAGATACAGAGACGCACAAGCACACGCACACGCATGAACTAGCTTCTCCATCCGAACCATCATTCAGTTGTTTTCTCGCCAAGTCACGTCGCTGCGCAAATTCAGTTTTACGATCTTCTGCGAGCACCTTCCATGGGCTATTTGACCGATGACCCGTCATCGTTGAGCACAATGAAGAATTCGCCGAAAATACCGTGAGAATTAGCCGTTTGCTCCAATCAAAGTCCTTTATGGGTCTTCTTTATAACGGAGAGTTTTTCCTCGTTCGCGAGTCCTCCCGTAAACTGATGACGCGGCCTCCCCGTTTGAGATTACTTAGATTGCAAAGCCTTCGAGCTGCTTCGTGAAAACTGCTTCAAGAAGTTGCTCCGAACGCAGTTGCGGACATAGTTTCGTAAATTGTGTGACGTAATTTTTTTGGTAGTGGTCAGGCTAAAGAGATTTCTCAAAGTGAAAAAAAAAAAGAGTGCAATGAACTTCAGCTCTTGCATTGCATGCGTCCGTACATTTCGGAATCGTTGAAAATATTTCAATTTATATTCATAATCGGTATTTTGAATCACAATTTTCTCATTTATACTAAGGTGTATTAAAACCACATTTTCTGTATTGATTTCGCTCATAGCCAATTCAGATAATGAACTAAAGAAAATGATCACGACAGTGTGGACAATAGTTGATATTTTACCGAGTATACGAGATTGAGATGACTTCTGAACGTTGATTTGTATGTTTTAATACACCTAATTCTTAAAAATAAATAGATATTAATTTTTGGACAAATGACAGATGTTGCATGATAATTTGGCTGATAATTTGGCAAACTCTCAAACGTTTATACAAAGGCTGAAGGTATTTTTGAAATGTGAAGCCAAATCTAGGCAAGAGATGAACACCACCCAAGTATCATGTATTGATTTATGATAAGGTTTACAAGACCCGCATGAGGATAAAAGAGAACAGAATATGTAGATATTGATGCCTCAGAAACCACGCCCACCACAAGGAGCACAAATGGTGTATATCCCAGGCGACTCCCGCGGAATGGATATAAATCCGTCAAAATTATTCAATACAAGTGAATGCGGTTTCTCGATACTTATAACAGTGCGGAACATACATCATAGATCTCGGAATTTTAGGCAGAAAAAAGTTATCATTTAGGCACCTAAAATGGGTAAAAAATTGCGAAATTAGGCACTATTATGCATGAAAAGTGCGTTTTAGGCACTTAAAATAGGTGATCAAATGACTAAATCATGCAAAAAACATTAGAAATAAAAGTTATATTTCTGGCATGCTCACAAAAGGATTAAAATAGATACTTTTTATTTTACAGGACGGTGACGTGTTTTTATATTCATGAGAGACACTACAATCATATTATTTTATTCACTTTCATATTTGGCAATCTAGTATATAAACAACATTTTCTCAACATTTTTCTACAGTAAGGCTGGGTATTTTATCTGTTTAAATCATTTTGAAAGCTGAAAATGAACTTCCCACTGACAGATTTGTAGGAGCAAACATAAATTTAGTCACATTTCTCATACTTACTCCTTCTGGAAGTTCTTCACTCTCCCCCCTCCAAAAAAAAACAAACTTGTACCACACGACGCATTTAACCATTGGGTTGTACATTCTACGCTTCACCTTTCCGACAGTAGACTTTTGCCTGACCTGTGTGTCTCCTCGCCTGGATTTTGAAGACGACGCACCGCGGCGATAACCATTAACGTGTCAGCAGCGTAGCTGTACCAGAAATCTGTGCAATTGACTAAGAAATGGGTGTATATCGGAGACGTGTGTGAAACATCCTTTTTAAGACTTAAAAAGTCCACTTAATGGACTTGCAGAGTTCCTTGTGTTGGCTGTATTGGGTGAGAGATTTCGGTGCGTAATAAATTGCGTATTCTATCAGATAATATTTGCGTTTCGAGAAATTCGCGAAAGTATTTGCGTTCCTGTAAAACAAATTTCAAAAGTTAGTAGCCTAATTAATGTATGATAATTCTTCAAAATTGTTTTAGGCAGTTTTAGGCAAAAATATATTATAATATGCATTAACCGCTCTTTAAGGACATTTTAGGCACTATTAGATGCTTTCAGTAAATATATTTTTTCATGGTTTGTTAACATAGCAATTATTTTCCACAACATCCTAAAGAATATAAATAAGCATTTGTACTAAAATACGATGTTTAATCATAACACTGTTCAATAGGTCAATGAAAAAGAGTGTAACTAATTTTGATTAATGTGTAGCCACTTAAGTCAAATAAATAACTTGTTTCCCAGAGAGTCAACAAATTATGTCTTTAATCCGTGAATTGTAGTGTATATTATAGCCCAAGAGATGGCGGTGTTCCTTTCCAGCTGAAACGGTGACGACCTACATTTAAATTTGCTGTTCCCTCCAAGTACCTCCTCCAGAGGTGCGCCGTCCAGCTCTGCACCTCTCGGCTGAAACAGCTCTAAGATTGTTGGTCCCACATATGTGTCATTAAGTTGGAGCATCGCATTTAAATTTCTAGTAAAGTTATATTTTAAATCAATATTTCTTCTTGACTGTCAATATATGTTTACAAATAAAAGCATCCAAAGTTTTTATTACAATCATTTATTTCAGTAATTGCACAAGTTTCGTAACTAGTTTTGTTACATCATCAGGTGGGTAGTGAGGGAACTGCTATCCCATTGAATTACCTCTGCAGTAGAACAACCGAGGAAACATTACGAAATTAACTCACACTCACTACAGGTGACATCAGATAACTAGCAATTGACGACAGACACTCCATTTCCAAGGAATCAATGGGATAGCAGTTCCCTCACTACGCACCTGATGATGTAATAAAACTAGTTACGAAACGTTGTGCAATTGCTGAAATAAATGATTGTCATAAAAAACTTTGGATACTTTTATTTGCAAAGATATATTTTTCACAGCAACGTTCTGATCTCAAAATATAAAGTTTTACACTAAATATTGGATCTCCATTATTATACAGATGGAAGAATTCACGTTGTGTTAGTCAAAACTCAATAGTAGGAGAAGTGAAAAGAACTTAAGCAGTTTGCAGTGCACATCGTTTAGAAAGAACCTACCGATCATTGTTCTCAAGCAGCCTAATGTATCCTCGCCAATTCGGCTTGTCCCTCATGTCGAAGGACTTCATATTCCTGAACACTCAACAGTATTCGTAATGATTCCTACACCAATGAAAACAACCAAACAACCAAGAACATCAGTTGGCAACTTCAAGAGTTGCAGAATACATTCCAACCTAATATTCCTCCAATTAAAATAAAACAACAAAACATCAGCATAGGAAATGGTGGTGCTACATAATAGCACAGACATTCTCGTTCTAGTTAGTTTTCTAGCCTCTTTAGTTTGGACTAGCTTTTCGGTTTTGCTCCACCCTCTTCCCAGCTGCCAAAAATCTCGTGTTTTTTTTTTCTGCAGTTTTACGCAACTTTCCCTTTTGAGCACTTAAATGCCGAACGCAATTCACAAAACTCGGAGATTTAAACAGTCAAAATGACAATCAAATTGTGTCAAGTCCTGTAGCTGTCTGTGATCTTTCTGAATGAGAATTTCGGGTATGCCATTAATTGACAAAATGGTGTAGAATGCTATTTTGGAAATATGACGTCTTACCACAGGCATCCGAAATAAGCATTTCAACCACAGAAATTAAAATTCAGTTTCGCAGGTGATGAGTACATATTGACGTATACGTTGCGTTCGACTCGGCAGTTATGCATGCAAACGGAGATCTTTCGTGTTTCTCGTAACTTCTATGTAAATAAGAGCGTGTATATCGACCTGAGAAGTACCTTTACTGGGAATAATGATGCCAAGGCGCTGTTTTATTTTGTCCAGTCTTCTCAAACTCTAAAGTATTGGCAAAATATTTGCCATAACTAGTCTAGACGATGTTTGAAAATTGCTTTTACCTAAGTAGAACATCGATAATCGTAAAAAATTACGGTTAATTGCAATATTGTACATCCTTCTTATTAACATACTATTTTTGATGACATATTTCCGAAAAAATAAGCACGAAAAATTAAATTAAAATAAATTCAGAACAGAACACAAACAGCGGAAATTATATTTTTTAGAACCATTTAGGAGACCGAGGTGGGAACTAATAGGGTGTTTGCGGGGAATCAAAATATATTACAATGAACTCGCCGCCAATCTAAAATAATTAAAGAAAACTCGTAGAACTTGTAGGAAAGAAAAGAATCTTATTAAAAATATTCAAAATTATATTATTTCTCTTTTTATTTTGTATTCATTTCCGTCTCTTTCAAGAAGTCTTAATCAAGTCAATTGTCAATCAAATACTGAAAAAAAAAATTTATTGTGAAGGTCATGCATAAGTGATAGTAAGGATATTATTATTAAGTATTCCTATTAATCTTATTTTTGATACGTTTTCACTTTATCTTCCAAATTGAAAGAGCTTTTTTTATCCGGAACTGTGGTAGTTATTTGATCGCCGTGAATATGTTAATTTTAATTAACATCCAATGTGAAGAATCGCTCTTCCGAATTACGGCGTATTTGTATTAGGCATAGGAACTCCTTTTGGATTTCTTCCATCAACAAATAACGCAATTTAGCTTAAGAATGGTTCATACATAACAAAATTGTTCATAGACGGGGATTCGAAGAAGAAGAAATATCTGCGAAGTTCCTGTAGTTAACATAAGAAAACGAAGGCCAGGAGGAATTATATGTGAATGTCGTCTTACTTTAACTCGCCAGAGGAACACAATAATTATTCAATTGCACATTTGTATGTGGCTTGTTCAAATATGCCAAAAAGTTTTATTATTGCGAAACAAAATTTCAAAATGTTCAACATATTAACCAAAGTCTCTCGCATTAATCACAAGTGCGTATATTACTTGGTAGCTTTGAGAATTACCTGTTCCGTGGAATAACGTCTCGTTTCGGAATAGAGTGTAAATAACGGCTGAGACGGAGGTATCGAGTGTTTTCTCAAGATATTTTCAGACGCATTGGCAGTTCAGGTGTCTTCAGCGTGCAAAATGACTGCTGTTTTTGTTTTTGTTTTGTTTTGTTTTAATATCTTTAGACCGAATAAGACTTGCCCTTCTTTTTGGTTATATGCATTTTTTGCTCAGTAAATTTAATAATAGAATTGTTATGAATAATAATAATAATAACAACAATAATAATAATATACATTGGAATATCAGCAAGGTCTACGTAGGGTATTTTACTAGATGTAGATATTTAAACATTGGCTTAAATAATCATTGATATGAAGTATCAATTCTATTCACATTTCAAAATTAATTTTAAACATAGGCCTTAGGGTATTAGTGTGTTAATAAATAATGTAAGTAAATTATTAATCAGAAAAACTATTCTGGGTGCATGAGTGCCTAAATTATGTACAAATTAAGGAAAATTTTCCCTAAGTAGATTTTCGCCAGAATTCATCTGACGGCCAGTGTAAATATTATATTTGAATATTGGCATCCCTCGTCAAATGTATTGTCCTGGGCTAAGCTCATTGGACCCAAACATAAATAAGACTTGCATCTTCCCTAGCTTTCAGCATTATAACTGAATGTTGAAGAAAATAACCTTGTAATCTCGTCCAGTCGTTTTCAGAATTGGAAAAATAGAATAATTTCAAGCGAATAAGACACTCACTTGTAGAATATGCAATTAAGTTCAGGTGAACTTCAAAAACCATTAAAGTGACATTCTGAATTGTGTATAAGAGTTCAACTAAAGCAACCAACAAAGTAAGATGTATCGTATTCTTTGTAGAATAAATACACTACACTCATAGGCATATGAAGATACTCACTTGTGGACCATGGAGGATACAGACTTCGTCAGGTAATCTCACATGCACAGGTAAACTCACGCTAGAAAAACGCCAGTGATCGCAAATTTCGCGTCAGAAATTTCGGCCGCTCGACGCCAGCTAGATCCGCGAGCCGCTCGGTCGACTACCGCGTGCGTCCCGCTTTAAACTCGTCTCGCGCGTTGAGAAGTCCGGCGGCGGCGGCGATGGCGACCGGAGGCCCGCGAGGTGGACCGCCCCCGCCCCCGCCCCCGCCCCGCCCCCGCCCCCGCCCCGCCCCCGCCCCCGCCCCCACGTCCCGCCCGCCGGGCGACGCACGACGCCGACCGCAGGCTCTAGCGCTAGAGCGAGCGCGGGCGAAGGAGTGGGTCTGCCCATTAGGTCCAGTAGGCCAGGGTCTAGAGCAGCTCCTTGGGCGGTGGCGAAACTGTCTGTCATCGCTTTTGGCTTTCAGGGGGAGAGCGCCGCGTCTGCCCAGATGGGCCAAGGCGGCGGGGAAGGGTGATGTTTAGATTGGTTTGGTTTGGTTTTTTCGTGTTTCCGGGCGCGTCAACTGCTTTGGTCATTGGTCCCGTTAGTGTAGTGCATGTTTTTTTCCCGGAAGATGGCGGTGATCTTCCCCCGCTGGATGGCGAGATCCGGCGTCGGCCTACCGTCGGCTAGTGGGGTTTCCCCCTAACCAGGACTCTCCCACCAGCGGGTCACCACCCCAGCCGGGACAAGCTCTAAGCTCCCGACCGGTCTCCCCGAATATCTGGTAGTGTAGTGCATGTTAGTGTAAGTGTGTGTGGTGTGTGTAAGGAGAGAGGATAGGACAAGGAAGAGGAAGGACAGATCGCGCGCGGTTCGTGGCCCGTTTGATAGAGTACTGCTCCGGCATTCGCATGGTGTTGATCGGAGAAACCACGGAAAACTACCGATCAGAGCAGCCGGCCGCTAGAATTCTCCTCCAGGGGACGACTGAATTCGACCTAGCTGAAAAGCTAGTATCGAAAATCTTGCGTGATGTTTGGACATCGCATGTGTAGGGAAAAGGCTTATTTTATTCTAACAAACTTATTTAAAGGCTGATAATGTATGTGCACGAATCATGACAAATGATGACATCTGACGAAGTTTTATAATGCTTATTTTTGCTTTTTTTAGCATAAATGCCTTTTTTGCGATAAATAATTTTTTAAAGATTTTTTTTACTTTTATTTATTATTTTCATATACAATTTAAAAATATCAAAAAAATTGGCGTTGGTCCAATGTGACCATTTATTACGAAATCTTGAATTAACGTCTTTGAATTTTAAAATACGAGAGAACTCCTAAAAGTACAGGTATACCAACTGATTTTTCTCCATTTCCGTATTTCATTAATATACCAGCCATGTTCTGAGAACATGCTTGACTGACAATACACCGATGGCACCAACATTGTAAGTGTAAATAAATGTAAATTACCAGGTTTCAGTGTTGCTCTTGTTGGACTTCTAAAATATATGCCTGTCACATCAGTAGATATTAAGAGATTCTTCTCCGCATTCAAACTGATGTCTCCCAATCGCAAATTTGAAATTGTGATCCTTGAAATGTTAGTGGTAATATGCAATTATTACTGGTTAGCGGAAACTATTAAGAATGAAATGTAAAGATAGAGTTTTAAATGTGTAAATGTAGTTTTATTTTAAAATGCTCGTACTTGTTTCATGGATTTGAAGTTTACAAAGTAATATCGACAAATTATAAACCATTTTCATTTTCTTGTGTATGTAACTTATGATAGTGCCTTTTTCTCCTTCTTCTTGACATTTTCAGTGCCTTTTTAGGCGCCTAAAAGGCGACTTTTTAGTGCCTAAACATCCGATGTCTAGTGATGTTTAATAGGGATGTGTCATTGCCAGCAAAACATCGATGTTCCGGAACAATACTCAAAACGAAAACATTACTGTACATTGTAAATTGTCTCAAAACTATGGATGTTTTTTAAACATCAAGTTTTTTTATAATCGTGCTTATTAATGTATAATTCAGTTAACTGAAAAAGCATAGTCAAAAAGTAAACAGAACAAATAATAGTAACAAATCTTTTATTAACTGATTGGATAATAAAAAAAATAGGCTGCATTTACCAACGGTAGCTCCCTTAACTCATATTTCACATTATAAATAAATGTTTGATGCCGTAAGATCTCGGATGAAACCAGAAACATATTATTTTTCACAATTGGTCGCGTCTACACCTTGACGCAACGCGTTTCCAAGCCTCTTAAAGGGCGTTTAGCGCTTTGCACTAGGGAGTAATCCTTCATTAATATGCTTTTTATTTTTGGAGTAATCCTCCGTTAGTGTGTAATTATTACACTGAATAATTACTATATTTGTCAAGTCTCGTCACGTCGCAGTCAGTCAGTGTCTTTTATCCCTTCGGCCAGGGGCAACTTGTTCTGAAAGGGTCAGTTTGTTCTGAAAGAATGTAGAGTTATATTGATATCTTAAAGTCTTTTTTGTTTTTTATAGGGCTCATTTTATTAAAAAATAGAATTGTTTAATTAATAGAATTATATATTTAAATAAGAATTTTATTAAAAACATCGACCACGAAAAATCGATGATACAATCAGTTTCAATAAATCGGTATAAAGAACATCGCGGTTTTTGTAAAAACTACGAGAAAGCAACCAGAACTGTGATTTCCAAGACGTAGGTCTAAATATTAGGTCCAGTAGGCCAGGGTCTAGAGCAGCTGCTACAGTGGTGGCGAAACACTGCTGGCCCTCAGTCGGCTTTCTGAGGGTGTGAGCCTTATCAGCCCGGATGAAGCCAGGTGGCGGCTGGTAGTGTTAGTTGGCAAAAAGGCTTTTAGCAGAAGAGGTCTTACCTGGGGGTGTAGAAAGCGGTTCATTGCCGTAATAGATCTTAAATGTAGGGAAAGACACATTTCTTCATTTACAATATGATACTGAAGAAATACGGTGGAAGTTTGCTCTTTGGAGATAGGATAATCCCCGTGTTCGCCATTAATTTTGTTCCTCTTTGCAGTACCGGGAGCGGTAGGGAGCATGGAATACTAAGGTACTTGGAGCAGGAAATGCCTATTGAATTTTACCGGGAGCGGTAGCTCACTGCATCAACTGATATCACTGCAGCGCCTCTGACCGGGAGGTCCTAGGTTCGAGTCCTGATGCCGGCAGGATTTTCGACACTAGCTTTACAGCTAGGTCGAATTCAGTCGCTGTCTGGAGGAGAATTCTAGTGGCCGGCTGCTCTGATCGGTAGTTTTCCGTGGTTTCTCCGATCAATACTAGGCGAATGCCGGAGCAGTACCCTACCAAACGAGCCACGGACCGCGCGCGATCTGTCCTTCCTCTTCCTTGTCCTGACCTCTCCTCTTACACACACACACACGTACACTAACATGCACTACACTACCACATATTCCGGGAGATCGGTCGGGAGCTTAGCGCTTGTCCTAACTGGGGCGGTGCCCCGCTGGTGGGAGAGTCCTGGTTAGGGGGAACCCCCACTAGCCGACGGTAGGTCGGCGCCGGATCTCGCCATCAAACGGGGGAAAATCACCGCCATCTCCTGAGAAAAACATGCACTACACTAACGGGACTAATGACCGAAGCAGTTGACGCGCCCGGAAACACGAAAAAATCAATCAACCTATTGAATTTGTTTTCCGAAATGCATTTTTCTTCCAATAAACTATACAATTAAATTAATATTGTATTTTAATATGTAATATTTTATTTTTTGTAAATTGTTCAATTTAAAAGTTGAAAACCTACTTTCAAATACAAAAACGCCCTTAAAAATATAACTTAATAATTTCGAACATATATTTACTCTCGATTTCTCAATATTTTGTATGGCATTTTTACTTTGTCATATACGTACGTATGTACGGAGTAATATACGTAGTACACTGGATAAATCCAATTGTCAAATTAAAAAAATACTCTAACATGTGGTGTAGCGAGAATCCCTGTTTTAGGGGTCCTTGATGCCGAAAAACCAACTGGAAGCAAAACGTCCGTCCGTCTGTGAACACTACTAGCGCCTAAACCGTGCGTAGGATCCTTTCCAATTTTTTTTCCAAACCCTCGTCCATCTGGCTCTTGAAGATTTGAGATTTTGGAAAACATCCTTTAAAATTGAGGAGTACATTACATGAATCCCCTGGGACATTTTCAAATTTTTCTCAAAAAGGCTCCAAATTTTTTCTTTAAATTTCTTGTAATAATAGAGTAAAATACACTTGTAAAGGTGGCATAGGTCCGATTTTCACGGTTAACTCTGAATGTTGGAAAATTTCAAAACTTTGAATTATTTCCAGCGTCTTCCTGCAGCTACAAAATGAAAGATAGAAGTTTTCCTTTCAAATGAAATTTGTTGCTCATAATCAGTTCTTTTAATGAGGTCATGTACATTGTTTTGAAAATTATAGTAGTCTTCGCGCAATAGTGCGTGCAATATTTGCAATTTAAAAAAAATCCAAAAACAAGATTTTTTCAAAAATAAAAGAATATAATTTTTACTTTCTCGCCTTGGGAATTCTTTGTAAGAAGAGAAAGTGATGTAATCGTACGCCGGAAAACGGGGAATTTTCGCCAGAAAATCTCGTTTAGCTGAGCTCTGGTAACGAAAAAGTGGATAAATCCTATTGCTAAATTTAGAAAACTAAATACTCGTGGTGTAGCCAAAATCCATGTTTTGTTGCTTCTTGATACCGAAAAATTGATTGACGGCAAAACGTCCGTCTATCTGTCCGTCTGTGGTCAACGCTAGCGCCTAATTTCAGCCAATTTTCTTCAAAATTGATATTCTCCAATCGTTCTTGCTGATGACGCGGCTCCTGGAATTTGAAAGCGATATTTTGATTTTGGGGGGCACTTTACATGAAGCCCCTCGGACATTTCCAAATTTAAAAAAAAATGGCCCCAATTGTTTTGATTAAATTTTGTTGTTGAATAGTGCGAGGGACATTTAAGAGAATGATGCATGCCACTTTCTTTGAGTTTCCTGATTTTTCGAAAATTTCAGAAAACCATTTCAAAGCTACCAAATTCAAGATAGAGATTTTGGCTTCAAGCAAAGGTTGTTATTCAAAACTAGCACTTTAAATAAGGTAATGTTCTATTTTTTGAAAAATCGAGTAGTTTTTGCGTAATTTTCGATTGAAATTTATGAAAATTTTGTTTCTTTAAAACCGCTCCAATTTTTTTCTTTAAATTTTCTCCTCTTATGTAATACTCGTAAGATACGGTAAAAAGTATGACGGTAGTCCAATTTTTGGGTATAGCTCGTTTTTTTCGAAAATTGCAAAACAACCATTCAAAACTACAAAATTCAAGAAAGAGATTTTTGCCTGAGACAAAGTCTGTTCCACGAAATTAGCTCTTTAAAAACGATCATGTACGGGTTTTTGAAAAAAAAAACTAGTAGTTTTGCGTAGTTTGCGCTTGAAATTTACGTTTTTTCCCTCAAAAACCGATCCAATTGTTTTCTTTAAATTATCTCCAAGTATTAATAAGGGACGGTAAAAATATGGTAATAAATAAACTAGTGGTACAGTAGAAAGGCACTGACTGTCTTGACCTAAACAGTTTCGAATCTCTTCAGTCTCGACGAGCTGCTCGATGATCTGCATCTCTTTCCAGCTGACATCTTTGCCGCGAAAAGGACATTCTTTCCCATTTTCTAAAATGTTTCAGCTGTCTAATACTAGAACTGAAACAACTATGCGATTATGACAAGTGCCAATTCCCTGTATGGCGGCGATGGGGCTGTCACTCGCGGTTGTGGCCGAAGTGGCTAGAAGTCGAGTAGCTCAGCGTTTCGAAGGGAAGTGTCACTGGTTCGAGTCTCTTAGGGATAATTATTTTTCACAATTCTCTATTGCCACAGAAAACGATTCAGAATTCCGTAAATTTTATTGGAAACCATTTGAAGGAATTCTAATCACAAATACTATTAATTAAGGTAAATATCTGGGAGTGTGTGTATGTTATTTTCGTATTTTAAACTTTTAAACAAGTCTTCTGTTCGGTTTGTCACATTAAATAAATTGCTATCTTTTTGTGGACCTATAATATGAACCGATTTAACAAAACTAATGATTATATCCACATATTTAAAATTCAGTTTAACCAGTACCCACGAGACTAACATAAGATATCCGTAACAGTTACGAAATTATTATTCGTATTCTCATTATTACTTTTTACTTTCTCGCCTTACGAATTCTTCGTAGGGCGAGAGAAGAGAAAGTTATGGAATCGTGAGTCGGAAAACGGTGAATTTTCGCCAAAAAAAACTCTTATAGTTGGGCTCTGGTAATGAAAAAGTGGATAAATCCTGTTGCTAAATTTAGAAAATACTACTGGTGCTATTGAATGTCACTGACTTTCTCGCAGCTGTTTGGTATCTTAACTCCTTGGTCCCGACTAGATTTTGAATTATATCATATTCCTTTCCCAACTACCATCTTTTGCCGACCAAAGAACATTTTTTCACATTTTCTTAATTTTTTTTTGGCTGCCAAATGCTAGAACTGAGACAACCATACACTTACTATTATAGAATTTTAAATGCCGTGTCCCACCAAAATTGCCGACGTGGTTTATTGACGTGTATATAGTCAAATTGTCGGTGAGAAGGTTCGCTGGTTCGAACGTTTGTTTGGGGATTATTATTTGTCACCGCAGAAAATAATTGAGAATTGCAGAAACGTGATTGAAAACCATTTACAGCAATTCTAATCACAAAAGCAATTAATCAAGATAAACTACTTGCGCTAATCAACACAATACTTTCTCACATTACTAACTTTTTCGTTATATTATGTTGCTTCGTGAACAAGTAAAAGCGTTTTCAACCAGCAAAAATTATTTTCCGTGCCATGTTATGCCTTCTCAATTGCTTCCTTTTTCTGCCCCAAGGGATTTTTTTTCACAGTTTATCAATTTTTCAGTTGTGATATTCAATATTGTGTGGAGAAGTGCTATGAATGACAAGTTAACTCTGAGGAACTGTGATCGGGTCTTCAAGCGGAAAAAAAAATATTTACTGGTTGAAATTGCTTTTGCTGGTTTTTGTAGTTAATATTGTGAAGTATTTACAAGCAATGTGAGAAAGTATGTGCTTTGGCAGCACCACTAGTTTTGACTCGTCGCTGACGTCATTAATATTTACATTACCGATAATTTGTTCACATTGAGGTATTCATGAGTACATGTAAATTAAATTATGTGATATAAAACTTCTGGAAAACTCAAAGAGTTTTCTATGAAAATTTGCTCAAAATTCCGCATTTTCAGAAACGCTCAAATGCCATTTTCTCAAAAATGGCTTCAAATGTTTTCTTCAAACTTTTCCAATATGCTAATTCCATAATGTTAATTGCTCTGTGTAATACGACGTAAAGTTCATTTTCGTGTATCCTTTCGTTGTTTCAAAAATTACACTAATGTAATATCTTTTAAACATCTCTCACGCCGTTAATATGCACATTTCCAACGATTTGTAACTGAAAGTGTTTAAATGACTTTATACTGCGGTTTTTACTTTGCTGCGTTATGACCTGTTACGGCGCCATCCAATCGGGATCATAAACGTCACTACAGTGACGTCACTACGTTGGCAATCAACCTTCCGATTGGATGACATGGAAACAGTTGATTTACTTCAAATGCAGATTAATAAATATCGCAGTACAAATGAAGTTTTTCGAAACAAATAGATTCCTGTGAAAAAGAGCTTCAAATTTCACATTTACAGTAACGCTTAAACGCCATTTTCTTAAAAACCGTTCTACTTTGTTAATTGAAAATTGTCATTTAAGACGAGGTTTTGCTTTTCTTTAATATTCTTAAAGTAATATTTCGGTGCTACTATTAGGAAAGCGAAAAATTGAGAAAAAAAACAACTGTACTTTGAGCAGCGATAGCAGCTGGCGAAAGAATGGAGCAAGGCCATAAAGCCAGTCCACACCAAGAAAATTAAAACACTTAATTACAAGAAAAACTGTGTCATTCTGTAGCATCTTTAATTTGATTAATAAAGTTGAATTAAGTTTCAAGACGAACATTATTATTTTATTTGAATCATTCAATGTCAAATTAATCATAATTCATGGTATACTGCCATCCATATTGTGTACAACTTCGTCACTCAAAAGAAAACACTAGTAGACCTACACTGTACTGTTACAGAAGAATAGAAAATTCACTTTATAATTTATTAAAGTCATTTGTAACATTTATTCAATTTGTATTTTTACTTACCGCATAAGTTTTAAATTGATATGATTATATTTATATTTTATATATTCTGCAACTACTAAAGTTGATAAAAATATCTCGACAATAACAGTAATATAATTTTAATAGTTCTGATATTTGTAATTTCAATTGATGTTCGATATATTACGGGTCTTTTTTTTTACGCATACGCTTGTAAAATATGGAAAATGAATTAATGTTCAATTAATGACAAACCATGAAGTAAAGAAAATTAATTAAGTTTATATTTATGAATAAACTTCAACTGCCTTCAGAGTTTGCTGGACTTCAAGGGCAAGGCATTTGTGCCAGTGAAGTTGCTTTCATAAAAAAAAAGTATGTTGACACTTTGCCAAATTGCCGAACACTAGGATTATTGCCTAGACCTGTTTAATGAACATCTCACGATTTGGCAGCAACTCTGCGAAACAAGTATGAGTGTTTATTAACTACTTCGCCAGACAACTCTTACGTGTAGTAATAGCTAAAAGGAAGCATTTCTTCAGGCTCAAATTTGAGGCCACTGTGATTCTGTTATCGTTCCCATACTTTTCGCTCTTCTGTCCCCAACTGTCTAATTCCAACGAGTCCCTAACTGTCTAATTCTGACGAGTCCCTAACTGTCTAATTCTGACGAGTCCCTAACTGTCTAATTCTGACGAGTACCTAACTGTCTAATTCTGACGAGTCCCTAACTGTCTAATTCTGACGAGTTCCAACTGTCTAACGCCGACGAGTTCCTGAACTGTGTAACTCCGAAGAGTCGCGAAATATCTAACTCCGACGAGTCGCGAACTGTCTAACTCCGACGAGTCGCGAACTGTCTAACTCCGACGAGTCGCGAACTGTCTAACTCCGACGATTTGCGAACTGTCTAATTTCGACGAGTTCCGAACTGTCGAATTCCTTCGCAATTCTGGAGGCTGGGTAGTGGAGCACGTGTGATGCGCGCTGAGCTTTTGCATCTGATCTCTAAGTGCTGATGCAAACATCTGGAACCACCGATCAAGAGTACGACGTACGAACTCGATTCCGCGGGCACTACAAACTCGCCGTTTTATTAAAGAAATTTCTGGCACCGGTTCGAAATCGAATCCGTGACTTCTGAGACCCTTAGAAGAATAACGATGACTTACTTTGAAACTATATATCTCTGTCGATGTCCTTACATACAGAATTTCTTAAAATGATGAAAATTTTCGTCCTCCAGCTCTTCTGTCTTTAAAAGCTACTCAACATTGAAATAAAGTAGCGGATTCACATTACTTCCCAATATTTGTTCTTTTGATTTAAAATGCCACTATACTTATTCGTGTGCTTAATGTAGGTAATACCACGAGTGCTTTGGAAATGTTCGATAAATCCCCGACTCACGAACCGGGGAGGGTATTTATCTCAGAATCTCCGAAGCACGTGTGGTATGTAATAGGACTATTCTACGAATGAAATTATGTCCAACAGAGTTCCAAAATGCGCCAAATATATTGAAAATAACTAACAGCTCGGTTAAAATCAAAGAGATTATGTTATAGTACATACGCTGTTTATTGGTCATCGACATAACGATCTATGTATACCGTCTCCTAAAATAGATGTCAGTTTGTGATTGACCTGTAGGAAGAAACGGAAAGAGCAATCTGATAGAAAAAGCGATAAACTTTCTAAGATACACCGCCCTGATTGGGGTATTTTGTATGTATAGCTAAACACTAATGGTTTTCATTTCACGAATGGAATAGTCTCCCATAACACATTCCCCGGTAGGAACAGAGCGTGGTTGTAAACAAAATTGCATCAATTTTACAGTATACATAAAACATACAAATTTATTTTTGGAATTATAAACATGTGATCGAAGAAGTGTGAAATGTATGATTCCGAGGCTTAAATACAATTGAATCACATGCCTACAGCCCGGAATTTCAGGCATTTATTTTACCTAAAATTGGCAGGCAAAAAGGCATTTATTTTTATTAAAATAGGCTTGTAAGAAAGGTATTTATTGCAGCTAAAGTGGGTGCAAAAGTCAGGACACATTAAAAAATTACCATTTAAAAGTAACTAGTGTAAAAAAATAATAAGTAAACGGTATACGTTTTTATTTCAACTTAATTTAGATTAGCACTCACGTGGAAGGAAAATACTTTTTCTTTGTAATCTTGATCGCACTTGACCATCCAGTTGATGACTACGGATTTATTTTACTCGTAACCCTGTCTATACGAATTGCTTTTGAATCTTGAAATGGTAGCAGTGAAAAGGGAGTTATAGATTTCGTTCTGGAGCCTCCACGACCACAGAAAGACAATAGAAGACCGTGCCTTAATGTTGTCCAGGATAGCAGGTTTGTTTCTAACGTGATAGAGATTAGTGGCAGGAGAGAGAAGAAGGGAAAATAATAACGAAAAAGGCAAAAAAGACTACAAATAAGGACGAAAAAGGCAGAAAAAAAGGCAAAATGCCAAAAATAGGCATCAGAATCTAAAACAGGCAAATAAAGGCAAAAGGAAAATCTGCTTAAGGAACTTCAGAGGTACAATTAAGTGTACAACTATTGTTAAAGTTAAAATCTTAATTATAAAAAGGCATTTTGACAAACTTCTTGGTTCTTTACATGACTAAACCTGTGTAAGACTCAAGTTGTAGAGGATGAAGTTTATATTCCCATCAAAAACCTAATTTCACCAACAAAAATAGCTGTTAGAGAGAGAGGATGATCCTCATTGGAGGATAACACCTCGTTAGATTGGCGGGAGGAGAAAGATCTAACGGGCGCGCGGAGGTCTTTAAATCGGCTCCCATATCCTCCAACAGTAACCGGGAGCGGTAGCTCAGTGCATCAACTGATGTAACTGCGGCGCCTCTGACCGGGAGGTCAGAGTTCGAGTCCTGGCGGCGGCAGGATTTTCGACACTAGCTTTTCAGCTATATCGAATTCAGTCGCTGCCTGGAGGAGAATTCTAGCAGACGGCTGCTCTGATCGGTAGTTTTCCGGGATTTCTCAGATCAACACCAGGCGAATGCCGGAGCAGTACCCTACCGAACGGGCCACGGACCGCGCGCGATCTGTCCTTCCTTATTCTATCCTCTCCCCTTACACACACACACACACACACACACACACACACACACACACACACACACACTAACATGCACTACACTACCACATATTCCGGGAGACCGGTCGGGAGCTTAGAGTTTGTCCCGGCTGGAGCGGTGCCCCGCTGGTGGGAGAGTCCTGGTTAGGGGGAAACCCCACTAGCCGACGGTAGGTCGGCGCCGGACCTCACCATTCAGCGGGGGAAGATCTACGCCATCTCCCGAGAAAAAAATGCCCTACACTAACGGGACTAATGACCAAAGCAGTTGACGCGCCCGGAAACACGAAAAAATCAATCACAATCAATCCAGCAGTAGACGCGAACGCGATAGCTGACCTGTCCTCACATGTCCTCACGCTGCGCTCTGGGCGAGGCTGCGTCGTCCCGACCTCCGGGCTCCGGCCGGCGGCTGCGCGTGGCTGCGCGCAATGGGCCCCGCTGCGCGCAATGCACTGCGTTGTCCGCTCTGCGCAGACCTGCTCCGCCATCGCCGGCTCGCCTCCACTCGCCAGCGACCCACACTGCCCGCCTGCCAGCCCAGTTGCCTGCCTCTACGCCGCCCACAGCGGCTGAGGTGGCTCAGGGCATCGAATGATAACGCTGCAGTGCTCATGTCTGGGAGGTCCTAGGTTCGAGATCCGTCGGTGGTTGGGTGGTTGGTTAGTGATTCCGGGCGAATCAACAGCTTTGTTCATTAGCCCCGTAAGTGTAGTGCGTGTTTTTTCCTCGGGAAATAGAAGTGATCTTCCCACGCTGGATGACGAGATACGACTCTGACCTACCGACGGCTAGCGGGGTTTCGCCCTAAGCAGGACTCTCCCGCCAGCGGGGAGACCACGGAAAACTACCGATCAGAACACCCGGTCGCTAGAATTCTCCTCCAGACCGCGACTGAATTCGGCCTAGCTGGAAAGCTAGTGTCGAAAATCCTGCCGCCGTCAGGACTTGAACCTAGGACCTCCGAGTCAGAGGCACTGCAGTGACATCAGTAGATGCACTGAGCTACCGCTCCCGGTCCGTCGGTGGCGTTGGCGGGATTTTCGACATTACCTAGATAGCTGGATTGAATTTAGCCGCTGTCTGGGGGAGAATTCTAGCGGCCAGCTGCTCTGATCGGTAGTTTTCCGTGGTTTCTTCTATCGATGCCAGGCGAATACCGCAGCAGTACCTTAACAAACGGGTCAAGGACCGCGCGCGATCTTTCCTTCCTCTTTCTTGTCCTATCGTTTCCCCTTGCACACACGCTATAGAGTTTCTTAGCTCGCAAATAGGTGCAATTCATCTATCTTAGAAGGCGGTATGTATCTATCGCTGTGTTGATGTGCAATGAACTGCATATGTACTATAACATAACGTCTTTGATTTTAACACGCTATCAGTTATTTCAACATTTGGCGCATTATGGAACTCTGCTGAAAGTAATTTCATTCGTGGAATAGTCCTATTAAATACCATTCGTGCTTCGGAAATTCTAAGATAAATCCACTCCTCCCCTTGCGAGTGGTATTACCTATAAAAAATCTGTTTCTTAGTAGGGTTGCCTGATTGGAGAATTTTGAGACCAACATGGGACAGAGAAATGTGTTTTTTTAGGGTGGGGGGAAATATATTCATCCGGAGTCGAGATAGAAATATTAGACTCAAATTATTATGAATGAAAAAACAAATGTTATTCTCTCTCATTTTTATGTACGTATCACACACATACACTATATATATATATATATATATATATATATATATATATATATATATATATATTGTGACGTCACGGGGTTATACGAACCCGTAACGCCACCATAAGTCACTAGAAAAGACCAGAGAACTGAGAAATAGGGTACGAGGCGGAGCGATGGTCCGAAAAGGCGACATCTACCCGCAGGTTTTCGCACTCCGATGTCCAAAGTTAGCGGATAATATTTTCTCGAGAGGGCGCGAAGGAGGAGAAAATTCACCCCTCCAGAAATTTTTCCCCAGGCGGAGTTGCATAAATACCGTGACGCACTTCGGTAGAGCTCTCTTACGACTTCGACAGCGACGGCGACTCAACTAAATTCTTCAGCGGTAGTAATCGGTTAGTGCAGGAGTATAATTTTACTTGCTTTAGTAAAGCTGATTTAAGAAACGCGGTGATAAGTGATAGAATTCAGAAGCAAAGTGCATGTACAGCATTTGCACTAACATTACGCGAGTAAGCAAGCGTTGTGACTGCTCGAACTTGAAATAGTTTCATCATCGAAGTAAATTCGCGCAGAAGGACTCTGAATTTAATATTTCAGTATTTAATTTTGTACGCCACGACCACGCACGCTCAAAGTGTGGTATGTCGGCCGAGTCCTAGAAGTAAATTCAAGCACGTTAGTTATTTAAAACTGGAAGCGCGAGCAACGGGTACGCGGCAGGCGGCAGAAGGACGGCTCCAACATTCAAGCGTAGGCGAGAAGGACTTGGACCAATCCGTCGATGGTACGAGCCTGAGGACGAGAGAAAGGTTTGGAATTTGGACGTGTGGCGGCATCTTGAGATCGAGCGAAAGAAGAGGTGTAACCGCGGGACATCGGACCAGTCGAGTGACGTGGCGAGGACTGCGAGCGACCGAACACCCCGAGGTTAACTGACGGCGAGCGGGAAGGAAATGTCGAGGTAAAGAACTGGCAACTTCTATGCGACAATTTGTTGGGAAACTGTGAAGCTTTAAACACCAGGCGTAGCGTCCTAAAATAGGTGAAAGTTACAAATAGTTACTGGGGAAATATTTTGAACGTACGAGCGGCAGTTTGATTTCATTCGCTGTACGCACCAGTAAATTCGTTTGAATGCCATACCTTGTACAACTTTTCTAAAGTAAATTATAATTGTTCATGTAATGTAAAAGTAATCTTATTGAAAGTATTGTTTCCATTGTGTGATGTCAGGAATAATCAGTTGCTATAATTTTGTAAAGGGTACGATTTAGTAACGTGTGTGTCACGTTTATTCTTGTGCTAGAGTTAACAGCGTTGTAATAAATGCGCAGCTCAAGGCTGACCTCTGTGAAGTCTATAATAGAATAATTGTAGAGAATCACTTAAAGGGCCGTGCACGGAGAAAACTTTAGATTAACAAAAGTTAAATGAGGTACACGAAGTAATTGAGAAGGAGGTCAAAGCAAAAATATTGTAAATAGTGCGTATTGAAGTAATCAGGCAGTCAAGGTGACGCCTATACATTCTCTTATGGTTGTGTTATTTCTGTTCTTTTTTTTTCTGTTTTCTTTGCAGTGACCATCTACGTAAAGTACATACTTATTGTATATTTGTGCCACTGTGTAATTTGTTTTACTGAATATATGCTCATTTTACCAGAATTTTATATAATTCATTGTGTCAAGGGTTCAGACCTTTCTCATACCCGAAAGATCCTGCTTCCTGAGAATTCAAAGCTCGCTTCACGAGCATTCATAGTTTCACGCTTCATCGCCACTAGCTGGAAGGTAGTAGGTGGGCTGACGGTCTGTTCCTAGGAAGCAGAAATATTGTGATATACCAAAATGACGAACCATTTTTATTATGGAAATGTCATTTTATTTGACATAGAATATAGAGATTTCAATAGACGATCGCGAGGGGGTTGCTACGTCACAAATAAACAACCGGCGTTAAGAATCATTTTTGTTAGATTGAAATAACAGAGCAAAGGCGGAATAAGCATTGTTTTGAGAGACCAAAGAAAAAGATATAAAATTCGGATGCTTCTGAGTTTTTAGAAGAATATTCATTCGTTAGAGGAACGCGGTGAAGAGCGGGTCGGCTCTTGATATATTTTACTAAATCGAGGAAAGACTGTAATTGACAGTTGTATAAAGTTAACTATCGTTTCTTATATTAGGATAGAGCGTTCTTGTAAGAAGAAATATACGTATCTAGGTGTCTACCCGAGACGTTAGTGTGGGGGGTTTCAATAGTATCACCGGGAGAATTTGAAACCAGACACGGACATTAGGCGAAGTCTTTATCCAGAAGCAAGATTCTGCGGCGTCGACGGAGAAGGTTCTACGGGGCGCCATCGAACGAAGAAGTGAAGAGCGCGCGAAGACCCATGAATGAATAAAAATGTTTTATAACTATTGTAATATATAGAAAACTGGTCATGACCAAAGATGAATTCATTTTGATTATCAATATAATAAATTCCAATTTGTTAAGTTGAAAGAAAGCTGATTATCATTGTTCGTTACGTGCAATCCAGCATTTTAATAAGATTTTCAGATTCCTCGCCACTCCGTATGGATGGCAGATTGAATAATTGGTTGCAGAGTAAATAGCAACAATTATGAACTTCGAACCCTAGTTAACTGAGCTAGGACAACATAATTCTGTAAGGAGAGATATTGAAATTACGTAGGAATCACTAGGTTCCAAGTGTAACCTTTTCCTGTCACCCAAATTACATTTATCAGTAATAATTAAGTTTCAAAATATCCCTCCAAGTCGGTCTTGTTTTTAAATAGGAAGACGGGGCTTGTTTCAATTTGTCACCAGTCAACGTCGGGCATGTTTCAATATTCTCAGATTTTTTCTTTATCAATTTTGATGTTGTCTGTAATCTTAAGTCTAATAATAGACTGTTGTTTCCTTTCATAACAAATATTAAAATAATGTTTATTTAACTTATATAATCACAATTACACATTACCTTATGATATTTTGATAGCCAACTAAAGTCCATTACATTGCTGTACATTGCTGTACGCTCCTTCTTCGCGCACAATCTTCACAAATGCTCTTGTGCTGTGCCGTCGCATCGTGTCTCCGCGTCGCGACGATTCTCTCTCTTTTTCACTTAACGTACAATCTCCTCCTTCCATTTCTATATACCACCAATAACTCTTTCTTTTATATATTGCGCACCCATGAATTCCAGACCTCTCTCATCGTGTCTGCCCGGGCTCCCCTCGTAGTTCTTCCACCCTTTTTCCCATTGTTTATTCTATGCCACCTGTATATATATATATATATATATATATATATATATATATATATATATATACCTGTATATATATATATATACACATACATACATACATACATATATATACATACATACACGTGGCTTTGCCTAAAACTTATAACTCGTCTTTTTTGTATAACTTTCTTTGACTTATTTTATATGGTTCGGCGGCGGCGCCAGCCGAATTCGTTTACTACGCTCCGTGATGTCACGAAGTTTAAGCGAATTCGAGACTCGCGGGTTCGTGGTTGGGTGACCGGCCAGGAACCCCGGGATCTAACGGCGTCGAGCCCCTGGCCGAAGGGATAAAAGGCACTGACTGACGGCGACGTTACGAGACTTGACTAATATTAAAAATAATAAAGCACATTAATGGAGGATTACTCCCAAGGGCAAAGCGCTCAACGCCCCTTAAGAGGCTTGCAGACACGTTGCGTCAAGGAGTGGACGCAACAAATTAAAACAAACAAAAAAATTTATTATAATAAATAATGCGGAGTTGCTCTCCAGCTATCGCCGTGTCTCCGCCCTGTCTCCAGGCCTCTCCATTTGCTCATATATTTTCCTGCATTTCTCTTGCCGTCATAGCCTCACGCACTCCCTGATGCCTTGCAAGTCTGAGTCTTCCTCTCTTATTTCTTTCTGTCGGTACCCATTGCAGGACTCGTTTTGGCCATTTTTCGTCTGTCATTCGCATAACGTGACCGTCCCAAACGATTCGTTTTTTCCATATTTCGTCAAGGATGTATTTCTTTACATCCATTTGCTTTCTTATTTCATCGTTCTTGATTCTCTCACTGCTGTAACAGCAACTTCGACGCCAGTAGCCCACTTCAAGGGCCAACAGCTTCCCTCTTGTTCTTTTATCAACTTCCCAAATTTCTGAACCGTACGTTGTAACACTCTTGAGTAGTGTAGAGAAAAGACGTTTTTAGTAGTGTTAGTGATGGTTTTGTACCATAAGACAGATTATACTTCGTGTCACGTTTCTCCCCAAAGCTTACTCGTCTCTCAATTTTTTTCTTGGCTATTTTCCTTTTTGTTAAAGAGACACCCAAATATTTATATTTGTTTACACCTTTCATTTTTTCCCCATTTTCCAGAAGATCTTCAATCTCATTGTTCCCATCTGCCAGGTATTCAGATTTCTCCGTATTGATAGTAAGTTCTGCTTTTAAAAATGTTCATTGAGTTTACGGATCATGAAACTGGAATTATCACCTGATCATCGTCAAAATATAATGTATATAATTTACCATCCCCGATCGTCATTCCCATTATTCTGCATTGTTTCTACCACTGGTGTAAAATTTGATGCAGATATATTTTAAACAGTGTTGGAGAAAGACAGTAGCCTTGACGAAGACCTTTACTGACCGGGAATGGATTCGAGAGTCTACTGTAGATTTTAATCTGAGAGGTGTTATTCTTGTATAGATTCTGTGTGGCTTCAATTAAGTTTTCATTGATTTTAAGTCCATCCATTTCTTCCCATACTCTAGCTACAGGTACATTGTCATACGCCTTCTGAAGATCAATGAAACCCAGATGAACTTCCCTACCTCTCCTTGTTCTCTTTTCTATAAGTTGTTTTAATGTAAATATATTGTCTATGACCGATCTACCGGCAGTTAAACTCCATTGTTCCTCTCCGATTTTCCCTTTTATCTCTTCTATTTTATTTCGGATTATTTTGTTGTACAGTCTACATATAGATCCAATTAGTGCTATTCCTGTGTAGTTTGTTTCATTGTCTCTAGATCCTTTCTTAAGGATCGGTGTCAGGTAAAATGTTCGCCACTCCTGAAGAGGATCTTCTCCATACATGCATCTTGAAAACATGTCTTTGAGTATTTGGTGCAGTTTATAGGGACCATATTTCAGTAGTTCTGTCGGAATATCTCCCGGTCTAGGTGACTTCCTACATTTCATGGTCTTAAGCGCTTTTCTAAATCTTCAATTGTCAGATCTACCCTTTGCTCAAATTTCACTCCCTTATTTGACTGGAAGTTTCTGTTTTCTATCAGCAGTCATCCAAAGTGCACTTTCCATTTATTGATACTGATGTTTGATTACGCAATATTGTTTTTTTCATCCGTTTTTATAGATTCAATTAATTTCCAGGCTTCTGAGCTCTGTGCTCCATTTATGAATTGTTCTATATAATCACATTTATCCAGCCACAATTTATTCTTCCTTAATAACATTACTTGTTTTACTACTAGTTTTAATTTACAAGTACCTAAAGCCTCCTCTGCGACTTGGTGAATGCATTCTTTTATGTGTTCATATTCTTTTTTTATTGGCCTGTGCTTTACCAATAGTTTAGCTTCAAGTCTTTTTTTGTAAAGACACGCTGTACTTTCTCAAGGGACTGCTTAACTTCTATTTGGTAGATTTCTTGACAAATCCATCTTTATCTTCTTTATCCGCGCTATTTGAAGTAAATGATATGTATATGTATGTAAGGGAGGTATCCCTTATCCCTAACCTAATTAAATTTGGCGCTTAAATCGAATGATGAGCGGATCGATAAGGCAGATCTCTAACGAGACGCACACGTGGAGTTAATAATAACATGGAATGTTGTTTTGTAATGTATCTGTTCTTCTATTAGTTAGAAATAATAACACGAATTGTTGCTCCGTAATAACAAAGCTTTTTTTATTGTTTCATACAAAAAGGTATAACATAATCACTTATTCTAATTATTAATCTTACCTGTAATAACAAAGAAACAACATTCAATGTTATTATTTACTTTGTAGTTTCTTGATCAAGTTTATAATCTTTGCGACATTGTGTCGTCTCTGAATCAATTACTCTTTCTAACATTCACGTGTGCGTCTCGTTAGAGATCTGCCTTATCGATCCGCTCATCATTCGATTTAAGCGCCAAATTTAATTAGGTTAGGGATAAGTGATACCTCCCTTACATGTATAAAAAAGGGAGAAATAAACGATAGGCATAGAGAAAGAAAAACATGAGAAAAACGAAGACAGTAGATAAAAGGACGGTGAATGGTTAATTTGAATTATTCGAATTTAAGGGGAGAGCCAACGGAATCCTTAGAGACAGCTCATGTTCCATAATTTGGAGAATATTTTTCGTTTTAAATTTGAGGAATTGTGTCTTATTGGAGACGCTATTTGGGGAAATTCCGTAGTAGTGGTGGGAAAAAATCTCGCAACACATCTGGCAAACCTGTTTCTTATTCATGTATTGCCTCCCTATGTGGCATGACGGCTTGGAGCAGCATCAAAGAACGCGGGGCTTAATTGGTATGGTTTTTTCGTGTTTCCGGGCGCGTCAACTGCTTTGGTCATTAGTCCCGTTAGTGTAGTGCAGGTTTCTTTTCTCGGGAGATGGTGGTGATCTTCCCCCGATGGATGGCGAGATCCGGCGCCGACCTCCCCTCGGCTAGTGGGGTTTCCCCCTAACCAGGACTCTCCCACCACCGGGGCACCGCCCCAGCCGGGACTAGCTCTAAGCTCCCGACCGGTCTCCCGGAATATGTGGTAGTGTAGTGCATGTTAGTGTACGTGAGTGTGTAAGGGGAGAGGATAGGACAAGGAATGGGAAGGACAGATCGCGCGCGGTCCGTGGCCCGTTTGATAGGGTACTGCTCCGGCATTCGCCTGGTGTTAATCGGAGAAACCACGGAAAACTACCGATCAGAGCAACCGGCCGCTAGAATTCTCGTCCAGAAGCGACTAATTCGACCTAGCTGAAAAGCTAGTGTCGAAAATCCTGCCGCCGCCAGGACTCGTACCTAGGACCTCCCGGTCAGAGGTGCTGCAGTGACATCAGCAGGCACGGATGTTTTCACCATGCACATAGCTCCTCTCACCACCTAGCATCGGTTCTGAATCATTAGCTTATTCATTCACGTATCTTCATCATTCACCCACTTGATCATTCTATCATCACTCGTTCAGTGAAAGATAATGGCAAACCATCACCCAGCAATAGTGTTCCTCGCAGTACGGAACGCATTTTTAATTGTCAAATTGGTGTTTATAATATTCGCTTTAAACGAATTAGTTTTCGCACCTCTTCGGCTACGATTGTTAATGAATTTTGGAAGTGATGGCCAAGTATTCTAACTTGATTTTCTCTCTATCTTCTCTATTGCTTTTTGAATTTACATATCTATGATCCATATTGATTTTCACTTAACTTGGAAGAATTTGATGGATATGACTGATTTACCAGAGCTTCTGGTATTAAATCAATAGTTATCTGCGATATGTGGAAAAGAAATCCCCATCCAAATATCACACCGTAGTGTTGTGTTAAATGATATAAATTTATAGGAGATATTTTCAACTGAAGTTCGATTAACGCTTTGATTTTCCCGATGACTTGATAAACATCTGTAAACAATTTAGCCAGGCAGGTAGATTTGTATACTACAGTATACAAGTACATATTCACATATACAAGTAACATATTCTTATGTATTCTTTATATCAAACTATCTTCACGACTCATCTATTATTCCTCAAAAGTTACCGTAAATTATTAAATCGAGAATATAAAAGAGCCACTCTAATAAGTAAACAGCCAAATAAATTCATGTTAAAATGGGAAAGTAGGGTACAAGTGTCAGATAGCTAGAACGTTGGTGACACTGCCCTGCTCTTCCTTCAAAGACGCGAGGCGGAATTGAAAGAATCAGCAGTAATAAATGACAACGGAAGTAGTAAATTACCTCTCTTCAAGTTATTTCCTCTTTTTCTCTTGTATCTCTTCCA
Organism: Teleogryllus oceanicus; assembly: GCA_964035755.1. Lineage (NCBI taxonomy): Eukaryota > Metazoa > Arthropoda > Insecta > Orthoptera > Gryllidae > Teleogryllus > Teleogryllus oceanicus. The sequence goes on along the minus strand of CAXIVR010000012.1, from coordinate 26,874,949 downwards.
TCATAAAGGAAGTGGAATTCTCCCAAACGGTGAACGGAAGTGTCGGATGTCACAGCGGTAAGTAGCCTATCAACAAAGATCTGCAGGAGACTAAAACCTTATATATGTTTATATATATATATATATATATATATATATATATATATATATATATATATAATACATGTTTTTTTTTGTTTTTTTTTTTTTTTGTTTTTTCCATCCTTTCTCGTCAGTATAGAAAAGTGACAGCCCCGACAGGTCGTAATCTGTACTGAACCAGAGCTGCTAAACAGCACTTACTTTCTCGCAATATTGTTAATGGTTATGTTATAAAATATATTGTGACAATTCCTGTCTTGCACTTCAGCTACCAACTGAAAAATTTTTAAACAAACGAAGCGCGAAAAATGTATATATTGTTTAAATTTAAATATTTAAACGAAAACCGCTTTCTGTCGTTGAATCCAGTGTATTTACGTTTTACATAAATCTACCAAAGTTGCCTGATGCGTGTTTTAGCCATAAATAAAATTTTGTTTATAATACCGCGAACCAGCGGCGACATCACTACCGCCTACTGTTATCATTGCGGGGTAGGCAAAGCAATAAGGCTTCGTATTGGATATACATTTTGCAAATCAGTATAAAATGCCAATGAATAGAAAAATATAGTAATTAATCTATTGATGAATTCATCAAAACTACTCGTTTTTATAAGAATTACTCGTCGTTCCCGCACTACTATTAATAACATTACAATTAAGAATAATTATTCCTCAAACCAATGTGAATTACTTCAGAATTGTTTGAATCTGATTTGTTCTGTACATCGCCATGTTTTTTCCTTAACAAACATTTGACTTGTGATGATTCGATGGTTGTTTACGTTGGATGTTGGATGGAGTTGAGAGGATGTTAAAACCCCTTGCTTAGGATGTTAAATTTGTTAACTTACAGGTAGGTACAAGTTCACTTAACAAGATAGCCCGGATAGCCAAGTTAATCAAGACTCCGGCCGCGGAAGCCTACGCTTTCACTTAACAAACTTGCAGGGTTGCATGTTAACATGGGTTAAAGACACTTGTCATCGATAAATAATATTAAATGTGAAATTTCTTTTCAAGATTCGAATGACTGCAACCAAGCATTTCTCAAATTACTTTCGCAGACTGATACCTCCTCAGAACAAACGCGGGAATTACGAATTTACTACTTGGAACTTTTTCCAATTTTGGAAAAAAAGAAAGTATGCCAAAATGGGGCCAACTTTCTTTAACGTACTTCACTACGTACGTTAATTTGTTTTTAAAAATTTGGAAGCGTTTCTGACAAAATAATTGTTTAAAAAATTTTAAAATTGCTTATATTTGACGCAAAAATACTCATGTTTTCGAAAAATTGAACACGACCTTATTTCAAGTTTTTTTTGATAAACGTATTTCAATAAAAAAATTATCTTCATAATTTTTTTTAAACCAAAAAATTTGAACTTTTCAATTTTCAAAAAATCGAAATTTAAATGAAAATTAAACCTGCACTATTATTTTAATCGTTCGTTAAGCTATCTGCGACATCAGCCTGATCGAATCCACTTTTCCCCGTAGCACGTCACACAGTTTTTAACTATTTCTGACGTAAAATAAATAAAATATATTCGTACATAAAAATATGTACGTATGTAAAATAAATGTATTCGTAAACCTGTAGGTTTAGACCTCTATCTCATGGCGCCCTGTATATTTCAATTTTGATTTACTTACGTGAAAGCCAGCCTATGCATATTGAATAAGAAACAACCTGATCAATTGGGGAATATCAATTTTGTAGAAATCGGTTGAACGGTTTAAGCGATGGCGCTAGTTCGCACACAGCCGGACAGACGTTTTGCCGTCAATCGATTTTTCCAATCGTCAATCGATTGGTACCAAGGACCCAGACACATGAATTATGACGACACGTGTTAGAAGAAGTAATTTACTATATTTAGGGACAAGATTTATACACATTGTCTTTGCCAGGGCCCCGCAATAAGAGTTCTTCTCTCCAATATTCGCCCTTTTCTCCCGCAGCATTTCAATAGTTTGTCTATGCTGCGTAAGCAATTGGAAGAAAGAAAAACCACTAATTTTTTTTTTGAATTTGCGGATTAATTTTCAGACTAACACGTGCGGTAACATGAGGTTAACATTGCGAAGAAAGTTTCAGGGAACATTTTTACGAGCATTTTTTTTGGAGGAACAGTTAGGGGAACATTCGGGGCAATATGGTTTGGGAATTTGGGAAATTTGGGAGATGATTTGTGAGGACATTTTGAAGAACATTTGGGGTAATTTGTGGAGAAACATATGAAAACTAGTGCTGAACATGTGGAGAAACATATAGGGAATCATATGCGGAATGTGTCATGGTATACATGCAAAGGGTGCATGCCGAAAAAATGTGAAGATGCGAGGATCATATAATGAAATGCAAGAAAAAATGCAAGGATCATTCGAGGGAACATGCAAGGGGAAATATAGGAGCCTGTAGGGAAACATGCAGGTGTGAGGTGGTGCGTAGAATTCAGTAAAGGTTTAGCTCTTCTGGTTACTCCTGGCAGGGTAGTAAGCAGAAACTAGAAAGTATGTCAAATTAAATTGATAAATTAATAGGCCAGTATGATGGGCTTTCAAAGCTTCAATGTATAGTTCAGGTTCTAGCAGGTTTGCCATCTGTCCTCCTTTTGAAGGACATGTCCTTATTTTTTAACATTGTCCTCCCTCCTTTTTTAAATTTTTATGAAATGTCTTCCTTTTTGTTCTGTTGAAGTGAAAAAATACTAGCATATTTTTAAAGTAAATTAATTAATTAAAGGAACTTCATGTTTCGAATATCTACATTTTTACTCCAATAAATGGCCTGCATAATAGATAATTAGGCTTATTGTGATATAAAACTTAATGTTTATTGTTTGATGGAAAACGAAGGTGCGTGAGGGGCGAACTTATCCAGCCGGAAGCTTTCATTGTTAATGACGCAAAGTCTAATATGATTTTCAAAGACTGTTAATGGTTTGGAATTGTTGAGTATATTGTCTATACATCGTGGACTATAGAAATGTAAAATGTCCTCCTTTTCATTGAAATGTCCTCCTTTTTTGGTAAAATGTCCTCCACTGGGAAAAAAATTTCTGGTAACCCTAGGTTCTAGCCTAAAACTAGGATCCAGCATACAGCTGCTTTAATTTTTAAACCAGTGATTTACAAAGTGCGGAATGTTCTTACGGGTCCAACTAGTTTTATATTAGCAACAAAACAAGACAGAAAGTGATGTTGTAGCTTCACTTGTTCTTAACTTTTCCTCAATAAGATCGTGAAAAATCATCATCTTCACGGTCTAGGCCTAACGCCCTGTTCAGGTTCGATGGTCTTCTGTTTTCTTGGTCTACCGGGATCTCGTTTTCTAAGGGGTCGATATTTCCATGCCATTTTAGGAAAGCGAAGCCCCTCCATTCTATAGAATGGAGCATTCTATAGAATGGAACGCATCATCTCTATATACAGAGATGATGCGTTCAATTTCTTTTAAACTTTTCGATTTCATCGAGGATTCACAACTTTTATTTATTTATTTTTGGAATATCTTGATTTCTTTATTAATCAGTTTTCGAACAACCTTTTACTGCCCTCAGAAACTTCATCTCTGAAGTCTGTCTTCTTCTCATTTCTCCTTGTTTCAAAATCCAGTATTCGCTACCGTATAGCTATGTTGTCTTGCCATTGTTTTATAGAATTTAACTGTGCTCCTTTTCGGGTTTTCTTATCAAGGGTTCTCCTTTTGTCACACATTAGCTGTAATCGCGAGAGTTCCTTCTCAATATCTCTGTCGAAATTGTAATTAAAATTACTACTTGTTTCAGAAACTGGTTTTCTACAGCTATTATTCTGGTTCCTTCCCGAGAAAATGCCATAATTTGGGTTTTGGATACTTCACCGTTATAATATCCAGCTATCTTGCTGAGCTTGTAGATATTGAGTTCAAGTTCGTCTTCTGTTTCAACAATTAAAACTTAGTCGTCCGCATATAAGACGGAATTTATAAAATAGTTTCTGAAATCCCAGTTCCACAAAGGCATAACACTTACATTCATTCAGCATTTCATCTACGTATAGATTAAACAGAGTTGTTGATAAGCTACAACCCTGCCGAACTCCAAGGTTTATATTCAGAATTTTTTTGCCTGTTTTGAAACCAGTGTCGATACAAATTCTTGTTCCAATAAACGAGCTTTTAATTACTTGAACGAGATGACCAGGTATACTTTTCTCCATTAAAATTTCCGTCTATCTTCATTCTAAATTGTTGTCTAACTTTGTGAAATGTTTTCACATAGTCAGTAAAGACTATGTGTGTTTAAAATTGTATTCTCTTCTTCTTCTTTCTATTCGAATTTTGAGTGTAAATACCTATCTGAGGATGATCGTCCTTTTCTTAGTTCCTTCTTTTGTTGTTCACTGATGATGGTGTCAGCTACTGCTTTCAGTATAGTATATTCTTATAGTATATAGATTATAACCAGCAGTTAGCAAACTTATTTCCCTATAATTTCCACAGGTTGGTCTACCACCTCTTTTGTAAATAGGTTTTACAATAGCCACTTTCCACTCTTCAGGTATTTGACAATAGCTCCAATATGAATTAATGAAGTACAACTATCAAAGCAGGAATTCAATATTCATATTGTCTATTCCTGCAGCTTTTCAATTTCTACTCATTTCCAAAGCACATTCTAATTTTTTCATACTAACAGAATCTATATTTTCTGGTTTGTAGTATATGGTAAGTATATGGTGGTAAGTGAAAACTACTCTGAATTTAAATTAAATAAATTACTATGCTTTCCGATGTCAATTTTCTATAATCTTTAAATAAATTTATAATTGTAGTTTTCTATTAACAATTCCGAGATATTGGTCAAGACTTCCACGCTACATTTAACTAGTAAGTTATACGAATTTGATAAGTGATTCACTTAATTTCATTTTGCTATTTGGTAATATAAAAATAAGATTTCCAATTATGTTTTCACGTCGGACTTTTTCAAAATAAAATAATTAAAAAATAAGCTAATGACTAGTTTAGTGGTTTAAAGAATTATTTTCACTCTCAAATATTTAATATTTCACTGAAACGTCTAGAAAATGTTCGATAGAAAGATCTCGGCTGTACTAGTAGTTTTAAATATCTTTCTGTACTTTTCTAACAAGCATAATCTTGTGATGTTCCATAATAATACTTTTTTCATTCTTTTTATGAATGTATGTAGTCTTATTAATCAATGTAACGTTGTTTAATTAATTGATCAACGTTGTAGTTGCGTAACGTTTACGCAAACTACAATGTAGATAAATTAAATCACAATTATGTACAAGTGTAAATTTATTTATTTATTTATTTTACGTCAAAAAACAGTTAAAACTGCGTGTGACGTGCTATGGGGAAAAGTGAATTGTGCGCACATTTTCAAAATTCTGTGATCCCTACACTAAGTCATATACTACTTGAATTCTGAATGAATGAAGAGGAGGGAGAAAAAAGAAAAAAAGCAAGCTCCCTTGTAGTAATAAAAAATCTATTTTTAAGGACAAATAAGCAATAAATTTTGGGCTCTTATCCATGTTGTCCTTCGGAATAATACTTCCTGCCGCGACAACATGGAAACGATAATTTGAATAACTGTATTTCCCACTGAATTCTAGAAGACGTGCACAGATAATGAAGTTACATTTAACATAAATCTGAATGTCTGAAATTTGAAGAGGAACTGTTTGTTTTACGTAATAATACTCGCACACGCACACTGAGTTGCTTATGTCAGCATCGACTCGGCTGCTTTACCAAGACGCCTTAGATGGCATTCTGCCCTCGCCTTCGTAAGTGTAATCTGAAACCTGTGTACGTGGGGTATGCGGACGTGTGCAATCATTAGACTTCGTGAAGTCGAATGATGAAATCCTGAAATGGTAGTCCGCTTGTTGGCACATAAAATGATTTGGAGGAAATCAACGAAAATGGAACACACTCCAACCAATCGTTGGAAATCGTCTCCTATATTATTTCAGTAGTATACACATCTTTTACGGCTCTCACACGCAACCAATGTTTATAAATGAGGGCTCAAAAGAAACAGAATTTCACGGATACGTGACAAATTGCATTTTGACTTTAAAAATATTAAGGATTTGTTTAAAAAATGCCGCTAAATATTCATGTCAAATGCAACCCGCAACACTCGATAGCATTATTTTTTTTAATCTATATCGTTAAATACCTCATAAATAAATCGTTCTATTGCCTTAAAAATTAAAATTTTGAGGCCAAAGGCCTCAATAAAACGTTTCTCACACCTTAATCTTAAGGATAAGATCTTGCTGAACATTCTATTACATTTTTGCTTGTCCGGCGCTTCTTGAAATTATCCCAACTGCTCAGACGTGCAGAATCTACTACTGAATGTGAAATTAAACTGATTACTTGATATAATACGGGTGTACCTCTGAATAGTTTGTATTGACACCAGTATATTGTATTGTTATCAATTACAAGGAGACATACAGAACAAGTGACGAAGGATAAAACGCAGTACATGTGGCAGCGGTGGATATTGAGAGTAGGGAAGGGATCCCTACAAAATTGTTTAAGAACACTAAAAGACTTTTTTTTGAACTTTAAAATTGTTAGTATTAATTTTGTCTAAAATTGACATTCATGTTTACGGCTGGCGAGTAAACACTTAATAGAAATCGTTTCTCTTGCTGCAAACATAGCGTTACAATTCAAGATGGAGTCAAGCAGTTCTATTCGTTACACATAGGTAGCACCACCAAGAATCTATTGACTTTTCAAAAAAACTTCGAATTTTGAATTTGAAGTCATTTAAAGCACTTCCACGCACAAATGCAATAATGTATACAAATCGAGGGAACTGTACATATTAACAGCCTGAGATATATTTAAAAAAAATACATTTGTGAAATTTTTGAAAAACCAAAAGAATACACCAAAATAAACTTTTCATCATATCAAACAGTGCAATTATCAGTATCCATTGGAAAAAAATTAAGAAAAATTCGGTGGCATTTTTGAGAAAATGGCGTTTGAGCGTTTCTGAAGATGCGGAATTTTGATGTCATTTAAACAGAAAACTGTTGTTTTCGAAAAGTATTATCTCACATTACTTAAACCACATGCACTAGTAAATATAATAATGTGAATAAATCGTCTATAATGTAAATATTACCGATGTGAGAAGCAAGTCAAAAAATTACAATTTTGTAATTTTTGAATAAACAAAAGAATAGAACTGTATGACCTTTATGTTATCGGATAGGGATCGCTTGACAGTGCCCCCAAATTTAAAAGAATGTTATCCAAAATGTCAAAGCTTCAACTAGAGCCGGATGGACTGGGGTTTCTTCAATTTTGAAAAAAAAATACTACTATAATTTAGCCGCTAGTAGTGTTCTTAGACGGACGGGCTGACGGCCGTTCTAAAAAAAAACCTTTTTCGGTACCAGGGGACCCCAAAACGTGTATTTCCGTTGAAATCTCGAAATTAATTTTCCGCAGCGTTATATAACTTTCTCTATCATGCGTATATTACTCCACATATACGTATTATACGAGAAATTAACTAGAGGTGCTACAGAATGCCACAGACTTTCTCGTAGTAAAGTTTTCTAATTTCCTTGGTGCGGACGGGCTTTGCGCTGTTGTCCCATCCTCTTGCCAGCTGCCATCAATCGTCGCCAAAAGTACATTTTTTTGACAATTTCTCAACTTTTTGGTTTCATAATAGTAGAACCGAAATTTACCTTCAAAAATATTAAAGAAGAGTAAAACCTCGTCCTAAATAGAAATTTCCATTGAAAATTTTTAAGCTGTTTTTAAGAAAATGACCGTTAAGGATTATTTCAAATTCGAAATTTGAAGGTCTTTTTCACAGTAATCTATTGAGTTTTCGAAAAACTTCATTTGAAGCCATTTAAAATACTTCCAGTCACAAATGTAATAATGTATACAAATCAATGGAAATGTGCATATAATCGGCGTGAGATATATTTAAAAGAAATTACATTTGTGTAATTTTTTAAAAACCAAAAGAGTACACCAAAATGAACTTAACATCTTATTAAAGAGTGCCATTTTCAAAAGTAGGAAGAAAAACTTGGGAGCCATTTCTGAGCAAAAGGCTTTTGAGCGTTTCTAAAATGCGGAATTTTGAGCTTATTTTCACATAAAACTGTTGCTTTCGAAAAATTAAAATGGCATTATTTAAGGCGCATGTGCTAAAAAAAAAGGCTCCAATTTTTTTCTTTAAGTTTTTGGTACGATTAGTGCCATCTGAACCCTATACGATGGCATAAACGCTATATTGTTTTTTCAAAAGTTTCAATTTTTTTACTTGCCTCTCACGTTGGTAATATTTACATTAAAGGCGATTTATTCACGTAATTGTATTTATGAGTACATATGCTATAAAAAATGTCAAATAAAGTACCTTGAAAACTTAACAGTTTTTTTGTTAAAATGAGCTAAACTTTCCGCACTTTCAGAAACTCTCTGAAGCCCTTTCCTCAAAAATGGCTCCAAATTCTTGCCACAAACGTTTCCAAAGAATAGTGATAATGATACTGTTTAATATGAAGTAAAGTTTATTTTTGTGCATTCTTTTTTTTTTCAATAATTACACAAATGTAATTTTTTTTCAATATCTTTCACGTCGTGAATGTTTACATTTTAATGGGTTTGTATCCATTACTGCATTTGTGAGTGGAAGCTATTCAAATTACTTCAAATGAAGGTTTTCAAAAACCCAATAGATTCCTGTGAAAAATAGCTTCAAATTTCGCATTTACAGTAATGCTGAACGCCATTTTCTAAAAAACAGGTCTAAATTTTTCAATGAAAAATCCAATTTAGGACGAGGTTTTAACCTTATTTATTATTCTTGAAGTAATATTTGGCAGAGGCCTGTAAAGCCAGCCCACACCAAGAAAATTAGAACACTAGACTACGAGAAATTATACGATGCCATTCTGTAACACCACTAGTTTCTCTTGATTTAGCAACTAGATTTATCCACATTCTCGTTATCAAGACCCAGTAATACATTTTTTTTCTGCTGAAAATTCTCCATTTTACGCCGCAGCATTTCATAACTTTCTCTATACTACGTATATTACTCCGTATATAGTACGTATACGAGAAAGTTAAGAAAACGCTTTCGTTATCAGGGGACCCCGACACCTGTATTTCCGTTGAAATATCGAAATCGATTTTCCGCAGCATTACATAACTTTCTCTTTACTATGTATGTTACTACGTATACGTACGAATACGAGAAAGTAAAAAGCAATGCAAGATGGCGGTAATGAAACAATCACAGGCCAGTGTTATTGGCGAGGAAAACAAGCTTATACTCACCACTTCCTTGCCGTATAATAATAAAAATAATAAAAATAATAAAAATAAAAATAATAATAATAATAATAATAATAATCATAATAATCATAATAATCATAATAATAATAATAATAATAATAATAATAATAATAATAATAATGCCTTTATTGATATGGCGAGGCTCGGGCCATCAGGCCCGCTCTTCCGCCTAACCACAAAATTATTATAAATATGTTCCTCAGAGCGTGCTTCAAAATAGTGAGCACTGCTCTATTATCACTGCCAGACAAGTCCGCACCAATAGAACTGATATAATATACATCGACAAAACCATCAGTAGGCTTTCCCTATTGATATATCAATACCCATAGCATATCGGCAAAACATCAATGCCCATGACGTCGCAGCTCAGTGGAACTACCCACATGAACATTTAGAATCATCTGATTTCCAAGAAAACGATGGCCTTCTTGACGGTTCATCGCTTCCTAATGAATCTTCCGTCAATAGTGAAAATTCATCTGAGTGTGAATGATACAATAAGGATGATGCTGAAATTATCTCGGGCAAGGAAATTGGAACTTTAAAAACTTTCACCGGGAGAGAAAGTAATTAGTGGGTCTACAAATGGCACAGACTTTCTCGTATTTAAGTTTTCCAATTTCCTTGGTGTGAACTAGAATTGAACAGTCTTGCTTTTCCTTCTTGTCTGCTGCCATCTAACTTCGCCCAAATTACTTTTTTTTTGACATTTTCTCAACTTTTCGGTTTCCAAATAGTAGAACCAAAATATTATTTAATGAATATTAAAGATGACTAAAACCTTGTACTAAATAGCAATTTTCATTGAAAAAATTTTATTCGTCTTTAAAGCAAGTCAAAAAAAAAATTTTTATAATTTTTGAAAAAAATAGAGCAATATGGCGTCTATGTCATCGTATTGGGTTAGTTTGGCACTGACCTTACGAAAATTTGTTTTAGAAAATTTGGAGCCGTTTTTGTGAAAATTTTCTTTTTATACTTTTTTTAAAATTGCACATACTGCACTCACTATTGTACGAAAACTACTAAAATTTCCCCAAAATCTTCATGACCTTAATGAAAGAACTATTTTTGGCCAATAAATATCATTTGAGGGAAAAATCTCTGTCTTTTAATTTGGTAGTAGGAAGACGCCAAAAAAATTCAAACTTTTACAATTTTCGAAAAATCTGAGTTAATTTTAACCGAGTGCTACTGCAATTTTTGCAATTTTCGAAAAAAGATATGAGAGAGCGGAAAATGGAACTAGATTGGAGCGGATTTTGAGAAAAAAATAGTTAATTTTTTTAATTGCCTATATTTCGCGCAAAATTACACGAAAACTGCTTAGGTTTTCGAAATATTGAACATGACCTTATTTCAAATAATTCTGTCTTTATAAAACAGATTTTATTCAGGAAAAAATGTCTATCATCAATACTATAGTTGTAGGAAGACGGAGCCCAAAAAATTGCGCTTTTGCAATTTTCAAAAAGTTTGAGATTTCAATGAACACGCGACCTGCATCATTCTCTTAGCGTCCATTACGATATCGAAACGTTTGCAATTTTCAAAAAATTCATAGTTAACAGTTAAAAACGGATCTATGTCATCTTTATAAGTGTATGTTCTCTATTCTTTCAAAAAATTTAGAGAAAAAACTTGAAGTCATTTTTGAGAAAATTTTGAATGAGTTTCATCTAAACTTCTCCTAAAAAATTAAAGAATGTTTTTTGTTGTTTTTTTTTTTTTCAAAATTGTAGTGCCAGATCGACCGGGGAATATCCATGTTGGAAAAAATCCTACGAATGCGCTAGTGTTGTTCACAGACGGACGGACGTTTCGAAAAAGGAAAAAAAAAAGAAACTTTTTAGGCAGTAGGGGACCCCAAAACGTGCATTTCCGTTGAAATCTCAAAATCGATTTTCCGCTGCAATATGTAACACTCTCTAATACGTATAGTACTCTGTTTATACGTACGTATACGATAAAGTAAAAGCTATTGTTTTGACGGCGATAGATGGCGTGTGGGAAGAAGGTGAGGCAAAACCGTCAGGCTAGCCTAGACCAAGGAAATTAGAAAACCGACTAGTACAAGCAAGTCTCTGCCATTCTGTAGAACCACTAGTTTAAATTCATAATCATTGTTTCTGACCCTAAAGATTAGTAATGTTGAGAGTAATAAAGAATTTCAGTTTTAAAGTGAAACACTGAACACGGGAAAGATTACAATAAAGTTATTGTTTCAAGCATCAGAGATATAGTAAATATCACAAAATAAATACGATGAATATTCGGTTATTGTTCGCTTCGTACCTAAGCAACGGTTGGGAATTCCGGTGTCATAAATCTAGGTAGTTGTAAGAATAACAATAAGGTTATTGCACGAATGGTTTAAAATATTATTTTGTGCGAGAGACACGTAATTAATTTTAAACAATATTCTTTGCATTTAATCATTTAAATAATTATTACTGTTTATACATATGAGTGGTTTTTAACAATACTCAACTTTCTTTTTCAGACATTGAATTTAATGTGGTGTATAGGTCGGAAAATTTTGTTTCCAAGTCGCGTAACAACTCAGCATTTAAATTTCCCGCGTTTGCCGTTGCGGATATCACAAGGGGCTCATGGTCTTCGTGGCCTACGTTTGGCCTTGATTCGAAGCTTTCAAGGTAAAGAAACCGGAGCAAAATAGAATTGTTGAGGTTACTCCGGCACTCTTGAGACTACTACATTGCTGACGTAGAATATGAGATAAATGCCCACAGATGTGTGACCTTTCGTATTAGGCACTCAATTTTAATTTGTTCTCAATTTTAATTTTAATTCGTGGGTGCAGAGAGGAGCGTTTTGTTGTGTCATTTTTTGCTGTGTATGTTATCAATTTTGTAGTTACGACAAGTGATTGTGGATGACGTTGTCGTGAGTATGTTTAGGGCTCTTTTTCGTGCTTTACCTGGTAAAGTTTCTGATGGACTGACTGCTACTTATTTCACTGGTAAGATTTTATACCTATGTTGTCATGTGAATATTATTATTTTATTTTATGGAGAAATGACCTTGTGCGTCAATTAAAGATTGTCACGGCTATTAAATAATTTTATTTTCAGATTGCTTGGTTGTGGAGTAATTAAAAATTGTTTTACATATTAAATAGTTAGTTGTTTTTTTCATATTGCCTGCAAGGGCAAGCAATGTAGAACAAACAATATGAAATTACATTATTTAAAAGCTGAGAGAATCTTAGCTTTTCTCAAGGCCATTCCTTCACAAAATAAAATAATTCATATCACTGTATCCATCAGCAATTATTTCAAATAATGTGGATATGTTAGTGCTTTTCAGCAATTAACTTTGAATGATAAGAATGTTATGTTAACTGCTTTATTTTTTGTTGGAAATACTTACCTCCAAATTCCTGAGAATATCTTTTGAATTTAAGAGAACTCATCTACTTGTAAAAGATACACGACCATGAGATCCTTTAAATATTAAACTATTTATTTATTTTACTTCGAAAATAGTTAAAAACTGTGTGTGACGTCTTATGGGGGAGAAGTATATTATGTTTATGTTTTCTTCCATTCCTATTATTGGGCCATTTTATGATTTTTCCCAATTTTTCTAAACGGGCATGTTTTTTTCTGTACACAGTACAAAATATTGAAATAATAAGGAAATAACAATCGTAGCAATTGCTTTTCTTTTTATGATTATCTTCAATAAGAAATTATTACCAATTATATAATTTTAGTTTCAGCTTGGGCCACTGTTGGATTTCGAGGTGCTCATAGTGTTTCTCAATTGGATACCTATCCCAAAATGAAGGTCCATGTTTTACCAGCCCTGTCTGATAATTATATGTATTTGGTAAGTTTTATTCTAATTGTTCATTATAATTATGTTCTGGGAATGTCTCGAGGGCATATAATATATCTGAATGTATTATGTCATAGAGATAGAAGAGAAATTGAAATAGACATTATTAATTAATGTCTATTTCAATTTAATTAATACAGTTCATTATTGATCTTTGTAAATATATGAAATATATTACAAATTATTTATTTATTATGTTTAAGTTTATAAAATGTGTGATTCATTACATCTTAAGAGACTCAAAGTTTCTTGTAATAAATAATATTATTATCTAATTTTTTTTTATAATTATAAGTATTTTGTTAAAACGTGCTTAAAGAGTAATGAAATCAGAATTTAATTTTCAGAAAAATGTAGTTTCTAATAAAAAATTGCAAACCAATTGCAACCAAACTGGTCAAAAGTTAGGATTCTTGAGAAATGAATTAATAATGTTTAATGTTTTTAATTACAAGTCTCAAAATAAGTAGAGATCATTTTTGGACTCTAGTAATATTCAACTACTTCATTATTAAAGCCGAAAAATTATAAACAATATTATTTCCTTAAAAATTAAAAGTCATAGGATGGGTATTACCCTGAGATGGTCCCTCCTGGGGTAGTCACCCACTCCCCCGCCAGTTGTCACCAGTATGTACAAATTTGTATATTGTTAATTTTAACACACACAATTTATCAGTTTTATTTGTTTGAGAATAAAAATTCAGCAACTGTTTTCAAGAGAGTGAAGCATTGACTTACTACTTGTCAAAATTTGAAACCTTGATCGGTGGAGGAAGGTGAAGGGGCAAGAGAATTAAATTTCAAGATATTGAAAGTAGGGTTCTTCACTATTAAATTTTTCATTTGGATATCTTTTAATGTGTTTTAATATTAATAGGACTCAAAACATTTTAGATCCTTTAAGTTGATTATGTATACCGTTATTCTTCATTTATTCAACACCGCTATTTAGGTGGCTAATTCAGCAATTTATTCTGATTTCTTGTAATTCATCAAAACAATTTTGTGCCTTATGGTATATTTAATATAAAGTGAAATACATTTTTTTAGGAATGAATAGAATTGCATTTCTATGCTTTTAATGACATAAATGATGGCCATACAGGAGGTGTTTCCTGACTTTCAGCAGTCGCACAATAGTTGAGAAAACACATACATTGAGTATTTTTGCCATAATATTTTATCTTAATATATTTTTAATCTTTCTATTCATTACCAGTTTGTTAATGAAAATAACGTATTTTCAAATATCTGTACCTATGGCTGGAAATAAAATTTTTAAAAGTGTCAAAATTGGGGGACTTTGTGATGGGGATGATTGATATTGATAAAGACTTCATGAATTTCAAAAATTATCAAATATCTATGAAATACTTCCCATCATTTAAAGTTAATGTCATAAGATTTTTTGTTCAACATACTATTATAATAGATTAGTTGTTTTTTAAAATTTATTTTAAAGACTAATTGTGTACTTTTAGTTTTTGCAATTGTATTGTGAACACGTGTAATCCTTATTGCTGTAGTATTCAGCAAATTGAAATCAGCTTCAAGTTATCTTTCTGGGTGACCGTACATCTTTGATAGGTATGTTTTTGGTGTTAGAAGAATTTGTCCATTGTTCCTTTTCAGTTTTGTAAACATATTTACAGAAACAAAATTATTGAAAATGTTGCATAAAATTTGATCAGATAAAAATGTACAGCTATGAACAATACTATTTGTATGAGCTGTGCTATTGCTGAGAAAATTTAGCCACTATTTAATGTTGAAGCTTAATTGAACTAATCAGATGAATTGTTACTGCTAAAAGTGATTCTTTACAGCTTTTATATTTTGTAACATACATTGTTAATCAAATAGTATTACCAGGGTTGGGCAATATTTAAATTATTACATTAAAATTTTTTTAGTAAAAAAGAAATACTTGTAATACTTCAATAAAAATAAAGTTCATGGATTTTATTTTTGCTTTCATTCCAAAGTTCATGGAACAATTAACCCAGATAAGTCATTTTTTTGTTTTTATTACAGTAAGAATACATATATAATGTAGTTAATTATGGTTCAGAAATTTGTTTGACTGTCAACTATTAATTTATTGTAATTGACAAATACAATCTATTGCTGCAATTAAAAAAGATATAATGCAATTGTACTTTCAATATTTCTGGTATTTTAAATATGTATGTATTTATTAAACCAAAATCTAATGTATTTTGAGTACGTATTTAAATACTAAATTTAAGATATTTCACCCAACCCTGATTATCACTGAGAAATTGTGAATCCAAGATACAGTGCAAAATAAATGTACAAAGTAAAGTGGTTATCTAAAATGCAAAAATATAATATTGATACATAACAGAAAACTTACCTCACACTGGTAATTTTGTCTGTTCACTGATTGGAAATTTTCCCATTGAATCCAGTATGTCTTATTGAAGATATGTTTATTCTTCACAATGGTTGATCCATTGCACTTCGATAACCACTTTACATCAGCGTCTTCAGAATTTCATTGTGTTAAAAATTAAGAATTACAAAAACCTATTCTCCAGCACTTTCAGGAACAGAGCTATATCTCTCACACTAGAGTAGCCAACCTATACCCTAAAGATGTTGCCAACTAGACTGAAATTTAGACTGTTTGCACATCATGAGGTTTCATTGTGTTCATGTCATAAAATCCTTAGATTGTTGATGAAGCAACAAAAGAGGCTGCCATTGTGGACCCTGTAGAGCCAGACAAGGTCATTCGTGCTGTCAGCCAAGAGGGAGTCAAGCTGACTAGTGTGCTCACAACCCATCATCACTGGTAGGCTATTGGCGAGGCAAGCGAATATTCTCATTAATAAAATGTTGAGAAAAAGTATTAAGATATGAAAAGTATTTCTTTAAAGAGTAATATACCTCCTGTCATAGTCTTATTTGCAAAATGAATTATTATTATTTGTGTGTTTTTAAAGCCGTATTAAAAGAGCTGATTTTCAAAAAATATGTATTAAATATTTTTATTGTCAGGGATCATGCTGGTGGAAATACAAATTTGGTAAAGCAAGTTCCTGGTCTGACTGTGTATGGTGGCGATGATCGAATTGGTGCTTTAACGAACAAAGTTAGCCATGGTGACAAGTTCAGTATTGGTCAGCTAAATGTGAAGTGTCTCTTCACTCCTTGTCATACCACAGGCCATATTTGTTATTTTGTCGAATCACCTGGGGATACTCCTGCAGTTTTCACTGGTAAAATTGAAACACTGTAAGACTACTACTCCTATTTAACTTTGTTCATGAACTAATGAAAACCATGTTTTCTGTGCAGGAGACACATTGTTTATTGGTGGTTGTGGACGATTTTTTGAAGGCACACCAGATCAGATGCACAAAGCACTGATAGACACACTAGGCAGTCTCCCACCAGAAACAGTATGTTGGTTTGTTGACGTTAATGATATATTCTACGTAGAAAAATAAATAACAATAAATTTCATTTTTTGAATTGTGTTGTTTAAGGTAATTTATGATATAGTTAATTGGCAATATCTTGCAATTTCAGAAAGTGTATTGTGGTCATGAATATACAGTTGCAAATTTGAAATTTGCTCAGCATGTTGAACCTGACAATCAGCACATTCAAAGCAAAATTAACTGGTCACAACAGAAAAGGTCAAAACAAGAGCCAACCGTCCCCTCCACCATTGGTAAATACTATTGTACATTAGTATTGTTTTGGAAGCCTGATATTTTCTCATGGGGCTTGTGATATTTTAGTATTTGTGTTGCTTCACCTTCATTCTTCTGTAGAAATGACCCCCCTGGTGTAGGATAAGAAATGGTGCATTGTAGCAAGCATGTTTTTAAATTAAGATTTGCTGAAAATTAATTTTATACGGTTCACAAAACCTGTACTTTTCTCTTAACAACTAGTATATATTCTTCTGTTTGTCTTGTAGTGTCTAATTTCCCATAATGAATTTTTGGGTAAGTTGGTTGAAAGATAATTTAAGCAAATGCAATAATTCCAATGTAGTTATTCCTCAAAATGTAATTTGTATTTGTCAGTATGATTATTCATAGAGTTGTTAACTGAATATTTCTGGGTAATAATCTTAACTGAAAGGAACAATTGATTGTCGCAGGAACAGGTACTTATGTGTAATCCTCTCTAGAAGTCATACCCTTTTGAAAGCATTTTATTGCACTTGCACAGCAGTGGCTTAAAGAATTTGTATTTCTGTCATGTTTATTTGTGTGGTCATAAAGAAAATGTGTAATAATTTTTTTGGTGGGACCCGAAATGTTCTGACCAAGCTATATTCAAGGAAATGATTAAGGATATCCTAGAATTTTCTTGTAGCAGTTTATTTACTGCATAAGCATTCTCAATTTAAAATTTATATGCTAATAATTCTGAAAATGTGTTAATACAATTTGCTTTTTGCTTTGTATTATTTTACCTCTACTGACAAAGTGTAATTTGGAAGTAAAATTATATTTTCTTTGCAGGTGAAGAGAAGCTCTTCAATCCATTCATGCGTGTTATTGAGCCTTCAATTTTGAAGCATGCCAATACTCAGGACTCCATTAAGGCAATGGAGTTTGTTAGACGTGAAAAAGATTCCTTCAAGGCCTGAAATAATTAGAACTTGCAGCTACTGAAATAACATTTAACAATGAAAATAATTAGATGGAATGGGATGTAAACATTTTCTTTGTATATTGATTTATATTGTGCATAAACAAATTACATATTAAAATCATAATTTGTAACATATATATATTAACATTCTTCTGCCGTATATTTTCCACGATTTGCATAAACCTGCATTTCTGCTGCATATTTTTCCTTTGACTTTTCATACATTTCATAATAGACCTGAAAGAATAGAGTAAGAACATAAGACTACAGAACTATGTGCAATAAGTTGTTTTTTTATCACGGTTAATTGACGACAGACATCCAGACAGCTAATTACTAACACTTATGTGTAATTTAAGGTACTGCCAAACATGTTTCTAAAGAATTAATTTAAAAAACTGAAGAGGACAAGAACCAAGAAGAAGTTGCACTATCAACATTGTTCTGTAGTAGGAGCAATTACAAACAGAAACACTGCAACACAATACGAAGCAATTTCATGCATCTGGCCAAACATTCCTAAAAGAAAAGATACTGTAAAATAATGTTATATAAAAATGCCTGTATATTTGAGTTTGACATAAATTTCTATTGAAATAATTCAAAATTGGTTGTTTTGATCTATTCAAAAACTTTCCAAGTTTTGAAATAAATAAGAAACACAAATAAGCAGGGTGACAAATGATTGATTTGCAAAGGAAAATAAAATACTTTGAATAGAACTGAGTTGCATTTGGTTGTAATTCCTGTTCGTGCTGCAACCCCAGGTGTTCATGCCATATTGTGAGGTGTTGCTAACATACACAACCTAATTCACGTGCAGCCTAATGAACTTACCAAAAAATTCAAAAATCGTCCTTGCGGCAGATAGGAAAAATCAGAACTCAGTACTTATCAGTTTTCCGTTTTTCTTTTCTCCCTGATTTGTGACCAGAATGTTTGCTCTTACGCCATACCTTTTTATCCTCTGGAGGGAGTGTGTTCCACTTGCTTGCCAACTGGCGAGTTAGTTCTTGCTTTGATGGTTCAGCGTCTCCAGATTTCTGTTCCATTCCTAACCTTTCCATAACTATCGGTCTTTGTTCCTGACAGAACTGAAAGAAAGGATTTGCAGGTCGTTTGGGAGCATTGGGATCTCGTTCTGGCTTCTCGCTGTGTTTAGTATATTTTCTCTTCGTTCCTGATCCTGTGGCAGTGTTTTTTCTTCCAACTTTCTCACCCGCTGATGCCTAATAGCAATGTCAAATTTCAGTTTTGATTCTACTGACCCAATCCAGTAATGTAAGTTTAGGTATAATACTGTACCTTGTGAGATGTTCTCTCATTTCCTTTGGTGTAATGCTTTTCTGCCTTTGGTGTAACATGTGGGGTAGTTACAGGCATAGGTTCATCCAGAGTTAATGGTAGTTGCATGTTCTGCCAGTTGTCTCCATGCTGGTCTAATCGTTCCATTAAGAACCTATCAAAATCTTTTCATAAGAATAACTGCTCTTTTTTAAAAGGGATTTCTTTAGAGAATTTAGAATAATTAGCTTGTGACTAATGGTACTGGATAAACAGGATAAATGAGCAATTCTGAGTACACTGTGTTGACAATTGATTCTTGTTTATGTAAATTTGACTAACTAATAGGTAAAAATTAACAAAAATTTAGAATATCGACATGCTTTTTTAATCTGCAATTAAATATTACAAATGCAAAAAGAAAAAAAAATAGTGCTGTTTAAATTAATAATTTTTAGATTTTATTCCAAAGCTAAGAAATATTAGCTTCTGATTCAGGATTAAAAATTTAAGTGTTTAAGTGTTCAATTTAGGAACTTCTACCAACTTATTCACTATCTTCAAAAACTGTTTTGACTGATGAAATGAAGAACAGCAGTAGCATTCAACTTTGCATTCTATTTTCAAAATTGACATTAACACACTTCAAATTCATGCTTAAAATATATTCACACTACATTTTAATAGGAGTCATGACAATAAAAAATTACAACCTTGCAGATGGATGGTATGTGCATTCATCTGGCACCTTAAATAAGAGATGGTGTAAAGAAGACAAGACACAAAAGCACATTGGGGATTTTTTTTAAAAAAACAATTTTAAAGTCTACAAAAAACATTCATCTTTCATTACTACCTACAATGCCAAAATGTATTCTGATTTTTTCCATGGAAAATGGTGAAATTGTGTTGTGTAAATATTATAATCTGCATCATGTGAGAGCAAAAGTCAAGTGAAATTGCTGTTTGAGAGGTTAACAATTAATTACATTTTTCAAATGTCATCACAATTTTTACTGATATCCTCACAGTAGTTTTCTAACACCATTCTCAACTCTTTAATAATTGCATTACTTATTTTCAAAAGGTTAATGGTTACACACAATATATATGCCCACAATGTTCAATAATGAATTCATGTATTCACAGTTTATACCAAGTTCCATTTTAAATTGAAAATTAGACAAAAAATATATTAATGTACGTTGGTGCAAAGGTAAATTAAGTGTAAAGGAGGTGATACATTAAAACAGAGGAGTTAAAATATCAAAAATGTAAAATTACATTTTAACAATTTCTTCTGAGCTAAATTAAAATAGTTATTCTGAAGTAAAGATATCAAAGTCCTCTCTACATCCCAACCAGAAGTATTGTTGGTACTTAAAAACGGGTACTTACCTGTTAAACACATAGAAAAATGCGCTTTCATTATTTTAAAAAGATAATTTAACAATTGTCTTTACACTTACTTTCTCTCTTTTCTGCATCTTCTCAATATTTTCCTGACTTGTTGGATCCTGTGCACTAGCCTTTCGTTATCCTAAGAAACGTGTATAGAATTTTAGCATTTCAGGTCTGAAATTAAACACTTTCGAGATATTCAGAACTCACCAATTGCAAGACTTCGCATCTTTCCAATAACAACTTATACTTTTTGGAATAAGTGTCCCCTACTTCTTCATTATCAACTTCGTCATCAGAGTCATCTGACAAATTGCTTGCATTCGGTACTATCATTTTCGGCGCAAATTATTTCTTGTAATGCTAAAACCTATGACAAAATGTTTCTTCTCCAGTACTTTTGCTCACCCGCTTCGTGTCGCCTTTCGTGACAGGAGAGTGATCATGCGCATTCGCGAGTCACTTGTTATTTAGTTCCTCGGTATACTCAGCAGCACCGTTCTGTTGCGTCAACGCCACCTAGGTTCACCAGTTGGCGATGGTAGCACGTCATTTGTTACATGTAATAAGTTGGACCAACATTACAGCAATGTTTCCAATATAGGAAAATCATTATTTGAACCGTGCCCGCCAATTGCAAAACTTGAATGTTAATCACATTAGCTTCCGTTTTTCAGACATTTATACTACACTTTCGTAGGAAGGATCACAACAAGCTGACGAAAACAGTTTCTCGTCTTCTTAAAAGAAGATTGCTTTCGAAATTAGAAATAACTTCCCGGCAACGAAAATTCGGATTGCGACGGGTTTCTCTTTTATGAAGGGATATGATTTTATTGATCAGCATCGTGGTGTTGAGCATGACACGCGGTAGGAAATAAAGGCTTATTAGCTCACTGGGCTTCTTGTTAGAGGGTAACTCTTATGTCCGAGTTATGCAATGAATTTGCCCACGCACCTCTAACAAGCCCACGTACCGCACGCGAAACGGTGGAAACATATGACTTCACAACCCATGGATCCTGTACCAAATTGCCAAGGGTCGAGAAAACGACAGTCCATTATTTTTATTTTGTTTAGTATCTTGATAAATATTAATACTTCGCTAAATACAATTTTTATCGATATTTCAGTTAAATAATTTTTAGAAAACCAGGCACAGGAGCACTAAGTTATGCGTTTACCAATTGTGCGTTCTACATGTAATGAGAACAGTCAGTACGCTATTCCTACGGTCCGTGAAAGAAGCTAGTGGTACATGATTCGTAAAGATGATTTCCGTTACAAGACCCAGCACCCATTTCCTTAAGCTCTTACACATTTCACGCGACTTTTTTATCAGAAAAAATAATGTAAAAAAATAAAGATTGCCAAATTTGAATAGTTTAATTATTTCAGTCTACTTTAATTATCGGCTACAAGTAAAAGTGCAGGGGGTAATACAAATACCGAGAAAATATTTCAAATTATCTTGAATAATGTGAATATTAAAAATGTGGGAACATAAAATCGTTTCAAAAATGCGATTTTGAATCTTTATACAGTCGACACCTGTTGTATTGTACTGAACCTCTGGAGATTAACATTTTTGGTTCACTATATCCGATAATGCGACAATTCATTACTTTTTCCTCAATTATTGATTTGGTTATTACTAGGGAACGGAATTTATTGTAATAAAAAATTCAAAATATGTACATATTTATGTACTTATTTTTTCAAAACATATAAGAAAAAATAGAAAATATGTCAAATAAAAATTCATTATTGTGTTTAAAATTGTTCTCTACAAGCATTTTCCGAGCATGTAACGTCGCCGATCAGTTTCTTAACACGAATTAGGGGTGACTGAAAGTAAGTTCTACCTCTACAAAAGTAATTGTAGACTAGGCTTCACCACAGATAAGAATTGTATTCGAGAATTAAAATACATTCATAGTACATATTACAATGTTTACAAGGAGCTGGTATTCAAGTGAATAGTAGAACCGTGTAGCCAGTGATGGATCCTGGGATAGGAGGTTAAAGGGAATATCCCCCTGCCCATCGATCAACGTGGTAAGGCAATATTCTGTAAAATATATTTGTTAGTTTTCAATCGATTAATGAATGTGCTGTTTGAAAAATGAGCAAGCGCGTGTTTGAATTTACCTTTGTTCACGAAAATTCGCTCATCGCAAACATCTTCAAACTCGCAAACACAGCACTGGGGGGGGGGTAAATTTGACAAATCAGGGAGAAGATGTGAGAGGGGGGAGCGAAGGAATGGTATAGCATGGTGAAGGTAGGGGTCATAGAAGCGCAGCAGCATTTCATTTCATTTGTAAGAAAGGTGATTCCGAAATATATATTGAAAACGGGAATCTGAAATGTTCCGTTTCGACGTATAAGTTAAAATGCAATGAAATATATAGTAAAAGGTAAAATATGTAAAAAAAAAAATACGTAGTTATACCAAAATACGTAAAATAAAAATAGCTCTAATTCATTCAAAATGTCTTGTAAACTCTAAAAAAATATTGAATGCAGGTATCTAGTTCCTGTAAAGTCATGTAATTACATGGAAATCCGTTCCCTAGTTATTACTTTCTCGCTATCACTTACGCAGTAAAGCAGGGCTGCTCAAGCAGAGCGAAGGTCGTCGGGAGTGCGGAGCCGTGTTGCTTACCGAGAGCGCGACACCGGAGGCCTAGCGTTCAGAGGTTTGCGATAACCTCTGTCACAGTGTCCCGATAATTCCAGTCACGGAGACATGGAAGTCGACTCCTGCACATCGCGATCCAAAGCGCACTCGCCGCCAATTTTCAATGGAGGATGGAAAGAAGTACATTTTCACAGATGGTGTCAGCTATGCCAAATGTTTAATTTGCAATTACGTACTTAAGCACATGAAGTTTAATTTGCGACGAAATTATACGGTTAATCATACCGCTGAATGACAGGTACTCTAAAGAAGAACGTAAGGAAGTTTGCAGTGCTCTGAGAAATAATGTGACTTAAAAAGTACGTTTTGGATATAGTTTAATGTTCGTATATTATTTTCACAGTAAAATAACACAATATAAAAGAGGTTAATTTTATTTATTTTAACTGTCTCTTTGGGAAAGAAGAACCTCTCATCCTTCTAAATATCAAACATTCACGAAACATCAAATTTTGGAGTGTGTGTAGATGTATTCAGAACATTGCGTTCGGAATTTGAAATGCCATTTAAGGATTTGTTTGATTTACAATTAGAATTTAAAATATTTTCTTCAGCTTTTTCTCGTGATATACGCTTTTCTCCCTGTGATTTTCAATAAGAAATAACTGATATGCAGTGTGACACTGAATTAAGAGAAACATTTCAAACAAAAGAAACATTTATTAGAATTTTATGAGAATGTCACTCAAAACCGTTTTCCGAAACTGCATCGGAATGATGCTCGAATTTTAAGTAGCATGTTTGAATCAACGTACAAATGTGAGCGGTATTTTTTCTTTGAAAATTTGTAAGTCTCGAATGAGAAGTAAAATTACAAATCACAATGTGAAATGCAAGAAGAAGAAGAATTGATTTCCCAATTAGCTTGATTTTTTTTATTTTTAATATCATTTACTATGAGTATTTCCGTTATTAGTTTATTTAGTAACATTATTTCGGTAACCTTTAGGATACTTTTTCATAATCAGCTCATGACAGACTGTAATGTCGCAGCAATTAAATTTCTTAATGTGCTTGAGCACTCTTTTGCAACTAAAAATGTGGCATATCTGGCGCAATCTGCAAAAAAGAATTTTTCTTTCCATGCTGCAGTGAAATTGCTTTTTTATTTTCAAATCACAAAAATATGTGTGTAACAAGTAAATGTTACAAAAATATTTCATTTTTTCTGTCAGAATACCTTTTCACAAAACATCAGTCAGAGCAATTGAAAATACATTCAAAAACAAGTCGCGGCCCATTGTGCCGCAAGTCGCCGATGGATAAATGATGACGTAATCTGCTCCGTCTGCCGATGGAGCTGTTAGAAAGGGCAGGGAGCAAAAAGCGGCTCCTCCTCGGAGCAGATCACTGGGCGGACCTGCAATAGAGACAAAGGTATGTAATGCTGCGCGAAAAAACGGCGAATTTTTGGCAGAAAAAACTGTGAACGACGCTATCGGCTAAACCGTTATGCCGATTTTCTCCGAAATTGATATTCGCCAATCGATATGGCTGATTTCGCGACCCCATGAATTTGCAACCGAAATTTTAACTTTAGGGGATGCTTTACATGAAACTCCTAGGACACTTTCACAATTTTAAATTAATGGCTCCATCGGTTTTGATTACATTTTGTTGTTGGATAGTTTGAAGGACGTTTAAGAGAAAGGCGCAGGTCTCATGTTCGTTAACAACTCTGATTTTTCTAAAATTGCAAAAATTCAAAATTTTTTCGGCGTCTTCTTACAACAGTTATGAAGATATATAACTTTTTCCTTAATAAAATCTGTCCCTTAAAGATAGATTTTGAAATAAGGTCGTGTACATGAAAATTTGAGTATTTTTTGCGTAATTTTGTGTGAAAATACGGGCGAGAAAGTATGTGCTGTTTTAACTCCACTAGTTTCAGAGGTTCAGTACAATACCCAAACACAGTGAATTCACTATTTCAGTATCTTCATTTAGCCTTAAATAATCCGTGAGTTTATGTAATCAAATCATCTAGAGATTACTCCTTGTAATGATTGTGGATCGAGACATGAGCGCGGGTCAAAGTTGTCTGTATGTTTGTGTTGTTGTTGTTGTTATTATTATTATTATTATTATTATTATTATTATTATTATTATTATTATTATTGCATCTTGTACTACAACAGCAGATACTTCATCGCATTATTTCTAATTTTACAATTTTCGACAATTCAACAAAAATTAGATCTTCGCAACTCTTTTAAGCGTTTCTTGTTTTATTCTTGGAAAAAACTGAAGAAATAATTTGGAGCGGTTTTTGAGTGAATGTCTCTTTTTATAAATTGCATTATTTTCAAGCACAAATTACCGCATAACCATTCGTTTTTTTTAAATTGTACATGACCTTGTAAAGACCTGATTTTTAGAACAAATTTGGTTTAAAGCAAAAATTGCTGCCAACAATTTTGTAGTTTTGAAATGTTAAAGTTTTGCCATTTTCGAAAATAACGAGTGTTCGTCGGAAAGGAGACTAGCACTATTTTTATTCATTTTTTATACATACGAGGAGAAACAGTGAAGAAAAATTTTGGAGCCTTTTGTGAGAAAAAAATTGCTTAAGAAAAATAAATATTGCCTGTTTTCACGCAAAATTACTCGAAAACTACTCAAATTTTCGAAAAATTGTACATCGCCTTATTTCAATATATCTTTAAAGAGCAGATACGAAGTACGTCCAGAAAGTAAGTTCCGTTTCAATTTATCTCCGCTGCAGCGCTGCGATCGCAGTTCCGCACATGCGCGGTAGACTCTCTGTATCAAGGAGAAGAAATGTGCGCAATTTGAAGATCGCTGTCAGTCACGTACGCTTTGTTGTGCTTGTTTACAATGTCGGTGTTGATTGAAAATCCCGCCGCTTGTGAACTCAGATCTTTGATTCGTTTTCTGAAGGCGAGGAAAGTGAAACCAAGTAAAATTTATCGGCAAATTTGCGATGTTTACGGACCAAATGCGATGAGTAATTCAATGGTGAAAAGATGGGTCCGACAGTTCAACGACGGACGTAGTGATGTGCACGATGAAGAACGAAGTGGGCGTTCATCTTTGGTTACAGACGAACTGGTTCACGCGATTGATGACAAGATCCAGGAAAATCGAAGGTTTAGTGCTCTCGCTATGAAATTTCCCCAAATTTCACGATCACTAATGCATGAAATTGTTACCGAAAAACTGAAATTTTGTAAACTTTGCTCACGTTGGGTACCAAAGATTCTTACTGAGCAACACAAAACAAAACGGATGGGTAGGTCACTTCAGTTTTTGACCCATTATGCTGAAAGAGGCGAAGAATTTCTGACACAGATAGTCACAGATGAAACGTGGGTTTCTTACGACACCCCCAAAAGTAAGTGGCAATCAATGGAATGGAGGCACACTTCATCCCCAACAAAGGTTAAGCCGAAGCAAATCTTGACACCTCGAAAAATGATGTGCACAGTGTTCTGGGACTGGAAAGACATCTTACTCATTGATTTCTTACCGCGTGGTCAAACAATCACAGCAGATGCTTATTGCGAGACACTTCGGAAATTGCGCCGCGCAATGCAGAATAAGCGCCGAGGATTGCTGTCAAAAGGTGTTGTTTTTCTTCACGACAACGCACGACCATACACTGCAAATGTGACGAAAAACCTCCTACAGGGATTTGGCTGGGACGTGTTTGACCATCATCCGTACAGCCCTGACCTCGCTCCTAGCGACTTTCATCTGTTCTTACATCTCAAGTCTTTCCTTGGCGGTCAACACTTCAACAATGACGACGAGCTGAAAGAAACTGTTTCCAACTGGTTGACGACACAGGCGGCAAATTTCTATGAAGAAGGTATACAAAAACTTGTGCCACGCTATGACAAATGCCTGCAAAATTTCGGCAGTTATGTGGGAAAGTAGTTTAAGAGTTGTAGAATTTTGTGCAATAAATAACTTTTCTGTATCTGTACACAATTTAATTTTGTAACCAAACGGAACTTACTTTCTGGACGTGCCTCGTATTATTAAGGAAAAGCAAATCTCGACCTTCAATATAGTGTTTTCAATATTGCAAGTGCAACTTTTTGGGCCGTCTTCCTGCAACTATAATGTTGAAGATAGTTTTTTTCCTTAAAGAATTCTGTTTCTATAAGATCTTGAAACACAACCATATACAAGGTTTCGAAGAAATTAGTAGTTTTCACGTAGTTTTGCGCGAAATATAGGCGATTTTTAATTTTTTCTCTAACACGGACCCAAATTGTTTCTTTAAATTCTCTTCTCGTATGTATCAAGGGACGGTAAAAAATATGGCGCTAGTCTCATTTTCGGCAAACTCCCCGTATTTTCGAAAATTGAACAAAGATAACATTTCAAAACTACAAAATTGAAGATAAAGCTTGAAGCTCGTTAAAATTGAAGCTCGTTAAAAATGGCCATGAACAGTTTATGGAAAAAAAACAACAAGTTATAGGTGTGAGTCCCGACGGAGGCAGAATTTTCAAATCTAGCTAGATAGCTTGGTCGAATTCAGTCGCTGTCTGGAAGAGAATTCTAACGGCCGGCTGCTCTGATCGGTAATTTTCCGTGGTTGATCAGATCAATTCCAGGAGAACCCCGGAGCCGTACCCGAACAAACGAGCCACGGACCGATCTTTTCTTTTTCCTTGTCTTATTCTCATCTGTTACTTACACTTACACTAACATTTATTACACTACCACACATGCCGGGAGACCGGTCGGGAGCTTAGAGCTTGTCTCGGCTGGGACGGTGCCTCTCCGGTGAGGGATAACTGGTTGGGTAAAACCTGGCTAGTGGTTGGTAGATTGACGTCGGATCTCACCATCTAGTGTGGCAAGATCTCCGCCACCACCACCAACCCCCGAGGAAAAAAAACATGCAGTACATGAATGGGACTAATGACCTTAGCAGTTGACGCGCCCGATATCATCAATGAATCAAAAAATCAATCACAAGGAGGGACGCTTAAAATAATAGCGCGGGACTCATTTTCGTTTAACTGTCTAAATTTTCGAAAATTGCAAATTTAGAAAAAAATCGAGGAAGTAAGCACTGTTGTAACACCACTAGTTTTCTTAATTAAAGAACCGACCATTTGCTGTATATTATAGTTCCTATTATCCATTGGCTTCGCAGAAAAGCTGTTATTGGGGATACCTTTTTTAGAGTAGTTGTCTAATCGGCTCTGTTAGATGAGGGCAACAGCTGTTGCCACTACAGGGACTCTGGTCGGTAGGTTCTGGGTTCGAGTCCCCTTGGCGAAATGTGTGTCACTAGCTAAATAGCTGGATAAAGTTTGTCCACTGTGTGGAGGAGAATTCTAGCGGCCGACTGATCTAATGGTATCTCCGATTAATACCAGGCGATTCCCGGAGCAGTGCCCTATCAAAGGGGCCATGGACCGCTCGTGATCTTTTCTTTCTAATCCTTGTCATACTTCTCCCATTTAACACATGTGCACGGGACTAATGACCTTAGCAGATGACGCGTCCGGAATTATCAATCAATAAATCAAAAAATCAACAGGAGACGCGGAATTCAAACAGTCCGCGTATTTTTTTAACAGACTACGTACAGTTAGTTTAAAAAATTGAGTGTACACTTACGAATCATTCTGTTTTGGATCTGTGGGAACTTTGCAGAGGAATTTAACATAAATAAGATAAAGTAGTCTTGACAACAAATAATTTCTTCCTGAATGTCCACAAAAATAGTTTTACAAAGCCAAACAAATAGCTTGGTACTAATGAAAACAAGAAACACTGCGCCTAAATGGGGCGCAAAACGTCTTTGAACACGAACACATTTGCTAAAAAAGACATGTTAATATTTTGGGATTTCTTGAAGTTTTCAAACGTCTGATGGACGCCATCCGTTGCAGAAAGCCAGAAATGTGGAGGAGTGGTGACTGTATTTTCCATCATGACAACACTCCAGCCTCAACTCACCTGACCTTGCTCTTTGTGACTTTTTCTTGTTCCCCAAACTCAAAAGATCCTTGAAAGGAAGAAGATTTGAGACGATTCCCGAGATAATGGTACATGCGACGAAGGAGCTGAGGGACATTACCAAAGAAGCGTTCCAGGACTATTTCGACTTGTGGAAACACCGTTGGGATAAGTGTATGCGTTGGGGAGGAGAGTACTTTGAAGGGGATCTAGACATCTAACTTGTAAGTAAAGTACATTTTGTTTGATGACGTGAGCCCGCGTATATTTTGATCAGCCCTTGTATAGCATGCATAAAACGTACGGAATAATGCCACAGCTGTTGACGCGCTCGGAAACACAAATCAATCAATCTCTTGACGTTCACAATCCGCCGATAGTCCTTTTTTGGCTCCGTTTATTGGGACTAGGCGTCCGTCTTTTTTTCATTAACTATTTAACTTAGAGAGTACATACTTTTCATACTTAACCCATCGACTGCCAAAGCCACAATGAAGGATAACATCTGGGGGCCATATGATAAAGTAGAATATCTTTGGGGCCCACCACAATTTTTTTTCTTTATTGCTGAAACCATTTTCAGATGCTCCTAAAAATAATTTAAAAAATTAAATTAAATGTCACATATGC
The DNA here is from genome assembly GCA_964035755.1 of Teleogryllus oceanicus. Classification (NCBI taxonomy): domain Eukaryota; kingdom Metazoa; phylum Arthropoda; class Insecta; order Orthoptera; family Gryllidae; genus Teleogryllus; species Teleogryllus oceanicus. The sequence goes on along the minus strand of CAXIVR010000012.1, from coordinate 26,845,005 downwards.
GATTCACACACGAGGGACACCGATGACCCTCGTGACCCCACACATACATACTTACATGAGGGCCACCAGTGAGCCACAATTTTTTATAGAGTGAGTACTTATTCCAATTCAATGATATTCAGGATATTTCAAAGGAAAAACAAACACGTAAATATTAAGTGCTTTTTAGCAAGAAAAGGAGCTATTGAAGAAAAAAATACAAAACAATATACAAGGAACAAATCCTATGAATTACCGCTGATACAAGCGGTAATTTAGAATGATAAGAGCATTCTATAATAAATTGTGCTTCGCTCTATTGGAGAAAGTTGAAACAATCAATTTGAAGTCAGCCTGGGAAGATACAGACCTTGAAATCAACACCAGCGTGAGACCCACCCGCGACCCTCATGGCCCATTCCGGGAGTATTGCTGGGGCCCACCAGAGGGCCACACGGCGCCGTAGTCAATCAAACCGCATGAGGCCCACCCGTGACCCTCATGGTATTTTTTTATTTATTTTAAGTCAAAAAAGCAGTTAAAAAACTGCGTATGACGTGCTATGGGGAAAAGTGAATTGTGTGCACATTTTCAAAATTCTGTGATCCCTACACTAAGTCATATACTACTTAAAATTGGAAGAAAAAAAAGCTCCCATGTAATAAAATCTACTTACAAGGATAAATAAGCAATAAAGTTTGGCTCTTATGCATGTTGTCCTTCGGAATAATTCTTCCTGCCGCGACAACATGGAAACGATAATTTGAATAATTGTATTTCCCACTGAATTCTAGAAGACGTGCACAGATAATAAAGTCACATTTATGTCCAGAAGCAAAACAAGGGGCCATCTCAGCATTTGATGAATGGATCAGGGAAACTGGACGAAAAAACCTGATCGAGATGGGGGTCATTGGTAGAGTCAATGTGTTAAAATGTCGTAGATTTTTTATTTATTTATTTATTTATTTATTTATTTATTTATTTATTTATTTATTTATTTATTTATTTATTTATTTATTTATTTATTTATTTATTTATTTATTTATTTATTTATTTATTTATTTATTTATTTATTTATTTATTTATTTATTTATTTATTTATTTATTTATTTATTTATTTATTTATTTATTTATTTATTTATTTAATTATTTTACGTCAAAAAAACAGTTAAAAACTGCGTATGACGTGCTTTGATGATTTGATGACCTACTCATTTAGGATGATTTCAAACTCAAGTTATTACAATACAAAAGTAGGTCAATGTATGAGTACACTACATTTTAGAATAGGCATTAAAAAATGCGAAGTGTTACTGACGAAATCGATCCACAGACGTCACTACTAACGGATTCTTTGCCTTGCTCCTTTGACGCACAGAAACATAGAGCATATAAAGAGACAGACACTCTACAGGAAACAAACTGAATTAAAAAGGAAATAAGCTGAGCCTCCTCGTCAAGAATTGCATCCTCAGCTCAATTCAGGAATTCCAGTTGAGGGCAGTCTAGATATACACTGAGGTGACAAAAGCCTTATACTACCTCCTAATATCGTATCGAATCTCCTTTGGCCGGCGAAGTGCTGCAACTCGACGTGGCGTCAGCAAGTTGTTGGAAGTTCGCTGCAGAAATATTGAGCAATGCTGCCTCTTCAGCCGTCCATAATTGCGAAAGAGTTGCGGGTGCAGAATTTAGTGCTGGAATTAACCTCCTGATTATGTCTCACATTATGAATGTTCAATGGGATTCATGTCCACCGACCCAAATAATATATGAGCATAAAGGGCCAAATCATTCCCTTGAGTTGTCCAGAATGTTCTTCAAACCAATTACCAACGACTGCGATCCTGTGATATGGCGCATTGCCATCCATAAAAATTCAATTGTTGTTTGGGAGTATGATGTCCATGAATCGCTCCCAATGATCTCCAATTAGCTTAACATAACCATTTCCATTCAGTGATTGGTTCAGTTGGACCAGAGGACCCAGTGAATTCCGTGTCAAAATAGCTCACACCATTATGGAACCACCACAAGCTTGCACAGTGCCTTGTTGACAACTTGCGTTCATGGCTTCAACCATAATCTCGTCAGAAAGCTTTTCACATGAATTACTTGAGTACAAATGATAGCTCTGCCAGTGCACTGACCTTTTATTCCTTTTGTACGTGGTACTATTGCCATCTGTATTATTGCATATTATTATTGAGCCTGCAAAATCCCTTTAAGAGCAAAAGTCTCCTGCTTCAGCAGGGTGAAAAGTTGGCTTATAGGTTTACACACAAAATGAAATTACATAAAATTACACTAAAGAAATTACACAAAATGAAACTACACGGAAGGAAATTACACATGAAATTACACCTAATTACACAATTTTACACAAATGAAAATTTTTCTATTTGCCTCAATCTCTTCCCTCAGTCTCTCACTTATCTCAGTTTTTCGCTTGACCTGTACTCCGAACCGATTTTTACACTAAATATATAACAAAAGCAAACTAAAGAGCACTTGAAACTCACAAATTACATTATTTTTCTCTTTGTCCTAAACTCTTCGGCAGATGCCTTCTACTTGTCTCTGTCTTTTGTTTCCCTTGAGCACGTGTTTCCAAGCTCGCTCTTAAGTACACCATTTTTGCATATATTTGCATATATACACATATTTGCATATTGCTATCTCATGGCTTTTGTCACTTCAGTGTACTTGTCCATGAAGTCCAGGTATACGCTGTTGTACACGGCATTACTGTGATTTTGTAAAGAAATTGTTGTCATATTGGAGAATTATTTTATAAAACGACTCCTTCAGGATTATCACGACACAAATGTCGACTGCGATTTCATTCAGTAGTACCAGGGTAAGTGGTCACCGAAAGATACTAAAATGTCGATATAAAAGATTCTAAGTTGCTAAAACGCTAAAATGTTGCATAAAGATACATACATACATACATTTATATGAACTGCAATTGGTGGCAGTTAAATAACAATCATTACTATAATAACAATATTAATAATAATAACAATAATAATAAAGGAGTACAGAACAAGCCGATCATGCAATAACCATACTATCACTAATATTAAGTATTATAACAAATATTTCAACTCTGTCATGATATCCAATACAAATTTAATACAAGCTACATAAATATTGACTTTTTTTTTAAATTCATTGATTGTGTTCACTACACTTCACAGCACTTCACCGCACTTCACAGCACTTACTCATTTAATGTCTATTACTCTCATATTGTTCTAACTTATTTCTAAAGCTTCGGACACTTAGAGGAAAAGGTTTGAAAGTTACTGCAGGTAAACTGTTCCAATCTTTAATTGTTCTGTTAGAAAAGGAAAATTTCCCAAGATCTGAATTTTGTTTCCTTGTTCGAATTTTGTGAGTGTGATCTCTTCGTCCGAAATAATTTTGTTTTTCTAGTCTAACCTGAATTTCCTTCCAAGCTGGTTAACCTACGTACGATTTATAAAGAAATAGTTAATGAAGCAGCTCTTCGTTATTTTTATTAGAACGTAGTCATGAAATTACTTTTTCAAATAATCTTTTAGTCTTAAATATATGTCTTCAAACTGCTTTTGACTTTTCGACAACTCACTTCTTAATGCTGATGTGTAACTCTAAATGGTTGTGATCGGTTGGAAACTGTGAATTTCCACTTTCGCACAACTCAGTACTGTCTCTACGAGTTTCCTTCAGTCTTCTGCAGAAAGTGGCAGAGAGTTGAGAGGAAGAGCAAGGAAAGACAGTTCGCTTACCATTAACTTTTGTCCCGACCCCAGTTGACAGCGCTTTGACTCGCTACCAATGAACTTTTTAAATCAATACTCTGGACGATTTCCATTCCTGGTATGTACTTTTAATAACTGTGAGTGTGTGTTTCAGCTGATAGTCTATAATTTAAGTAGTAATTGCTTCAGGAAAAAGGAAGGCATAGAAGAGTTTTACCAAGTTTACGAATGATTTAGTAAAGTGTAAACACTGTGAAAGAAGTTAAAAACAAGAAAAAATCGTCAATTCGCTTTCAACATTAAACCTTAAACATCCACAGATAGTGGATGAAGAAGACAATCCGGACAATCTGCCTCGATTCATCCTTTTTTTATTCTCCTTTAAATTATGCGAAAAACGTACAGACGTTTTTGTCATCCTGCAGCAGAATTGTTTATTCCAAATAATCGATTAATTGTTTCAACCAGTTAATCCATTGATCAAACGAAATTGATTTTTTTTAGATTATATTTAACTGAACGAGTTTTACCATCACTATAATCTATATAGGGAAACGTTATTAATTGCTAATAGATGTAAACAAATTTCCAAATATATAAATAATTTGGGCGCCAGGAAATGGTTCCACTTGAATTCCTGATTATCTATTACTGTCTTCTGATATATTACAAATAAATGTAAATCCCGCTAGCTCGGTCGACGGGTTCTATGAAATAATTGTTGCTATTTACTCCGCAACCAATTAATCACAGAATTTTGAAAATGTGCACACAATTCACAATACGCAGTTGTAACTGTTTTTGACGAATAAAATAAATAAATAAATAAATAAATAAATAAATAAATAAATAAATAAATAAATAAATAAATAAATAAATAAATAAATAAATAAATAAAAAATAAATAAATAAATAAATAAATAAATAAATAAATAAATAAATAAATAAATAAATAAATAAATAAATAAATAAATAAATAAATAAATAAATAAATAAATAAATAAATAAATAAATAAATAAATAAATAAATAAATAAATAAATAAATAAATAAATAAATAAATAAATAAATAAATAAATAAATAAATAAATAAATAAATAAATAAATAAATAAATAAATAAATAAATAAATCTGCTCCATACGGAGTGGCGAAGAATCTGAAAATAATTCTAAAATGTCCACTCAAGGATTGCATGTAATGGCAAATGAGAATCAGATGTCTTTCAAACTATGAATTATAATTTATTGTGCATGCCAAAGTTATCAACTATCATTATTACAATTTATCGTTAGGTCAAGACCATTTTTCTCGTTATTGCAATAAGAGCATTACAGAAACTTTTATCCTTTCTTGCCTCTTCGCGCACACGTCGCTCGATGTCGCCATGTAGACCAATCTTCCGTCTTATCGAAGTCCACGATGATCAGCGACCAAGTCGAAACTTCCTCCAACCACTTCACAAACACTGCCTCTACTCTTTATCTTGCGCCTCAGGTGGGCACCTATTTGAAACTAATTGCTTTCCCAGGTCGGAATAATATCCCTCTAATATTATTTTCTATCACCTAACCTGGCAATTCACAATTGACTGTCAAAATTTCTAAGTCAAATCTTGTTACTCCACCGCGAAAATATTCTAAGTTCACTTTCCAGTTCACTGATGAAAATATTACATGTGCGAGTTTGCAATGATACAACACGTAAATTTTACTACTTCCCGTTGCACACCTAATGCGGAAATATTCTAAGTTCAAGTTCAATGTTCACTCTCACGAAATATCACAAGTCCCGATTTGACATAAAGATGAAACATAGGCTGTCTGTTAATAAGTTTTTTCTTAATAAAAGTTCCAATAATTACTTTTTATGGACAGTCACAAATGTAACAATTTTGCCAAAAGTTATGATTCCATACTAATACAATTCAGTAGATGTAACAAACGGCAAGTTGAACTCTCTGATTCTGCGATAGTACAGCATGACATTAATTTCAATCATCAATGTACTTTAAATGATGTAATTCAAGCTAATATTTGTCACTCTGTGTCAGATATCCAAGTTCCTCCCTCGCAACATATAAACCCTATTACTATCTCTTCATGTCCCTATTTCCTCAGACGTCGATCTGCTATGCTTTCTGAGAAAGCTGCCCCAGCCTTCCCCCCTTCCCCACCCTCTCATCTATCCTTGCCCCTCCTAGTATTCAGCAAACCCAAGAATATTCTTGTCAGTACTCTCTCCGTAGTAAGAGCGTTCACAGTCGACATTAATAACGCTCATTTGTATATCGTGTGTATTTTTCTTTTTCTACAACTTTCATGTGAGTATGGTGTTTTCTTTATCTGGGCACTTCCCTTCCTTCTCTTAATTAAGAATTTATTAATATAATTTAGAAGTAAGACGTCTAAAAAGTTTTTTTTAATTTCTAGACTATAACAATGTAGTTTGTCTTTAACAGTCATAATTGTTGTTTGAATTTGATATCTATTTTATTTCAACATGTTTTCAATAACAATTGACAATTTATAATGTTTATTGAATTCTAAATTCATCACACGTATATTCCATAAAATGTATTCGTTTTAAATTTGATTTTTCAATTTTGAGTTAATTTAGAACACGAATATCTAAACTTACATCTTATTTTTTAGTTTGAATTAATGTGTTATATCAAGATTTTTAATTGCGATTGTTAATTTATAGGAAATATGTTTTCAATTTTTTTCAACCAATTCTTTGTGTAATATGTATTCATCTCAACATTCTGAATTTATTGTGAATTCCTTATATTGTCAAACACACTTGTTTTATCTTAATGTAAGTTTTAATTTTTATTTATTTATATTAATTTTTAATATTTATTTTATTTTATTCATATTAATTCTTGAATTCCCTATTTTAGTTGACATAATGTTTTAAGGCCTGATGATGGAGGCACAACTTGACCTCTGAAACGTTGCCACGCGGTTTCTTGTTTCAAGATACCATTGTAATGTAAAAATCATTTTGTTTTAATACATAGATTTGTGACTGTCTATAAAAAGTAATTATTTACTAAAAGTAATTTTTGATTTATTAAGAAAAACACGATTTGATAATTAACCTCAAGAAAAACCGCACAAGCGATCCGCTCACCACCACGACACGAGTCGGAATGCCCTAATTCCCAATCTGGACGACCCTTCAAAGCTCGCTGTGTTTTTATCTCTATTGTTTTTTCACGTTGCTACAGTGTCTCTGCGCTTGCTTCCAAACAAACTCGTTGTTGTTTCGCGTTGCTACGGTGTCATCTGCGTATCTGCACCATAGAAACCCACGTCTTTTGCAATATATACAACATTTTGACCTCTATTTGCCTAAATGAAATGTGTGTCATTTTTGGTATGTCACAAGAGACAGAACGAGGCGGGAGTGGAGCAGAGTGAGGAAAGGCGTCATAAGGAGGATGGGATAACTATAGATAAATTCATTTCCTTCATCACCTCTGATAGATGATTCTAAATAATAAAGATCTTCTCGGGTTTTTATTATTCAGTTTATCTTACGGTACCCTTGAAGTTTGTAACATTTATTCTGAGACAATAAACGGAAAAGCGGTAGAAATTACTGTTGACTTAATATCTTTCTGCGACGGAATAGGTGAGTTTACTTCGAACAGTGACATGTAGAGTCGCATAACACACACAAGAATTAATTTTTGTTTCGGTTAAAAACAGATGTTATTGTAAATAGCTGTTAATGAAATAATAGCGTGCTCGTTTCTCGCAATTCACAGGCTACCTATGGTTTTCTAACTTTTGCTTCCCTTCTGGGGTCGGTCGAGGACTCGCAGTCCATAGCGCATGCGCGAATCCTATCTGAAGGTCATTCGCAACTCCTTCGACAATCGGCGCTGCTGTACAGTTCCTATCCTATCTCGCCATCTAGCAGGTGAAGATCACCGCCACTTCCCGGGATAAAAATAAATTACACTTACGGGACCAATGAGGCGCAGTAGCAGTTGGCGTGTCCAGAATCACTAATCAATCAAACGAAGAAATTGAAGATGAAACCACGACAATATATTTCTTTTATTACTAAACAATTCGTCAATATCGTGTTGTGCCTAGTATAAAACATTAAAATTGTAGATTTACGAACTCTTAAGAATACTCCCTGCGAACCGATTTAATTACAACAAACTCGAAGTCTTTAAATAATTGTACTAACTTGGAGTTTTTAAAAAAGAAGCTGATGTCTATAAATAGACTCTTCGTTGTATGTTATCGTACACTCTTGTGATTAATGTACGGGGGTGTTCCTTTCGAAAGATATAATTTTACGTCCATTTGAACGGCGTGACATTTAAATCGCATGTCCTGATTCGTACTCTTGTAAACGAGACAGGTTTGTGAAACTGCTTACCTATTCTGCGAGACCAGATGACATTGCCAAGGTACGTGACAGAAATATAGACCTCACCTATGTCCGAATTTGGGGAAACCTTGATCTTTATCTCAAACGGTGAAGGTTGAGATCACTTTGCGCTCGCAACTGGTATCCAAATTAGAAATAACCATACAATGACCAATTGCAACAAATTGTAGATTGATGCTACAATTGAGGAATTCTTAAAACATTTTAGGTCGCTTTACAAACCCCCTCGTTTTCTGCAGCATCTCAATTCAGACCTTTGTCTTTCAATAATCTATGAGAATAAGGAAAAATAATTTAAGTGTTGATGTTGCAAGGGCATAGTCAAGGAAATCCTAATACATCACATCTATTAAGATTTTCATTATTATTTGGGGACGGATTTTCATGATCTAAAACATTGCCAAAAATGATCAATAAAATGCCCTTAAAATGCTTTAAAAATGCAATAAAACCAAGGAAAAATGTAAAATATCTTATCAAAACCAGTTCGGATGAACAACTCAAGCTGTTGGATACGTTACTGATGTAATCGGAGCTTCTTCCATTCATTCGAGTGCACTCCGCTTGAAAACGTTTGGTTTGGATTGTTCTTTATCAGGAAATCTCTATTTTTAGAGTTATCCCGAAATAGGCCGGATCAACAATAGCGCTAATATACGTCACAAGAATTACATCCCAACGGCTGCTAAAATAATTTCTGAGCAAACAAATCGAAGTGGCTACTGAGCAATTCTGTGAAGAACATTTGTTACATCTTATATATATTATTTGAAGTAAGTACCATTAAAAATGTCGTTAAAATCGATGAAATAAGTAAAAGTTGCATTAAAAACGACATAAAAAGTAAAAAATGATTTATTAGTGGAAATCGACAAGAAATGCAAAATAATGACCTATAAATGGGTCAATTCCTTTCGTGATAACATAAAATTAATTTCTACACTAAACGGCACTGTAAAATGAAAAGGAAAAAAAATGACATTTCATTAAAATCCACTCCCTAATTATTATGCTCTTGTAGAGTAGACAAGACAAACTGCGCCGGCACGAGCTACTTGCCCGACTAGGTAGCTCGATGCTTCTGCAAGCACAGGCAACTTCCCTTGACTCCGCTCTCATGTCGGCTCCAAATGCTGAAAGGGGGAGCCATACTCGCTGGAGTGGGGATTGTAAGAAGGTACAGAGCGAAATTCACTAAGTAAAAAAGAAGAATCGTGGCTTCGTATGAACATATGTTTGCCTGATATTTTCTATCAGATAACCGATATTTGAACTTTGTTTACATACTTTAAGATTTATTTCTTTCATGTTTATTTTCTTTTTAATCTCTGCCACATATAAACATTTGTGCCAAAGGGCAGGAATTTATTTGAATGACTAAATCTTTGTTGCGTTTTGTGTTACGTTTTATTAAATCATTCTGTTATTTTAAAAAAATAACAAATGACTCTTTCACGCGGACAGCTCTTTTAACAGAAAAGAATATTTGCCTGTTAAACCTCATAAGCTGAACGTAGAAAGTTAATTGCAATAATTGCACTGTTAATAAAGGCGAGTACGAAAATAAAGTAAATTGGATTTAAAATGTTTTATTTTACTCTGAATTGACATTATCAATTATATCTGATGTATTTTATTTTAATGGATCATTTCTTCGCTTTAGTAAAGGAAATAGGAATTAATATCGCTTTTGGGGTATTATACCTCTATTATTATTACCTCTATACTGTAAGTATAGAGGTGACTGATTCCTCTAAACACTTCTTCAAAAGATTGTCATGGGCCAAGTATCCTGCAACGCTCTGCCACTGCGAAAATTCTACTACAACCCCCACTTTTAAACCTCGCCATCAATTGCTCTGAACGCCTTGCTTGAGAACGAACTGATTTTTAAATGATCAAAACTACGTTCGTTTTTACGATGTTATTCATTTTTACTCACACTCACGCAAGAGAATATTAAAATTTAAACTACTTTAGAAATCTTGGTTTGACTGCAAAACTAAAATTTATGGTTGATTGGTTGTTAGTGATTCCGGGCGCATGAATGAGTGAGGTCATTAGTCCCATAAGTGCTGTAAATGCTTTTCTCCTCGGGAGGTGGCGGTGATTTTCCCCTGCTGGATTGCAAGATCCGACACCGACCTACCATTGGCTAGAGGGGTTCCCCCCCAACCAGGTTCTCCCACCAGCGGGGCACCGCCCCAGCCGAGACAAGATCTAAGTTTCCGACCGGTCTCCAGGCATGTGCGGTAGTATTGTGCATGTCAGTGTGTGTATATGTATGGGGTGAGGAGAGAACAAGGAAAAAGAAGGAAATATCGTGCGCAGCCCATGGCCCATTTGTTAGGGTCTAAAATTATTTCAATCCCCTTTACGTCCCAAATTAATATCGTCTCCTGTATTAATTCAGTAGTATACATTCCTTTTGTGACTCTCACATGCAACCGACCTTTGTAAGTGAGGTCTCTAAATACATAGAATTTCACAGACGTGACAAATTGCATTTTGATTTTAAAAATATGAAGAATTTATTTAAAAGACGCATATAAATATTCATGTGCATGTTAGTGTGTGTGTGTGTGTGTAAGGGGGAGAGGATAGGACAAGGAAGAGGAAGGACAGATCACGCGCGGTCCGTGGCTCGTTTGTTAGGGTACTGCTCCGGCATTCACCTGGGGTTGTTCGGAGAAACCACGGAAAACTACCGATCAGAGCAGCCGGCCGCTACAATTCTCCTCCAGACAGCGACTGAATTCGATCTAGCTGAAAAGCTAGTGTCGAAAATCCTGCCGCTGTCGAGACTCGAACCTAGGACCTCCCGGTCAGAGGCGCTCCAGTGACATCAGTTGATGCACTGGGTTACCGCTCCCGGTTGCAGTGTTGGAAATAGTATTTATTTTTCGTATGGAGTTATTTTCAGGCAGACGACTATTGGCAGTATTTTCAACCCAGACCCTGTAAAGGCCATCCCAGCGCGAATCTACGGTATTTTTTTGAACAGGCGCACCCCCACAGCGAGCGTCGCTCGTTTATTTCGCGTCAGCATTGGAGATGGTCGATGGCAATTGAAATGCATTCCACCAGTTGGTTTAGTTGCAACGTAATTTTATTTCATTATTACAATTATATGGATTGTAATTAACCCTGCAGCTATGTACGTTTGTAGACTTTTCTCGTAACAATCATGAGTATTTAATTTACTAACGTCTACATTCACGTGAATTTGGTAAGGTATCGCTTCATGATGATTGATTGATGATGTAAAACTAACTGCTGGCGAGAAATATTGATGATTGACACAAGCTAAAATGGTTTTAATGTCTCTTTTAATAGAACAACATTCTGCGCATATTGCAAATTTTATTAATTCATTGTACGAATATTTGTGTCTGTTGTATTTTTCATTTGGCAACATTATCTTTGAACCTCGTAACCAGTCTACTGTTGCAAGAAATATACTTTCATTATTAGTATTGCAAGGCTAAACAATTTCAATTTTTAACTCTAATATTCTCTCATCATTACATTTGTTGTATATTTGATGTAACATTACTGCATTTCGTAACAAGTCTACCGTTTAAAGAAAGTAATTTTATTTTACAATTTGTTCTATTTGGAACATTGGGTGAAATTTTTAACAAATAATTAAAAGTAATAACATACATGTATAACAGACATGGGGGAAGATGCACCCTTTGGTGCATCTTCTGAAGATGTACCATTGCAAGAGACGTGTCTTTATTATTAGTATTCAAAAGTCTGCACTATACACTTTTAATAATATGTTGCCAACTCTAATGCTCTCTTAACGTTATATTTATTGAATACTTCACATGCCCACAATCATTGTATTTTGTAACGATCCTACTGCCAAGAGAAATGTACTTTCATTATTAATATTGCAAGACTCAATAATTTAAATCATACGTTGCCAATATTAACACTTTCTTAAAGATTATTTTAATTGTTTGAACTCTGTGTCTATTATTCATCACAGTGGAACCATTTTATTTATATTTACCACTCCTGAGCAATTTGAAGAAATGATCGGGAAGTGTATAAAGTCTATTTTAAATTATCTTAATTTAATTAATTTATATGCTTGCCCAATGTTATTGTAGTATTAGTAAAGAATGGTTAGTTCAAATATATAATTTATTGCAGTGTTACACAAGAGAATTTCATTTGTTGCACTTGAGCAGTGTGCGTGATACTTATCAGAAAAATATTTTGTGTGTGTGTGTGTGTGTGTGTGTATATACACACACACACACACATATAACACATATATATACACACATATATATATATATATATATATATATATATATATATATATATATATATATATATATATGTATTTCAGCAGCAATTTTGCGGTTGTAGACACACTAGTTGTGTACTAAAACCTATAGTATGAAGGACGAATTTGGGTCAAAATCTAGCCGAAACTTTCGAATCTCCCCTTGAAAGTTGTCAATTGAAACTCGATTTCCCCTCTTAAAAAATCCTGACAATACGACAAAAAAATACTGCCAAAAACTAAAAATATTCGCAACTATCAAGAAAAAATGCCAAGTCGGAGTTAATCTCTCTCATAACTGCCCCAAAATATATATCAAAAATACCCTGACAATTATTGACAAGTAAAATGTATGTAAATACAAATCTTAATAAATATGGCACCAAGAAATGTTGTTAGCTCCCCCCCCACACACACACACATACACATTTGGTTGCGCTCCGCCCCCCCCCCACATACACACACTTGATTGCGCACGTCTTTGCCACCAGCGTATCGTCCATATACCGGAGCCACTGTTAGTTTTAGTAGTGGAAGTCTCCAGGGCCTCCATTTCAAGGCTTCCATGAATAATTTTGTCGCAACAGGAGGGACAAAGGAGAACCCATGATCGCTCCTTCCACTTGGACATTGATTTCCTTACGGAACTGGAAAAACATGGACGTAGAATCGAACTCAGTTGGCCGACTCCTTTGGTTGATTGATTTTTCGTGTTTCCGGGCGCGTCAACTGCTTCGGTCATTAGTCCCGTTAGTGTAGTGCATGTTTTTTCTCGGGAGATGGCGGTGATCTTCCCCCGCTGGATGGCGAGATCCGGCGCCGACCTACCATCGGCTAGTGGGGTTTCTCCCTAACCAGGACTCTCCCACCAGCGGGCACCGCCCCAGCTCGGAAGCCTAAGCTCCGACCGGTCTCCCGGAATATATAGTAGTGTAGTGCATGTTTGTGTAAGTGTGTGTGTAAGGGGAGAGGATAGGACAAGGAATGGGAAGGTCAGATCGCGCGCGGTCCGTGGCCCGTTTGGTAAGGTACTGCTCCGGCAATCGCCTGGTGTTGATCGGAGAAACCACGGAAAACTACCGATCAGAGCAGCCGGTCGCCAGAATTGTCCTCCAGACAGCGACTGAATTCGACCTAGCTGAAAAGCTAGTGTCGAAAATCCTGCCGCCGTCAGGACGCGAACCTAGGACCTCCCGGTCAGAGGCGCTGCAGTGACATCAGTTGATGCACTGAGCTACCGCTACCGGTCCTACTCCTTTGGGAGCTCTCGGGAGCGAAGTTAGTTGCGTATGACAGTGGCGGCCTTGTCCACCGGCAACATGGTGAACAAAGACGCCCAAGCTGACGAGGGTATCGGTGTCAAGCGCTGCTCTTTCAGTGTATCAATAAGGTACGCCGAGTTTCTGACGGCCAACTTGATGTCGTGCGTCAGAGGCTGTAATTTGTCGGCTAGACAGCGAACAAGGGAGTGGGTGGGAGAGCTGAGTTCGCTCACGATAGGGCACAGAAGCACACCGGTATATACACTATTCCTATTACAGTCTCCCTATGTTACAATTTCATGTAAAATATTGGAAGATATTGAAGATCATGTTCAATAGGCTCAAAACACACGATTTCCTATGTTAAATCTCATTCAAATGTCAACACCTAGGTGCCACGGGTTATCAAATAATTAGATTATGCCGAAAATTTGCATAAAACCAATTTTATTCAGAATTCTTTTAAAGTGGAAGATAAAAATTCAGTTTTAATTTTTAACGGCCACCCTAGTGAGTATAATACTTTTGGAAACAACAGTAATATTCCGATGTCTGAGCATACTTTACCCTTTGTTGAATTTTGCTACTTTTCCTCAAGTAGCCATTACCTGTTATATTAGCCTTAAGGTTATCAAATTATTTTCCTTTCAGTGATGCAACAAGGATTTTTCTACGGAGGTTGTTATAGGTGTCAAAGGAAGTTGCTTGGTCCACCCGATTTGATATTTTCTTACGAAGAATTTTGTAAGAATAACTCACTTAGTTTTGTATCTTAATTTAAAGTTTATTTTTCTTGATTGATTGGTGTTTCAAAGCGCGTCAACGGTTAAGGTAATTAATCCCGTAAGTGAAGTGTATGTTTTAGTCGAGGCAGCGGGCAGTGATTTTCCTCGATGGATGGTGAGATCCGGCATCGTGCTACACGCTAGCTACTTGGCTAGTGGGGTTTCCCAACCAGGAATATCCCACCCGAGGAGCACCGCCCCAGCCAGGACAAGCACGAAGTCCCCGACCGGACTCCCAGCAGGTGTGGTAGTGTAGTGCATGTTAGTATGAGTAAGGGGTAAGGATAGAACAAGGAAGAGGAAGGAAACTCGTTGATTGGAGAAACCACGGAAAAGTACTGATCAGAGCAGTCTGTCGCTAGATTTCTTCTCCTAACGGCGACTGAATTTGCCCTAAATGTCTAGCTTTTATCGAATATCCTGCCACCGCCGGGACTCGAACCTAGGAAGGTCAGAGGCACTGCAGTGATATCAGTTGATGCCCTGAGCAACCTTTGCCGGTTTATTTTCATTAAGTGATTTTTAGTTATTTGTAATGCATTCAGTTGTGATATTGATTTTCGGATCTGTGGAGTAAAAATGTTGTTATCGTTAGAGCCAGGAAGTTTGGCAAAATGCCTTTTTATAAATGTTACAATTTTGTGGCTATTAACAATAGGAATCACTTAATTGTACTTCTGGAGTTGTTTTAGTTTTTTTTTTTTTTTTGCCTATTTTAGCCTCTGATGCCTATTTTTGGCATTTTGCCTTATATGTGTTTTTTTTTTCTTATTTGTGGCCTTTTCGGCCTTGTTTTTTTTTTTCCCCTTCCCCCAATTGGTTTTGGAATAAGGCTGGTTCTGTATTGTCTTCCTGTGTTCGCGGAGGCACCAGAGCGAAATCTACAATTCCATTTTCACGCTACCATTTCAAGATTCAAATGCGAGTCCATAATAGCATTTCTTATAGATAGGGTTGCGAGTAAAATTAATTTCTTAGTTGTCAGCCGGATGGTCAATTGCGTTCAAAATTACAAAGAAAAGGTAGTTTTCTTCCACGTTGTAACCGCTCGTATGTCGGTTACATTGATTTTTAAGAAGCATCCAAGAACGTCAAGACACGACAAGCAGCAATTCTAGCGTTAACGAATTGCATGAGATCGCACCAGCAGTAAAGAGTATCCTTTGCGAGAATTTACTAAAAGTTTCTGAACGCACTCGCGTACAAGAGATCGAGGACCAATCAAAATCACCCTTGAAAATATCGGCCCTAGAGCAAGGCATCGCTAGAAGTTCTCTATTTTGCTGCCGCTCGCCGATCTCATCACACCGCAGTTGTTCGTGCTGGACGCAGAGGAGATTTCGCCGTATCTCGACAATTAGAAGCTTGAGAAAGGTAATTTGTCTCAACATGTTAAAATAACTATACCATGTATGAGAGAATTTAGAACTTTAAATTATGAACATTCTGATAAATTCACGTGAACGCATAACACAAAAATATACTATTTTTCTAACAAGGAAGAAATATATTTCAACGTTCAAGAACGTGTACTGAAATAGAAAACATGTGTTATAGAAAATGTTTCTATTTTCAGTTTTTTTTTGTTTTGTCTTTGAACTTGACTTACCACGTAAGAAATTCATTACGCGAAGATATTGCAGTCAGATTGTATAAAATTCGAAGGACTGTGGTAGAAATTCACCTGAACACGGGTTCATCCAAGCAAGGGGTTGCCACGACCTTGAAAGTATCTGGGTCGCCGTCGCCCCTCCAAGCTGTGGAAATACTTCTTCGAGACGTTTTGTGAGTCAGAAAATTCACTAGAAATTCTCATAAAAAGATCTGTTTAAAGAAGCGAGAATTATGCTACAGAGATAGAATTCACCTCACTTACACACGTAGATAGTTCATTACAGACGTAGAAATTCATTTAAATCATTTAGACATTATCTTATATAATATTGCAGTCGTAAAACGAAGCCAGATAACTAATTCCCGTAAAAGAATTGTAAGAAACCTATTAATTTCATTTTTCTATTATTGATAATATTTGTTCCTTTAGTGTGTGCATTCAATTTTTTTTAATTTTAAATTTTCAAAACCTTTTTTATATTATCCTAATTTGTATTAAGTAATAGTCTATGTGAAAGTGAAACTACGTCTTGTATATGTTAAAAGATTAACTTGCCTATGTTTATTTTATTACAAAAGCAGGATAAAAGACGAACCCACTCCTATAGCATTGTTAGGACATATGAAACTATTACTAATTGTTGGTGTGACATTGTCATAACAAGTCACAGATCAAGTAATACTACAAGGTCACTTGAGTGACCCGCTGTAAGGCTTTTTAGAGAATAGTGAAAAGGTAGAGCGGTCACAACGTGAGTGCTAATCTAAATTTTGGAGTTAAAATAAAAACGTATATAATTTACTTATTAACTTTTTACACTAATTATTTTTAAGTGATAATTTTTTTAATGTGCCCTGAGTTTTGCTCCTACTTTAGCCGCAATAAATACGTTTCTTGTAGGCCTATTTTAAAAACATTAAAAGCCTTTTTGCCTGTGTATTTTAGATAAAATAAATGCCTGAACTTCCGGGCTCTAGATATCCCGTTGTTGTGCGAGGTTGGACCTCCCATTAACCTTCCGGGGTATGCCATTGCTTTCAAAAATCTTAGACTCGGGTGATGAAGTAAGTTCAACGCGTAACCTACCAATTTTATTTGTTTTCGGACCTTAATCTCTTGTACAGACTGCTGGGAGCTCAGTTATTGTCGTGCCGTAGCAGCAATGAGTTGTTGGCATGAAGTTCCGCTCGTTTGTATCATACTGTATGATGCAAACCTCTGCAGCAATCCAAATAGTTCTCCATGTTTAAGTATTTATGCTAGTGTGTCCGGCGGGTTTTCATTCTGCTTCTCGTTTTCAGACCAATTCTTAAAATAAAATACGTGACATCGTGGAGAATCAGACGTACAAATTAAAATTAAAATTAATTTTACTGCTTCGCGTACATATCCAATAGGAACCTAATGTGCAGTGTTTTGTCATTTCCCTTAAACATTTCTTTTTCTGTCAAGGTTGCATCAACCACAAGACCATTAAGCAGAAGTTCATTTACTTGTGCCACTTCACACTCCCATTCGGCATACCTTTTCCTAGTGGTTCAAAGCTTCTTCAATAATGAACTGATTCAATGGTTAGTGATGGTAGAATTAAGTACATTTTTTTTAAATCGCGTTTTGAAAACAAGGCTGTAGCCGTTTGTAGCATTATCAAAAATTAATATTTAGCGTTTTGTAGCGTTAGTTGAGAAAATTATTATTAAGGGGGACTCTTTTAGATAAAAAAATATTTTGAGGCTTTCTAGATTTTCCCATTAAAATCAGAAAATAAGGGAAACTAAATTAATATTTCGCCATTTGTGAACTTCAAGAAATACAGTGATTCAGTCTTCGTTTGTAATATGCCGGAGCCATATCTCATGTCAGGCATATCAAGGTCGCGAGCAAGTTAACAACCTTACAAGAGCTCGCGAGCACTGCGTCCATAAAAATTGGTGCGAGATTTAAAAGAAAGGGTTGTACAAATTCGGAGAGGAGAATTCGCCGTATTTCGACGATTAGAAGCTTGAAAAAGGCAATTCGTCTCATCGTGTTAAAATAACTATACCGTGTATGAGAGAATTTAAAACGTTAAATCATGAACATTATGATAAATTCACGTGAATGCATTACGCAGAAATATACTATTTTTCTAACAACGAAGAAATAATATATTTCAACGTTCAAGAGCGTGTACTGAAATAGAAAGCATGTGCTATAGAAAATGTTTCTTTCTATTTCCAGCTTTTTTTTGTTTTGTCTTTGAACTTGGCTTACCACGTAAGAAATTCATTACGCGGAGATATTGCAGTCAGATTGTATAAAATTCGAAGGACTGTGGTAGCGATTCACCAGAGCACGTGTTCACCGAAGCAAGGGGTTGCCACGACCTTGAAAGGATCTGGGTCGCCGTCGCCGCTCCAAGCTGTGGAAATATTTCTTTGAGACCTTTTGCGAGTCAGAAAATTCACTAGAAATTCTCATAAAAAGATCTCTTTAAAGAAGCGAGAATTATGCTATAGACATAGAATTCACCTCACTTACAGACGTAGATAGTGGAGTTAAATTCATTAAAATCATTTAAACGTTATCTTATATATTATTGCCGTCGTAAAAGGAAGCCAGAGAACTAATCCTTGTAAAAGAATTGTAAAAATCTATTTATTTCATTTTTTCTGTTATTGATTGTACGTTCATTGCATAACAATATTCTTTTAAACTTTTTGTATTTCATTCACTATTCATATGACAATTTCTTTGAAAGTGTATGCAAAGGGTATTTCGGTATGTGATTCTTTTTCAGTATTTTGTGTTTTTATGTATTATAGTCTTGTGTATAGTTATTTTATTGTGTTTTTTTGGTGATGTGAAGGGTAATATAATTTTATGTAAAGTGTTTATGCAAGTGTTAAAACGTAACTGCAGTTGTTAGGTAATCACGTAATTGCTAAAGGTAGAGCAAGTGATAGAATTTTTTAATGCAATGTGTAAATGCTAGATTAGAATTGTATTCAGCTATTCAACAGAATATATTCAGAACGCTGTTCATAGTTAAAAGATTAACTTGCCTATGTTTATTTTATTACAAAAGCAGGTTAAAAGACGAACCCACTCCTGTAAGGTAATTAGGATACATAAAACCATTCCTAATTTTGGTGTGACATTGTCATAACAAGTCACAGATCAAGTAATACTACAAGGTTACTTGAGTGACCCGCTGTAGGCTTTTTTAGAGAATAGTGAATAGGTAGAGCGGTCACAATACACAAATTAAACTAAAGTATCCTAAATAACACTTACAGAATAACTCTTCTGTCTCCTTCGATATTCTTTAGGTAATTAGGTAATAGTAGCAAGAGCGAAAATATTTAATGCAATATCTTTGACCTCGATGCATAAGCTAAAAAAAACTTAATTCTACAGTGGTGCAAAAAGAACCTTTAAACTAATGCTGTAAAACAGAGATTAATGATATTCAAACCAATCCTACAAACAATTAGTCCAGTTTTTTATCACCTTCCTTTAAATATCATTAATCCCTGACTTAATTCCGTTAAAAGTTGTTTTTTACTCTCCTGTAAAATTAAATGTTTATGACTTATCAGCTTATTCACCGGGGCCAAAGATATTTCGGCTATCTTAATGCAAAAAAAGCAATAAAAAACTTATTTTTTCAAAAAATTGAGTAGGGTCACACTATTTTCTTTCGCACACATGAATAACTTGGTGTACTCTATCACAGGGTCCTGTATGAGCAACGAGGACTGAATCACCTGTATAGTAAGAGAGTAAGAAGTAACGCAGGCATTGTAGGCGTAGGGCTTTCCTCTCCTTCCTGTGACCTCCGTACAGCCAACTGAGGAAGCTGAGACCCTTTGCGATGACCGCCAGCACCTCAGGCTTTCAAGATCATTTTTTTAATTGCGGTTATTATTTTTCTTGGTTTCGTCAGTTGACTCTTAATTATAAATGAATAAACACGGCTACTCTCAAATTAAATGTTGTTGATGTAGCTTCCCAAGTTGGTCAGCAAACACGAAGGAAACCATAAAATTCAATTGAGAAATTATTTTGAAGATTCACGACAATTTCGCACATTTTGTTTAGTAACGTTTCGCATTTTTAGCAATTGCTAAAAACTACCATCTCTAACGATGGTGTTTTCGCGAATTTTCAGGCATGTTATATGAAGAAAAGCATAGAGAAAAAAAAGTAGAATTTAAAGAGTTTACAAGTACCGTAAATTACTCAAAAATATATTCCTAGAGGTGCAAAAAGTATGGAGTCATGGTTAAGACTATTCCTGGGATGAGATTCAAAGTACTGTACTATCAAACACCGTGACCTTGTTTCATAGTAAATAAGAACGTGTGCACTCGACCCACTTTGTGGAAGGTCAAAAATCTAAGCAGAGCACTAATGGGACATTTTCATACCCACGTCAAAGATATTAAAACCGAATGATGGACCTTACAGTAGCATCGAAAGGGATTACCGAAGGGAAGGACACATACGATTATCTATTATGGAGCATTAATGACGTAAAACTAAGAGAATCTACTCCTAAAATTTTATCCTCGAATTTGTACAGTTTATGGAAACATTGAATTTTAGGCTATTTTTGTTCATCGTCCCAAGATAAGGGTTATCATTCAACACCCGGAAGGTCAACTTTGGTATGTTTTCTTTTCAGAATCCTGTTTCTGAAGAATGAAATGTTTCTTTTTCAGTTTCAAAAGGAAAGCCGTATTTTATATTTAACTGATTTCGTTAATCTATATTTTACTTGATAATGAACAAAATTCTGCATTAAAGGAGATGTGTATTTTGAATTAACAGAAACAAAGGACTATTAATACAAACATGTTAGACTACACGGGAGGATATAGCCGAGTTTTTTTGGGGTTGGGGGGGGGCATCGTAAATTTTTGTTAAATAATAAACATATTTCTTTTTATATTGTATGTTATTTATCTACTATAGAAAAGATATTAGAATACCATACAATATTATCGTTTAAATAATTACGTAATTTGAAAATAAATAAATATTTACATCACTTTTGCCAAATAAAGGAAGGTAAACGAAAACTATAGGCCGGGGGAGCAAGGTCCCCATGCCTCCCCCCCTCTGGATCCGCCAGTGCTGGCCCAATACGCAATGCAGATATGCGGCCTTCGTTGTATGCGAGTGAAAGATTGACCTGGCATTCTTTCCGAAAATAATGCCTCTGTTATCAGGAATACAAGAACTATCGTGAGGTCGTGAGAAGAAGGCACTGGTGGCCATGAAACGTTTCAAAGAACATACACAATTACGGCCGAAACGCCGTTTCTATAAGCGCTAGATTCATCCGTGCAACACGAAGTCGCATCACCTCTTTCTAGTTGCAGCGCGATTTACGATTCCCTCTCGCAAACGCTCAATCTCTTACTAATTACGTTTACTAACGAACTCAAGCACGCCCCAACACTTCCTCCTGGGCTCCGCGGCGGCGTCGTTTGCCTGTGCGGTGACCGGTGCGGCTCCGTATTGAATGAAGCAATTTCCAGCGGTGGGGTGGCGGGATGAGGAGGGGGCGGGGCGGTCCGAGGGCGGGCAGGACGACACTGCACCGGCGCAGCGGTGGCAAGCGTCGCGACGCCCCTGTTGGCCGCCGCCGCCGCCGCGCGCTCTCCCAGCCTCCCGTCCCCGCCACAGGGCCGCGCCGCGCGCGCGTCTCTGCCGGCGATCAGCTGGCTCGGCAGTCGCGCCGAGACCGGCGGCCGTGCAGGACGGGGCCGCGCCGTCTGCTTTCTCGCGCAGCCGCAGCGCGCAGGCTCCTCGCCTCGCCGCACGTCCTCCGTCCGCGCCCGTCCCCCGCGCTCGACCACGCGCCCGCCGGCGGGCGGCCGCACGACCTCACCGCGGTCCCGGGTCACGCGCGTGCGTGAGCGGCCGCAGGTGAGCTGCAGCAGAAGGTGAAGCAGTCCCCGCGGCTTGGCCCGGCCCGGCCCGCGTGCAGCCCGCGCCTGGCCCCGCGCCAGGACCCGAGCTCGGGCCCACGTGATGGCCATGAAGGTCGGCGAAGACGCCGCCGACACCGTTGTCCCGGCCCCCGTCGCCCGCTCGCTGCCTCGTTGAGACGCAAGTCACGTGAGCAATCGAGAGCAATGGTGGTAGTCATCGCCGACGTCACGTAGCGGGGAAATACTCTCGCCAGCGGGGTCGATTCCCTGCCTCTACCTCTCGTTTTTTTTCTTCTTCTACGCCGCCCGTGGTTTTATTTTTCGTTTAAACGTGTGATTGTGTCAGTGGTCGTGTGCGCGCGCTCTTGCACGTGCTGTCAGTGCACGTAGTTGACAACCTGCAACAATAACACAATAAGAGTGAGAAGCAACAATAAGTCAACTGGAACAACAATAAATCAACACGAGTGAGGTATAAAAATAAGTTAAACGAGTGAGTTACAACAATAAGACAACACGCGTGAGGTACAAGTCAACAAGAGTGTTACAACTATACGTCAACAATAGCGAGGTGCTTGTAAACAAGCGTGTGGTACTCAAGTGTGTGCGCGCTAACCTGCCGAGTTCGTGGGCACAGCACAGCCTCACCCGGCCCCGCCCCTCGCGGCCGGCGTGCTCTCTCGCACCTGTTCGCCAACCCGCCCGCCCGCTCCGAGTTATAGCAGTGTTGCGGCCGTGTCGGCGCCCGGGCCGTGACGCAACCTTGCGGCTTTTTCCCATCCACAACAATACCACGTGACCGGGCGCTTTCCGGGGCGGGCGGCGGCGAGCGCGCTCCCGCCTCCGCGGGCCGGCGGCGGCGCCCGCGAGAGGGGATCGTGCGGGGGAAGGGTTTGGCCGGGGAGGGGAGGGGAGGGGGGCGTGCGAACGGAACGCCAGCGCCGCCCGGCAGACGACGGGCGCGCGCGCAGGCAAGCCCCAGCAGCGAGGCAGCCGGGACTGGGAGGCGAGTCGCGTCGCGACCGCCGCGCGCGCAACCTCGCGATCGCCCGTTCAACAAGTTGCGCTACCACGCGCTCAGCTCCCGCCACCCGCGAGCTCTACACACACACACACCCACAATAAAAAATAAAGCAGCCGCGTGTGATCATCGGCAGGAACTTAAATAAAGAAATAAAGCGTGGCTGTTCGGGGAGGTGCGATACGTACCGTGAGTGTCGTGACGTATGAGATGCGCGCCCGCTCCCGTCCGCGGCTAGCGTCCGACTGAGTCTCCCCCGTGCGTTCGGAGACGGCACCGCCGCCGCCGTTCGATCTGCAGGAGCGCGTTATCGGCCTGTTCCCGGGCGGCAGCGCCGCCTCCCCTTCGCCGCCCTCGCCGTCGTCCACCTGCAACAGCAGCAGCAGCAGCAACAGCGTCGCCGTCTGCGCGTCCGCCCGCGCCGCCGTCGCCGCCCCGCTGTCCCTGCTGGACAGGATCACGCTCAAGAAGAAGACCAAGTTCTCCCCGCCGCCGCCGTCCCCGCCCCCGCTGCCCCCCCCCCCAGCCCCCCCGGGCCCCGCCCCCCCCGTCGCTGCTGCTGCTCCGCAAATCGCCTTCGTCGGCGGCAGCCACTCAGCAGCGCTCGCCGGCGAGGACGACGTCCACGCGCGGTTTCACCCCCGCCGCCTCGATATGCAAGGCCAGCAGCAACGGCGTGGCGCGTGCCGGGAGCACGACATTAACGACGAGCTGTGCTGACACACACAGTTTGCCCACGAACTCTAGATTACGCCACGCGTCCACGCTGCCCAAGGCGGCCTGCTCCTCCTTGTTCGCCTCAGTGAAGTGCCAGAAGCGCTCGCCGACGCACACCACCTCCGCCCACCACCCGCACCATCCTCCCTCCGCCGCCACGGCGACCATGAAGCTGAAAGAGCGTCTGGTGCTGGGGTTGAGTGTGTCCGCCGTGCTGTTCACGCTGCTGCTGGTGATGGACCTGCAGCTGGACTGGGGCATGTCGGGCCACCACCTGGTGAGCAGCCACGGGCGCGTGCGCGTGGGCGGGCGCGACGCGGACGGGCCGGGCTCCCCCAACAGCTTCCGCAAGCGGTTCCTGCAGCGCAGCAACAACGCGTCGCGGGAGTCTTCGGGCGGCGGGACGGGCACGGCCGCCGCCAACGCCGCCGGCCGCCAGCAGGACGCCGCCGGCGCCGCCGCCAACGGTGCTGCAAACGCCGGCGGCGAGGCGGGCGGCGGCGCCGACGCCCGCGGAGACGCCGGACCCGGCGCCCCGCTGCGAGACGTCTTGGCCAAGTCCGCCCCCGCGCCTGCAGCCCCGCGCCGCAACCCGACGCTGGCGGACCTCTCCCGCGTCCCCATGAGGTAGGGCGCGCTTTGAATTGAATTGAATTGAATTGAATTTGCCTTATTTTACGTGGCGAGACTCAGGCCATGAGGCCTGCTCTTCCGTCTGACCACGCAAATTTCGTTACACTCCTTTCACCAATCATGGCAGAAAGAAGGTATTACTTGGGCGCTTTGGACTTGCGTTTGCTCAGCTCTGCGGTTTCGGATCAAGCAGGACAACGTGCGATGTTTTTTTTGTGGCAATGAGTTAATCCGCTGCTTTTGAACCGATCTCCGAATGTCTGAAGTTTCGGGTTCAGCAGGAAAAACACGTGCACTGTTTTTGTGTTAATTAGTTCAGCCAGTGTGGTCGAGTTTATTTGAAATACTCGCCATCCCTGTTAACACATACTCTATGCTTATTATGTCGTCTTCATTGCTTTCGTCCCAAAAAAAGTTTTTTCGATGACGATTGAAAGATGAAACATTGTACTTGTGTTTAGGGCATCGATAGTGCAGGTTTTCTTCATCTTACGTCTTTCCGTACCTTTTTAGTGTCAGCGTTTCTATTATATTTTTAATTTTTGTGTTATATGTTAATTGGCAGCATCTTTGTTCTTCCAGTACGAATAGAAACTGCAAACGTTGTGGATACGTAGAACGTAGCCATTGGCTGTAGAGTGCTATTTCGGACTCGTTTTCGTTTTACGTGCACAGTACAGAGACGCGGTCACATCAATTCCCGAGTTTTGGCAGTTCCGAATCAACTAAAAAGAAAAAGAATACAAGTTAAATTGTTAATTTCTTAAACATGCGCGTAAAATTATTAAACCCTGATTAATAATTTTCCAAGATTTTTCGTAACCGAAATAACGTACGACCTAATGAATTCGGATTATCCCGATTCTGCGGTAGATTGTGCGGTCTTCAATTTGCTTGTTGTGTGCTATTATTTTTACACAAAATTGTATTTCAAATATTAATAGGATAGGATGGTAGAAGGACGAAATTCTGTGTGTACGTGTACGAGTAAGTCTAATGAAAATGTGGTGCCGCTTCAGATTAGAGTTTGCCTTATGAGGTTTAGTCTTCGCCAGTCTTATCGCCTAAAAACGTCAAAATATCTCTGCTTTATATTGTGCATTTTTACTCACGTAAATGTTATGATAAATGAAACTAAAATATTACTTGTATTTCTAAGAGATGCACTCAGTGTAAATATGTGTCAACTTAATCGCTAGCAAGTATTTCCATTATATTAAAGAAACTAGTGAATTCAGTGTTGCGCGATTCAAACTTGGTTTCTTTCAGTGACATTGATCTCGAGTGATATTAAAAAAAAAGTTAAATGTAGACGTAGTTTAACGAGAATTTCACCAGTTATACCGATTCTTTCTTTTCGATCAACCGAAAGTAGTTGATAATATTACTAGTTATTAGAAAATATGATCTACAATGTCGACGCAAAATAATACTCATGGGGCGAATTATTATTTTTTTTTCATGCAGTTTTGCGTTATACACTTTTTTACATTGCCACACTCTGACTGAAAATAGGACTGTGGTTACTAATAATGCAGTGTTTGCTGAGAAACTTTCAATCAACACTAAATTTCGAATATATTATATTACGGTACGATAGGTTTATAGGGCTTGTTCTTCAACACTTAATAAAATGTTTTGACCTCGATAGCAAAATTAGCTGCTTTAAAGATAAAATTTGTTGTTAGGTGAATGTGAAGCTTATACCATTAGAGTTGAATTAAGAATGAAATTAATGGATTATTGTATCTTTTAATTATAGACAAAGACGGGCATAATATGTTTATTACAATATGCACTAATTATGTATTATCACATTAAGTATTATAAAGTACAACCGATGTGACTGCTACTTCAGGTACATCAGCTAAAATATAGTAACAATAAAATTAAATTTATTTTAGCTGATGCTATAGCTTAACTATATTTATTTTAGCTGATGCTATAGCTTAACTACATTTATTTTAGCTGATGTACTTCAAGCAGACACGTCGGTGTGCGAAACGTTGTACTTTAAAATACTTTATTTAAATAAAAGTGCATAATGTAATAAACATTATGTCTGTCTTTGTCTATATTTAAAGAATCATAATCTATTAAATTTAGACAGACGGTTCCAGGAAAATCGTTATATAAGGATGAATTACGATGAGCTGAAATTGTAATCGGAGCTTTATTGAATGCGAAAAAACTGTTAATACAATTGACTGAGATTAAACAAAAAGGAGTAGAAAAGTATTAACACGATTACTAAAAAACGACTTTCTATTTGATTGTGGAAGTAACTGATTTCAAGATTGTTTTGCAATTGAAAAACACTTTAGTTATTTGTCTTGTGAAATTTTGAGAATAATAAATGTATTAGGAAAATGTGGTGAAAAATGTACACCTCATTGGAGACAGAATGTTTTAGTATTGGGCATAACCTCTCTCGAAGATATTTTTTTCCGATGAGCGATTTGAAAATATAGAGAATTGGTCTTCACGTGTACTCGTAGATTACATTGTAATTCTTATTTCAATCCACAGTGAGAGCGGGTTATTGTTTATGCGTGAACAAAACTTTTTCAATGCGTTTTCATTTTGTAATTCTCTGCCCTCATATTGTAATATTTCGCACCATGTATTAAACATATCAATAATTTGCGTTATAAATATTAACTATAAGTCAACAAATGAAAATATATTTTATATTCAGAATGATAAAAAACGAATCGCAGTATCGTTAGGAAGTTAATCTAGCACTTTTGTGCATGTTTAAAAGTGATTTGAAGCGATGTGTCATTTTTCCAATGGTCATCTCCACACGTCTGTGTAGGTTGTGCTAATATACTTAGAAGTTTCGAAGATTGTGCAATGCATGATGGACGGCCGACCACGCGCGGGCACGACCAGGTTGCCTTATCTAAAGAAATTAATGCCTTAGATTTCCATTTTGCGGAATCGCTTTTAAAGCGATATGATAGCTACGCTTGAGAGAAATATAGTGTTCGTTTCCAACCGCTCAATCTTTTCCTTTTACCCAGAAGCAGTTCTTTACATTCGAAGGAAATTTTGTAGTTTCATTTATTTTGGATGCTCAAAATCATATTAATGATATCTTTTCTATAGAAACTTACCTCATTTTACTCTAGCTTAAATTAATTGTCGAATATCGGTATAGTTTGTTAGAACCGGAATTAATGGTATTGACAATTACTAAAATGTAACCGTATTTCTCGTGTTTGCGTTTTGTGCTCCATTTAATAATGGACATCCGTATAATTTTGCGATTGTTAACAAACCAATACTATCTACAAAATATTGCCAGTGATTTGACAATAATATATTGCCTTATTACGGATTTACTTATAAATTTTTCAGATTTTCTGAGTGAAAAAAATTTAATTTTTGGGGCTACATTTCCTTACTTTTTCGTTGTGTTATTTCGTTCTCAAATTTATTTATTTACACTAGTTATTAGGTTATACTTTTCTATTTTTTAGTTTATTCTTTCTGATTTTAGTTCTTTAACAAAATCTAGTGGCATGGAGATGAACGGCAACCTGACCATTAGAAAGTCCGTGGAAGACTTAGTCTATGTAATCTGTTTGTTATTATAGTTGCATCTTTCTTTCGTACTTTAGTTGGCATCTACATTCTCTCTGTCATAGACTCGTAAGTACAGTGAATTATTTCAAGAAAACATCAATATTAATTTTAATTATTTTCTCGGTTGGGGTCATTATTAGAATTCTGTGTTAATTATCTCCCACAAAAGCCGTCTCCTAGAAATAGTTTTATTTGTTTTTCGTTATCATTATTGGAGAAAGAAATGCGTTATATTATTTTAAGTTTTTTAATATGTATAATCGATTTCGGTATTAAGTGATAATGTAATTGCGCTTGCATATCATCTCATGCCATCGCAATTCGACTCTTGGCCAAGCCATGTGAATTTTGAAAAAATGTGACCGCAATAGTTTTCCATTCATGGGGTTTATGGGGCTCTGTAGAGTTTCCTTTGATACAGCTCCCTGTTGTTTCTTTACTTTCTTTTGATTAACATTATCCAATCCTCGGAAATGCGTAGTTTGTCAGAATTCACGCGTTCTTGCTGCCCGTTTTGTGATGAATCCCTGGATCTGTTGTATAATTAGGTTTAATTTTCAATAACCTACTTATGGGTATTTTCTTATCTCCAATTGCACCGCTGATGTTAACATAGTAGTATGTAGACGTAGGTCCTGACTTTTCTCTGTCCATTAGCGTTTGTCTGTGCGTTTCTTGGATCTCAAGCGATTGTTTGTACCTTTCGGCGGCTGTGATCCATTCTCGTGGCATGGCCAATCTATCTCCATGTAATAGATTTGCCGGTGGTATCTTGGATTCCTGTCATCTCCCTAAGATTTTCCGAGAATTTGAATTGAATCGTTACAACACACCCCACTCTCATTCAATGGCGTTTCTGAAACCACCTCCTGGGGAGTTATTTCGCAATCATTCAGTGACATATAAATGGTAGGAGTCTACTGAAGTCTAAGTGAACAATCCGCACTGTATCTGTGAGCACAAGTATCTGTATGCACCAAGTTGAAGAGTGCCACAAACAAGTTTAGGACGTTACAAAATAAAGTAACTTTTAACGTCTGTTATGTCGCTTAATTGTAATAGAATTCTGACCTTTTATGAAAACGCTCTACAAAGTTACTTTTTTAAATCCTTACACAGTATTTGAGTAACTCCCGAGATGTGCCTGTGTTCGTATCTGCGTGCGTTCGATTTCCGTCGCTCACGGCTACACCACTTCCCGTGCACCATTCCAGGCATATGAGGTATTTTTCGACATGAAGGACGATGAAGGATTTTTCGATTGATTGATTTTTTTGTGTGTTTCCGGGCGCGACAACTGCTTCGGTCATTAGTCCCGTTAGTGTAGTGCATGTTTTTTTCTCGGGAGATGGCGGTGATCTTCCCTCGCTAGATGGCGAGATCCGGCGCCGACCTACCGTCGGCTAGTGAGGTTTCCCCTAACCAGGAACGGGGAACCGCGCCAGCCGGGACAAGCTCTAAGCTCCCGATCGGTCTCCCGGAATGTGTGGTTGTGTAGTGCATGTTCGTGTAAGTGTGTGTGTAAGGGGGAGAGGATAGGACAAGGAAGAGGAAGGACAGATTGCGCGCGGTCCGTGGCTCGTTTGGTAGAGTACTGCTCCGGCATTCGCCTGGTGTTGATCGGAGAAACCCCGGAAAACTACCGAATAGAGCAGCCGACCGCTAGAATTCTCCTCCAGACAGCGACTGAATTCTACCTAGCTAGAAAGCTAGTGTGGAAAATCCTGCCGCCGTCAGGACTCGAACCTAGGACCTCCCGGTCAGAGGCGCTGCAGTGACATCAGTTGATCACTGAGCAACCGCTCCCGGTGAATGATTATGAATTAAATGAAGGTTCTGACGAAATATCTGGTAGGCGAAACTAATCATGTCACGTTCGCATGGTGCTAGAACAGGACCTCGTAGATCTCGGTTCCATGTATTCTGAGGATGCTGCAAGTCAACATGCCAGCAATGCTTTATTATATTAATGTACTTTTATTTAAGTGAAAAATAATTTGCGTGTCGTGTAAGTCGCTGTCGTTCTTTACGACTTGTAACTAGTTCGCTCATTAGCTCGGCAGAAAGGTGAAGCGATAATAGTAAAATTGGTTCAGAACGCTATGCTTGCTAAATCCAGGCTTGGACGTGGCTCCGGTGACCATCCTATCGCAAGGATTATCGTAGGTGGCTTACGGAACGAGCCAACCTTGCGTTAGTGGGCACACATTTTTTTATCATATCTTGCTAATGTAAGTCCCGCAGGTTGATAGAGCTATCCGTTATTGACATGAAGGTTTCATCCATCTCTTATCTCCTTGCTTAATCTTATCGCTCAATGTTTCGGGGGTATGGAAACTGAAATTTGGTTGAACTAATGAGAACCAGTGCGATTAAATCGCACGGTTTGTCAAAAAATGTTCACTTGCTTATACAACCTAGACTAAAACTGAAACAAACAAAAACGCTGTGAACGTGAACATTCTGAATACACGTAATATATGTGAAAAAATAATAATACTGTATTTCTCTAACCTTCATTCAATGGCTACATATATAAATAAGTTGATGGAATCAGTTAATAAAATAATGTATTGTATGTATGTAAAAATTAAGATTCACTAACCTCTTCTATTCCAAGATTTTTTTTCAATGTAGAAAATCACATTTACGTGCTTACACGTATCACATTTACGTGCACAAAACGCGCACTGGTTCTGGCAAGCCAGAACGCTGTGTGCTCCCGCCACCGTCCGACAGTGTAATTTTCTTCCGAAAGATCGCGCGGCAATCAGAAATTACAAATCCCGAAATCTAAGTTTTTTTAATATTTACGTTTTTTAACGCACTTTTTCAATACGAATGTCCCATGTGCATGTGAAACGCACTAAAACAGTAAAAATAGGCACTTAAAATTATAAAATATGCATTTAAATAGGCACATGAAAATTTGATGCAATTCTTTAAATACAGACAATTAACTGTTCCCAAATGAAAATACAAGAGGATTGCACAAAAGGAATGTCGTTTATCAAAATATCACTAGGACTTGTGTATGATTATAACTATGGAGAACTGGAGAAATATTCAGTTATTCAAAGTAAATTGTTTGATTATCCTTTCTGAAAGATTGTTCCTTAAGTGGGAGAAACTCCTTCATTTTTATAATAAATATAATAAATATAAAAGCGAAATTAAATATACCCACGTCCACACATGGTTCTCACAAACATTAAATAGATAAGCGACAATCCTGACCACTCTAAACTCGTAGAAACATCACTATTCCCCCCAATGATTTTACATGGCTTTCGAAAGACGAAATGTCTGCCTTCTCTTGGAAAAACGTACACACATGATACACGGATTGTTTCGTGTCATATGAAGCAACTTCCGTGAATCATGCGTTTACAAGATTATTGATTTTTAGTTCAACTTGCCTACGTTCGGTAATAAAATATTGGAAGCAAGTTAGGGTATATTAATTCAGTTTTTATAAAATGATTGACATCTTATAATATTTATATAAAAATATTATATTTCAAAATAGACAAACTAGAGGCATTTATACTAAATAGGAATTTAGTAGGCAATGAGGCATTTCTTAGCTCAATAGACTATTATAGCCACTATAGAATTCGCACATGATTCACCTAAAACCTCCAAATAGATCAAGCCACTGACATGGCTTAGGTCATCAACTGATGACACAGCAGTACCTCTCTCAGTCCTGGAGGTCCTAAGGTTCGAATCTCCTCGGTGGCAGGATTTTCGACACTAACTATATGGCTAAGTTGAATTAAGCCGATGACTGTAGGAGAATTCTAGGAGTCGCTGCTGGAAAGTTTCCGGGAGAAAAATTTGAGATATCAAAAAATTGAAGATGAAGATGCTCGAATTGTGGAGATATCAATGGATCCAAATTTTTGTCGTCTTCGCAGCTTAGTAGGCGTGTCCGGCTGTCTTTCTTACGGTGTAATTGACAATCTGCTTCGAGGAATTCCAACTCGGACAACGTGCTCTAGCTTATGAGCTGACATTCTACTAACATTTTTATCACATTTCTTTCCTCTTAGTTGTTCTGCATTCTTAATATATTTCTTACTAACAAAATACCCGGCATTGCCCGGTTTTCTTCATATTCAATCCTTATGAATGAGGGGAAAAGATCAATTTTATATAAACCGCAGTGTTTAATATTATTATTTTTAACGCAATGGCTTCAAAGTTTAATAAAATACTATAATTTTCTTTCATTTTATTTTACAACACATTGCTATTAGATGACCTTGTTTTAATCTTATGCACCGATACTGACCTCTACGAATAAATTAGGTGCCAGTTTTGCAGCAGCACTACTGGACTCTGGCGTAATAAATTAGGAACCACGTGCTCTAAGCGAGAGGCAAAAAATGGTCGCGGTGCATCTACAAACACATTATTTAAATTATTTATTTTCCGCATTTGAGTTGTGTTAGTCTTTGTCAAACTTTGCGACAATCCTGAAGTAGAGCCTGTAAAAATTTCACGTCTATTCATGAGCTCCTTTTTTGGGTATCGATGTCGGTTACACGTTGTCGAATTCACTTTTTATTAGTATAGATTTCTCTGTTATAAAGTCTATTTATGAGATAATGATGTCATACTGTAAACCTGCTTTTTCATCCTGTGAGACGGACTTGTAATCCACACATCCACCGAATTGTAAAGATGTTAATGGTCCGTGCCTTGTGTGAATACCGCTATCTTTTCACCAGACTGTCGGGCCCTTTGCGCCTTACCCCAAGGTGGGCGTGACCAGACTGTCGGGCCCTTTGCGCCTTACCCCAAGGTGGGCGTGACCAGACTGTCGGGCCCTTTGCGCCTTCCCCAAGGTGGGCCTTGCGCCTTACCCCAGGTGGGCGTGACCAGACTGTCGGGCCCTTTGCGCCTTACCCCAAGGTGGGCGTGACCAGACTGTCGGGCCCTTTGCGCCTTACCCCAAGGTGGGCGTGACCAGACTGTCGGGCCCTTTGCACCTTACCCCAAGGTGGGCGTGACCAGACTGTCGGGCCCTTTGCACCTTACCCCAAGGTGGGCGTGGCGGGCGCGGGGCGGAGCCCCAGGGGCGGGGGGAAGGGGGGGGGGGGGGGGCCCCTTGCGGGCGATCGGCGGCGGCGATCGAATTAAATTTTCTGCTTAATTGGTCGTTTCCTGCGCGCGAGGGTCGATGTCCCGTCAACTGTGCGGCGAGAACTCAATCAACCGGCTGTGGCGGCGGCGGTGATGGCGGTGGAGGACCCTGCGGCTGATTGCTGATTGCTATCGCCCACGCCCTCACGCGTGCCGGGGCCCCGTGCCGCCGCCGCCGCCGTGCTGCCCCCGTGGCCAGGGGGGATGCTATCGCTGCATGCGCCCTCCGGCCCCCACGTGTGAACTAGGGCAGCCCGGCGCCCCGGCGACCGCCGTCGGCTCTTGTGCCCTCGGGAACCTCACGTTCCCGTGTTCTCTAAGCGGCCCCTTGAGATAGTACTGTGGTGTGTGTGTGTGTGTGTGTGTGTGCTTGTGCGTGTGTGTGTGACGTGAGTGTGTGAGTGGGTGTACGTGGGGTGGGGTGGGTGGGTGTACGTGGGGTGGGGTGGGTGTACGTGGGGTAGGGTGTACGTGGGGTGGGGTGGGGTGGGGTGTACGTGGGGTAGGGTGGGGTGTACGTGGGTGGGTGGGGTGTAGTGGGGTGGGTGGGGTGTAGTGGGTGGGGTGGGGTGTACGTGGGGTGGGGTGGGGTGTACGTGGGTGGGGTGGGGTGTAAGATGTAGATTGCTGTGTGTGTGTGCGTGCGTGTGGTGCATATTGTGTGTGTGTGTGTGTGTATGTGTTGTATACGTAGTGTGATTTGCACGTGGAGTGGGGTGGGGTGGTGTGTACGTGGAGTGGTGTGTGTGTGTGTGTGTGTGTGTGTGTGTGTGTATGGTGTACATCTGATCGTCAGCGTTGTTTGCTTCTCTCGAGTCTTTTTCGTCCGTGTTTTTGTTATTTCATGTGTTACCACTAAAATCAGCTGCATCCTATCTTCCCTCCACCTTTTTTATATTTATCATTCTCTTCTTTAATTATTTTTCTCTTTTCTTTCTCACTTCTCCTTGCTGCCTGTCTACCCTTTTCAGCCTGTTCCAGTTTTCCTCTCTGCCATCTCACCCACTTCTCTTTTTGCCTCTCTCCCAAACCAATCTGTCAATGCACTTCTTTGTAATGTTCCTTATTTTTCGTTCCTTCTCGTTCAGATACCTTTATAATTGTCAGGTTTGCCGTATCTTCTCATGTCTCGTTTCTGTCGGCCTTTCTTTTTTCCTTTTATTTTATATTAATGGCTATTTCTACTCTCGTCTTTCTCTACCAACTTTACTCTTCCTCTTTTTCTTTGCCTCACCTTGCATTTTGTTTGCTTCTCCCGTGAATCTCTTTCTCATTTTGTCCCTGTGTGTTGTTTCCCCCAATGCGAGAGTAGCTACGTTCGTGGTGCGACCTTTGCGTGAGACGACGCGAAGTAATCGTTCCGATTGCAGAGGGAGCCTCAGTGTATTGCCGTCACTGAA
Organism: Teleogryllus oceanicus; assembly: GCA_964035755.1. Lineage (NCBI taxonomy): Eukaryota > Metazoa > Arthropoda > Insecta > Orthoptera > Gryllidae > Teleogryllus > Teleogryllus oceanicus. The sequence goes on along the minus strand of CAXIVR010000012.1, from coordinate 26,810,453 downwards.
GCGCTTTTGCTTGTGATAGATGAATCAGGGAGCACAAACATGAATGACCCGCTTTCAGACGTTACTTTGATGAGGTTTTCACTTCTGGTCTGGCCATTTTGTGTCGTTTTTTTGGTCTGTGTATAAAAATTTGGTGATGCGTCACCTAGACGTTTTTGTTTTGTTTCGTTTCGTTTTACATCTAACTTGAAGTTGATTCTGAGTTGTAATTTAATTGTCCAAAAACGAAAGCAATCTGTTTATATTAGAAATGTTGACATTGAAAGGTAGGACTATTTTCTATTGCCTGTTTAGTTTTACTTCAAAATCTAAAAATCAAACGAGATTATTTGCTGTGAGAATAATGGTCAATTCTGGGCGTGACAGTAACTGATGTTGTTAATCAAATATATTAATTAATTTCCATTGATATTGACATTTTATATGTTATTTCATCGTAATAACCAGAATTAATCTATATTCAATGCAATAACGGTTTTTTGAATATTCCAGAGAATGTAAAAATGGTATGCAATTCGTCACTTCATGTATCATATTCCGAGGCACGACGTGCTCTGAGATGAGTATAGCCTGCGCCGCAAGCAGAATTCGTTTATTGCGCTCCGTGAAGTCACGGAGGTTTAGCGAATTCCAGACTCGCGGGTTCTTGGTTGGGTGACTGGCTAGGAACCCCGAGATCTAACGGCGTTGAGCCCCTGGCCGAAGGGATAAAAGGCACTGACTGACTGCGACGTGACGAGACTTGACTAGTATAGTAATTACTATTACTGAGTAACGGAGGATTACTCCAAAGAATGCGCTCAACGCCCAACAAGGGGTAAAGAGACGCGTTGCGTCAACGACGTAACAAATTTTATCTTTCCCGTTGCAGGCTCGAATCCAGAGCGAAGCAACGTGCATGCCATATGTTACCTTATCGCAGATATTCCCTTATCACAGCCGAGTTCCTCTTCACTGACATGGAAAGTCATTATGTCAAAACATATGCACGAACACCTGTTATCCTTTTGTCAGGGCACTGAACAAAATGGATTAGTAACTTGAATTTTCTTTAAAAGTATGACTTAAACGAAAATAATTATTTCTATTTTATAATGTATTACAAAATGTCTAATTTTCATATTTTAAACGAAAAATGTCCTCTTAAACCTTATTTACAATGTAAGCTATGTGTAGAACTACAGCAATGCAGGTTGAAAAAATGAAAAGCCTGTGTGTAGTAGTAAAATACTTTACAAGAAGATAAAAAGTTTTTCTACTACAGGTAGGATCTCATATTCGTACCTCACGAGCGACGATACGAGCTAGTGAGATAGTTTATTACGCCTCCGCCAGAGACCCATGGGCCACTGTACTGAGCGGCCAGAAGAGTAGATAAAATTTTATCTTCCGAAGGTGATGGAGGTACTGTAGGAGTATACTATAGCCCACTGAAAAGCTTTTTCACCTTGTGAATAAAATGAAATTTCTTTAGTATGTGGATACATAATGATGTTACATTTTCTGAGTTTTAAATACGCACAACTGGCATAATGTACAGTCACATCTTTTCACTATATATGTTTATATTTTTGAATCTTGTGAAGTATTCAAATTATTTGGATTTGTTTCGTTCACTTACTTGAAGTGTTCGTGTCTTGAGACCTCCAGGTGGATTGCAGTTCGCACTCACATTCTTGCAATAAGAGGATGTGAATCGCTACCATGCACCGATTTTCTGTGAATGCGAAATCTTATCGTCGAACGAGGACCGAAAAGGTGTTTGCTGTGGAGTAAAAGGCAAAAGATAACCTTTTGGATGACACATTCCTGATGAAACATCTTCCCCACGTTTTTTTGCTGTGAAGTTTTTTATGAAACGCTGGGACGACGCAAAAAGGTGTGGTTATCTGATTAAGCATGCCAGCTCCTGACCGTGTGTTTTGCAGTATCATTTTAAAACCCTTGTGCAACGAAGCTATTAATCCCTCACCGCTGGTAATTTACGTCAGCTTGTCATTAGACGTGGCAAAGTTCTGAAGCATTTGTGCAAGTTTATGTTAAGAAATATTTTTTGTATACCATCATTATAAACGACCCTTTTCGATAGCCCGAATCGTGCATAATCCAGTATTTTATCGCACGGTACATGACGTCATCACCATTATTAAACGCGACATGACGTCATCACACATTCAGCCAATAGTAGCGAGAGAATCGTGGAGAGGTAGAAGAAGACGGAACAGCCGACCACCGTTTTTTCGCACGGATGTCAACAATGCCATCTTGAATTTGATTTCCAGAGGGCGTTGGATGTCGAGCACCCGAGACGTCAGAAGAAAGTTGTTTCGCGAAATTAAGTTTGATTCTCTTGTAAATTTATAATGCTGTTATACAAAAAAAAAAAAAAAAAAAAAAAATAGCGTATGCAACTCGTTTATAATGTTGCTTTATTGCATTCGTACAAATGTGAAAACTCGCTCCTAACGTCGCTCGTTTTCAAAACATGTACTCATGCAATAAAGCTTAACATTATAAACTAATTGCATAAACTACTATTAAAATGCCGCATTGTGTTACTTTCTCTGTCTCTCCGCTCTGTTTTGTTTTAATCAGAGTTTCGGCGAGGATTATGTTGAAACGCTCACAGCAATGGCTGGCGAATTGTGAACAATATTATTCTTCGTCATCCGTGATCCGTGAAAGTGTTTTCCCACTTAGGAACATATGCAACAAACACCGGTGGATGGCCCACTGTCGGGTTTACTTTGTCATGCGCTGTTTTGATGCCGATGACAGCACGGGTTTCTTAGCACTTCAACAGGAATCGGCCGCGTCGTCCTGGTTGTACCGAGAACAACTCCCAGTAGCTTTTCAGTCTGTATCAAGTATCAGCGATGGCGATTATTACAAATATATCTGATGTTAGGTTATGCCGTTTTTTCGTCGTCAGTTTACCTAACCGTTGTTTGTTTCCTGCATCCATCATGAAAGGGTCGGAAAGGAAGCAAGGAAACAAACGAATTATAAAAGGCCGCTTCTAGAATTCTCGTCCAGACAGTGTCGTCTGACCAAACTACTTAACTAGTGTTAAGTTAACTAACTTAACTCCTTGATTGATTAGAGATTCCGGGCGCGTCAACAGCCAAGGTTATTAGTCCCGTAAGTGTGATACATGCATTTTCCTCCTGAAGTAGCGGTGATGATGAGATCCGATGATCACCTAACTGACATACAGTTTTTCCCACAACCAGGTATTTCCCGCTAGCGGGGCACCGCCTGAGTCGGGACAAGCTCTAAGCTCCCGACCGACCTCCCGGCGTATGTGGTATTGTAGTGCGTGTTAGTGTGTGAAAGAAAGGGGTGAGGACAGGATAAGGAAGAGGTAGGAAAGGGAAAGCGCGGTCCATCACCGTTTGTTAGAGTACTGCTCCGACATTCACCTGGTGTTCGGAACCACGGAAAGCTACTGATCAGAGCAGCCGGCAGTTAGAATTCTCCCACAGCGGTTAAATTCGACCTAGCTATCTAGCTATTGCAGCAAATCCTGCCACCGTCGGGACTCGAACCTAGGACCTCCCGGTTAAAGGCACTGCTGTAACATCAGTTGATGCCCTGAGCCACCTCTCCCTGTAGCAGGTATCGAGAATCCGCAACCGACAGGGTCTCCTTATTTAACACACTTGCGCAGGTGACTTGAAAGTACGTAAATAGGCCATTGCACTCAGTGAAACTATTTTACATAATTTCTTAACTAAAAGTAAAGCATTTGTATCAATTTGAATATGTAATGAACACATATAAGAAATAATTTTTACTCAAATTTTGATAATGCGTCATATTTTGGTATTATTTCATTTACTTGAAAGCAGAGAATAATAGTAGTTACAGGTATAGTTAAAATCATTTAGGTTGTACATTCTTTACAATACAAGTGGACGCATTAACGGTGAATTCTGGTATTTACGAGTACCTTCATCTTGCCAAGCTTCCATAGATTCCTTTATAAGTGATTCTAAAATATGTCCTGTGAAATTCGTAACAGTAGACATTTGTATCTCTGTTTAATCAGCGTACATGAATTTCTTATAAAATAAATGGTAATAAATTGAAGTGGTATTTGAGTGAAGGTAGAAATCGTAGTTGTAAATCCAAATAATATATTTTCCCCATCTGATCTCCCAACTGAATCCGAAAAAAAAGGGGCACTGGCGTATGTCTCTTCTGGTGACTCAGAACGTTCTCTTTGCTTGAACTTGAAAAATATCTCGCATACGACAGCTCCAGAGCAACATTCTGTAACACACAGAGCGAGTTGAAACTACTCAAGTGTGGCACTAAGACCTGCAGTGTTTCTCAGAAGACTCAGACCATAAACACGGATGGAACTTCACGTCGACAAACGTTTGTAAAAGATGTGTAGATTATCTTTTGATGCTATGCTTTGCCTGGAAATGAGTAAGTTGCATTTAGAGATGAGTCATTTCTTTGCCTTGGTGCTTTTCCAGTTGATTAATTGAAATCACAACCTGTTTTCGTGTAGTACCAAAGTGGTAGTCGATTACGGATGCATTGTATGAAATATAGAAGAAACGGGATGCATACTGTCAATGAAAGTTACAATAACGTGCTACACTGTGGCACCGCTGTGGAAAACTGATGTCGGGTTATATATATATATATGAATTATAGATCTTGTATTGACTTCTGTTGACGTTTAAAATTGAAACTCCGTGTATACCCGTGGGGTTACCCAAATTTAAGTCCTTGTTAGAACATCGTCCTTGGATAGAATGCGAAAGTTAAGTACTTTTTAAAGTTCAGAATCAACCAATTTATGACATTTTCACTCGCATATATTTTGGCCAATGGAGCGTTATACTGTTAACTTCAATCATTCCGTGAGGTTCACATCAAATATTTCATTTTTCTTTGTCGTGGTAATCACGATGACGATCATTTGTCTTCATTTTAACAATCAAATAAGCCTATCTCGTGGATGATTCCTTGGTAATCGTTTCGTCACTTTCTTTTTTTCTTCTTCTTCTTCTTCTTCTTCTTCTTCTTCTTCTTCACTTTTCAGTTCATTGAGTATTTATTACTGATATTGTCTCTCTAAATACTTTTCAAGATGCTGAACTTCGATTTATCAATGTCTTACGATTTCTTTCATTTTTATAGACAAATTATCGACACTTTCCTAATCTCTTTCTGTTTCACTTTTTTCTTATTAGTTTAGTTTCAGGCCATCATAATTGTGGTAGAATAGAGGATAGGTCTACACACGTGGCTTTTTTGATGAGCGATGAGTGCTATGCAATAACCAGGGCGTTCGTGTCCAGAAGGAACAGAGAAAGGGGAGTGGGGAGGCGAGGGGATCAGAGCCGGCAGCGTCTGCGGACGCGTGCTGCCGCAAGCGCTGGAATTAACTAAACTATTTTAAGTGCGCCACAATCCCCCTTGCGGGCCACCTCGTCTCCCCACCCGACCCCCACCAGTCTGTACCCACCGCCCCACCAGCCGTGGCCTCTCGACACACGGCCCCCGATTACCTCTTCGCCCTGTCGCCCTCTCCCCTTAAACTGCCCCTTCACGCACCAACTACCAGCGAATCCTTTTAATCACCTGCTCGCACCTCGCTCGATTTGCCCACTGTTGTGTTGCCTCTGTTGTGCTGGTTCAGTCGTCTCCGACACTTCATCGTCCTCGTAACCCCTGCACCGGCTGAGGTGGCTCAGGGCATCAACTGATGTTACTACAGTTCCTCTGACCGGAAGGTCCTACGGTTCGAATCCCGACGGCGGCAGGATTTTTGACACTAGGTGGAAAGCTAGGTCGAATTCAGTCCGGAGCGGAATTCTAGCGACCGGTTGCTTTGATCGGAAGTTTTACGTGGCGTCTTCTACCAATACCTGGCGAGCCGTACCCTAACAAACGGGACACGGACCGCGCGCGAACTTCTCCTTTTCCTTGTCCTATCCTTGCCCCTTACATACACGTACACCTTCATGTTCTACACTATCACACATGTCTAGAGCTGGTCCCGGGGGAAGGTGCCCTGCTGGTGGGAGATCCATGAATGGGGAGACCAACGCAAAATGACGTGTAGGTCGGTGCCGGATCTCACCACTCACCGGAGGAAGAACACCACCAGCTCCCATGATAAAACGCAACTCACTTACGGGACTAATGACAATAGTTGACGCGACGGGAAACTAGAAATAATTAATCAAAAGACCCGACATTTTTGTCAAGCTATAATTCGCTTCTATCTCTCAAGTTGCCCTCAGCCGTCTGCGTCGATTGCGGTCGTAACGTTCTTCTTGTTTTGTTTCTCGTTTCCTTCCCCTTCTTCACTCTTTCGTGTCACTTCTCGCGTCAAGAGGGCTCCACACATTCGGCATTCGCAGAGGAGCGAGCTAGTGCTCGCCTAATCCCGAGCAGCTGACGTGTTCGGCGAATGTTCGCTTCCATTCGTGTGTCCAAAAGCCCGACACGCGGTGGGTAGGGGCGGACCTCGAATGTTCGTCACTCGGCAAAGAGCAAGCAACTCGTCCACACTATTCGGGATTCGGCGAGCGGTTGCTCGGTTTTTGCCGAATAACGAATGTTTGGATCCGCCTTTAGCATCGTCCCTGTAGCTCCCGTCGTCCTTGTCCCTATTCACTTAATATGAACTGTTCGCAGTAAGTTTCCCATACGTCCTCGTCAGTAAGACATTCCGATTTGTCCCAAAATGATGCTGTCGAAATCGTAGGGTCAACCCGCCACCTTCAGTCAGCGAGGCGGCCTCCCCCCCTACCCCCCGTTCGTCTCCCAGTCCCTTGATTGCTTGATTGATGATTCCGTCAACTGCTAAGGTGTAAGTGTATTCCGTAAGTGTGTTGCATATTTTCATCGTTGGTGGCGGTGATCTTCCCTCGTGGGATGATTGAGATCCGGCGCCGACCTACCGTCGGCTAGCGGGGTTTTCCTGAACCAGGTTGCTCCCACCAGCGGGCAATGCCCCAGCCAGGGCAAGCTGTAAGGTTCCTGACGGTCTCCCGGTATGTGTGTTAGTGTAAGTATGTGAAAGTGAGGGGTAAAGATAGGGGAAAGAAAGATCGCTCGTTTGATCATCGAGCACATGGCCCGTTTGTTAGGGTACTGCTCCCACATTTCCCAGGTATTGATCGGAGAAACCGCGGAAATTTACGGATCAGAGTAGCCGGCCGCTAGATTTCTTCAGACAATGGTTGAACATGACCTAACCGTCTAGCCAGTGTCGAAAATCCTGTAACCGTCAGGCCTCGAACCTAGAACAAAGGCACTGCAGTGACATCAGCTGATGCACTGAACCACCTCTCCCGGTCCTACCAGTCCCGCCCGCACCCCTGCATCCTGCCTGAGCTCTCTCTCCACCCACTTCACCGCGCGCACCCTTCCCCGACGGCCGGGCCGCCTCGCCCCGCCTCCACTCGCCGACCTCGGCCGACCTCCCACCCACGCCTCCACCGCCATTCCTCTTGATTGCAATTTACAGCAAGTTTTACCGTGCGAGCTCAAATTAGCCTCAATCCCCTCTAATAGAGAACTCGCACACACACTTCCCCGCCTGCTTCTCCTCCTCCTACTTCCCCTCCTTCACTGCGCGCCACGTCCTACTACTGTTCGCTCCGAAACAGTCGACTGCCACCCTCCCCCCCTCCAGCACCCGTGCCACGGCATACCGCCCACCTCGCGTCGCACTAACTTTCTGTTTGGATCTCGCGGCTTTCAAGCTGATGGGGAACTTAAATCTTTCGCGCTCTTTTTCTTCGCTGCTGAGTGAACAAACCGTCGTGATGGTTGGGCGCGAGGAAAATGAAAGAAACCAGTTCGTTTTGTGGTAATTTTTAGTTTGAGTGTACGTAAATTGTTGCTGGGCAACCGGAAGGCTTTCTTTGTTCTGGATTGTTTTGATGAATTTGTTTTGGACGTGGATAAGGCGAGTGAAAAGGATATATCCATCTTTAATTATTGAATGACTGTAGCAGATATGCTTCACGAATAGTACCTACTTTTTAATTCAATTTAATCATAAATTAATTTCGTTTAATAAAATAATAAGTTTCCTTTAATATGGGAGGAACCTCGGAAGGTTGGAGTTATCTGTGAGACACCATCCTGAAAGTTATGGGACTACAAAATTTTAAAAGAATATTCAAACGTAATTAAAATTTAATAAAAGAATTTCGTAATTCTCTTCTTAGCAGAATGAGTAATTTCTGATCCTCTGCGTAGGGTACGATTCACGATGGAAAATACGTTTTGGACATAAAATCTATATCACGGAGATGATATTCTTTCGTAAATAGTTACAATGTTCGTCGGCACTTATTATTTTATCTACAACAGCAGACTATTTGAATCTGCAAACGTCCCATAAAAATTAAACGATTGTCATATCCAAAGCTCCGAATTCATCGAGATAAGTTACTCCTTTTATCGCCTTCCAATGTGTCGCGCTCTCGTCCAGGTTACAGCCCCTTTTAATGTTTCAGGAGTAGGCAGGGTTCGGACTCTCGCCAGAACGCCAAAGCTAGTTAGCTGGCAGTCGTGTCGTGCGACTTGGGGGCCTGTGTAACCGTTGGCAACCGTGATGTGTTTCTGGGACGCTATAAAGTCGCGACGCATCTGCAGGACGTATGATAAAGCACCTCCCTAAGGCATTGTCTCCTACGATTGCCCTCACCCTACTTGACATCCTCTCCCTATATCTCACCCGTGTTACTAATTTCATCCCCGTATCCTCCCCATCCTCATCACCGCATCCTACTCGACGACCTCCCCCCGAGGATGTCAACTGCCCGTCCGCCGTCCTCGTGAGTCCCCTCACCTCTCACCTGCCAATTCGTTCCATCGTTCTTAGTCTAATTTGCGAAGTATTTCGCCCCTCCTTCTGCTCACTCCCACTCCCAGCTCTTTTCTCGCCCTTCTCACTAACGCCCTCTGCCAAACCTCATCCTGCCGCTTCGCCCTGTTTTTTTAATTTTTTAAAAAAATTATTTCGTCAAAAACAGTAAACTACGTGACGTATGGAGGAGAAAATCATCAGCGCACGCTTCCTTGAGTTTCAGAATCGCTTCCCAACAATTTAACTATTAATAGTGGAAACATGAAATAATAATAATGATGATGATGATGATGATGATGATGATGATGATAATAATAATAATGGTAATAGTAATAATAATAATAATAGTAATAATAATAATAGTAATAATAATAATAGTTGTAATAATAAATTTAAAAAACGAGAGATTAACGAGAGATAATATTCGAAAACTAGATATTTTCGTTTTAGAGTTATAGAAACCTTATTTTTAACGGTAAAGGAACAAACAGATTTGATTTTTCTGTATTGCTAATAAAATAGAAACTCACCCTAAGCTCTACTACCACTACAAGCAAAAGGAAAGCTCAACAAAACGTTTGCATAGTGAAGCTACATTTACGTCCAGAAGCAAATCAAGTGGCCATCTCAGCATTTGCTCAGTAGATCACGAAAACTGGACAAAAACCTGATCGAGTGGGGGGTCATTGACCCGTAAGCTAAAGTACATTACTTGTTACAGGCATATTAAGTCTTATTAAACAAAAATATACAATACAAATGTAAACTAATTCATTGTACTATATAATTGTCTTGTTTATTGTTTTTTGTTTATTACTTCATGGGTTTGTCTCCACTTCACTTGTGCGACCACGGTGGTCCTTGAGGGGCAGTGGGGCAGCGCGAGCAGATAGGGGAGGGCGAGCGACGTCTGGTGTTGGACCCCACGCACGTCCGCAACCAGCGGCGGAGAGTTATTCGGAATCAGTTTATAGCTTAACAGCGCGCGGCGGGCGCCGGGCCGGCCGGCCGGACTGGGCTGTGGGATGGGTGGGTGCGGCGCCGCGAGCCGAGCCGAGTCGGGATGGACGCGAGGGGAGAGAGGCAACTCGATGGGTTGGGGGGTGGGAGAGAAAGAAGGGAGGGCGTGGTCGAGGTGAAGGGGGAGCGTGTGGCAGGAATGTGAGTGACTGGGGAGGAAGTGACTACACACACGGCAGGGGAGGATTTGTGATCGTGGGGAAGCAGGGAAGGAGTGGAGTGGACAATGAGAGGGGAATGGATCGGTCAGAAAAGATAGGCAAGCGAAGATAGATCAATGGGAAAGAGGAGGAGGGCGAGGGCGGAGGAGAAGAGGAGGAGGGGAGGGCGGAGGAAGAGGAGGAGGGCGAGGGCGGAGGAAGAGGAGGAGGGCGAGGGCGGAGGAAGAGGGAGGAGGGCGAGGGGGAGGAAGAGGAGGAGGGCGAGGGCGGAGGAAGAGGAGGAGGGCGAGGGCGGAGGAAGAGGAGGAGGGCGAGGGCGGGAGGAAGAGGGAGGAGGGCGGAGGGTGAGGGGAGATGAGGAGGAGGGCGGAGGGGAGAGGAGGAGGCGAGGACGGAGGATGAGGAGGAGGGCGAGGACGGAGGATGAGGAGGAGGGCGAGGACGGAGGATGAGGAGGAGGGCGAGGGCGGAGGAAGAGGAGGAGGGCGAGGGCGGAGGAAGAGGAGGAGGGCGAGGGCGGAGGATGAGGAGGGCGAGGGCGGAGGATGAGGAGGGCGAGGGCGGAGGATGAGGAGGAGGGCGAGGACGGAGGATGAGGGGGAAGAGGGCGAGGAGGGCGAGGGCGGAGGATGAGGGGAGAGGGCGAGGGCGGAGGATGAGGGGGAAGAGGGCGAGGGCGGAGGATGAGGGGGAAGAGGGCGAGGGCGGAGGATGAGGGGGAAGAGAGCGAGGGCGGAGGATGAGAAGGGCGGGCGGGGGGCGGGGGAGGGCAGAGGAGGGGGGCGGGGGAGGGCAGAGGAGGGGGGGGGGGAAGAAGGATAGAAGGATAAGGGTGGCGGAGGGGGCTGGACATGGGGGGCGGCGAGGCTGCTGTGGCGGGGGCGGCGCGAGTGGCCGGCCAGCGCGGCCGTAAACCCGCGTATTTACTGCGCCGGCAGCCGGATAACGCGCTGTTTAAAACTTCATCGCGCGCCGTTATGACGGAGGCCGCTCCCGCGCGGGGTGGCGGCGCGCGCTGCGGACGCAAAGGCTCTCCCCTCCCCCTCCCCTCCCCTCCCCCTTTCCCCCTCCATCCCCCACACGACGCGCCCAGTACGGCTACGCGTGACAACTCGACTTCCACGTTGCCTGTCCGGAGCGTTTTCCTGCCATGCGTTGTTGAATGTTGCGGGCAGTTCGTTCTGAAATGTCTCACGGATTTGCTTTCTGCCTGTGGAATTACAACGCTTGTCTGCCGTTTAATGAGGGAGTATAAACGTCATTCTGGAGAACGGAGCTTTCTTTCATATCCGCGATACGATTTTTCTGAGATTTGGTCATGAAACTCGTTACGTCATTTCTACAAAAAAAAATCGTTGCTTTCTGGTATTCTTGTCTTCAAATGCACTATACACTGTGTTCATTAGTGTTGTTTTTCATTTAAACGTGCGATAATCGTAACACATGTGGTTCTTACTTTAGATTTGTTTCTTGCCGCTGTCCCACTTTGTTTCTCAACATCTCCCGTGAGTTTAGTTTCATTTGAATTCCCTTCATTCCCGGCTTAGTCATTTCTTTGCGGCGTGATATCCATGTTTCTTTTACCTCTTATTCTCTGTTCTTTGTTGCTCCTCCAGTCCCTCCTTAGAATGGCTTGAACCCGATCCTCTGTCGCCATACATTGCTGTTGGGCAGGTCGTTAGGCTTGCTACTTTACACCGATGGTCTTTGCTGCCTCGTAACTCTTGGAGGCTCTAGCTGCGCTGGATAGCCGTGTGTGTTCGGGGCTTCGTTTTCACGACATGCTGACTACAAGCAGTGTCGGAGCTAGACAATTTTGGGTCCGGGGCAATGCTCAAACACGTTGCCCCCCACCTCCCGAAAAAAAAATGAAAATGTGAAAGTTGTATCAAGAAACTATGAGTTATATTATTTCCACATATAACAAAAACTACATTCAACCTAGAAAACGTTTTTGGAAATAGATTTTATATAAGTTTTAAGTAAAAGGATTTAGTTATCAAATAATACAATTTCCACGCTGATGTTAAAACGCTAAAAATTTTGTGTTTAGTTACTATTTAATAAAATCACTTGTTAAAAAACATGAAAGAATAAAACTGATTTCAATGGAAACAATTTTAATGTTAGCTTCATTAGATTCATTTCATGGAGTCATACCTTAGAAGTAATGACTGTAATAAAATTTTTAGGGTAAAAAATTAATTGAAAATTTCATAACATATCAGACCACTGTACCGCGATTTATGAAATTACGTAAACTATTTTCACGCCTTCTAATTTATTTTTCAGTTTTTTACTATTTTTTTCCATCAGTCTCGTCACCGTGCCCTGTAACTTGCCGGATGCCGGGCGATTGCCCGGTCTGTCATTGCTTAGCTCCGGCACTGACTAGCAGCTCGGTACGTGAGACATTGCTCTTGTTTCTGAACCAACTATGTGCTGTCCACTTCACTCGAGACTGGTGTTGATATGCATTTCCTTGGAATGAGTGTATCGCGGTGTTTAAAATTGCCAGTTTATTATCGGCTTGCACAATTTACATGAGTTATGGGGACTAGGTCTTGGCATATGGCATATGTCTTGGAGTTATCTCAAGAAATTGTTCAAGGTTTCGAGACGATGTCACAACCACGGCAAAATCAGTGGGTATCAGCTGAGCATTGTAAAAACGTAAAACGTGCTGTCGTAAAGGTAGAGTGTCAAACTACATGCTCATGAATGGAGAAGGAAGAGAAGTATATCTTATCATGAATCTAATTATTCTTTTATGTTCCCACTGCGTACCACCTTCGAGAATTTCCAGGATTGTGCTTCGCTTTTATTTATAGAATGCTGTCTGTGATAATCTCTCGTCTGGAATTTCATTCCATATGTTGGGGTCAATTATATCACTCTCTGCTTATTTCATTTAAGGAAATTTTCCTTACCGATAATAAACATTTATTGACACTCCTCTTACACATTTAGCGAAACCGATAAAAATGTACACAACAATTTCTTACAGGTGTTCACTATTTTTTTTATATATATTGTCAAGTATCAGTTCTTCAAAGATCATGTTCTTATGTCATTAGTTTATATCATAAAATATCATTTCTTACCCGCCTTTCTAAACAGCCAGAATTCACTGCCATGGACAACATGCGGAAGAGCCATTTCGTCATAAAGAAATAGTTGAATAAAAATGAAGTTCTAGATGACCTCACTTGAGAAGCAGAAAAGATAAGAGTACTGATTTAGCAAGTCGCTGCTGAGCAATTGGAAAGGCGCCAGTGCCATGGGGGATTGTCCACATTCATTCGCTGCCTCTCTGAGGAACGGTTCAGTCTACTCCGCCACTGAGGAGTGTTCATGCATCATTTGGGAATGTTGATAATAAATTTGATAAACGTGCTTGGACGGTAAAAAATGAAGTAATAAAACAATTGGGATATCTAAAGCATTTAGCGAAAGTCAAAAAGTTGTTGACAACTATTATCGCGATTGTTTTATTTCCGACAATGAATCGTTCAGAAGTGGCACTCTCAGCTGACAATTAGTGTTATTGATTAGCCATCGATGACGGATTTTCTGATAACACTGCGACATTTACTTCTCCTTCGTTTCCTTTTTATTTTCTTCTTTTTTATCCTTCTTTACTAGGTTATTCCTGTTACTTCAGAAATTCTCATCACTACTAGAACTCCGTTTGGCATTAGTACAGTTGTCGCTGACTACTTTCACAATGCTGTCTTCCAGCATGCAAGACATTCATCATTTCAGTTATTCCTTGTCACGCGCCCATTCGAGTATATGCTGCAGTTTGTATAATTGTATTACATGATATTTATTATTGTGGTATCTCAATTGTTCCATGTTTCTTTCATTACTAATAACTTAGTGATCCGTCATTGCACAAAACATTGCGCGTAAGAAATGTGAAATTTATTCCGATAAAACGAGTTTGGCTGCTTCGCAAAGGCTAGTCCAACCCCTGTGAAGTGTCATAAATTCCACCCCGATCCTAATTTCTTCCCAATTCTGGCCACTGGGTAGTGACACAGGAGCGCGTCATTTTCATTAATTTTGTCCCTTTTCGTTTTTTGTTAGTGAATGTTTCATGAATTTAAAATGACACACTAAAGGTGTTTATTGCATCGATTCATGATTAAATTCACTACTGCATTGGACCCTGTTTTTTGTACTCTCAAAATTACACGGATCTTCTTCGAAACAGACGATTGGAAATTCGTAGCCAAGTATTACATTTCTTCCTACACTAAAGACTTTATATTAAATATAATTTTATGTAAATAAATTTTATTTAACAATGTAATATTCTTTGAAAAAATAAACATATTCATAAAACATTTTGAGGATTTAAAAAAAAATAGGTCATTTACCCTTATTTTGAAGTCATTTTATAGGACATTTTCCTCTTCTTTTAAAGTCATTTTATAGCTTATTTTCAAAGAATTTTTAAGTCATGAGAATCCAAGCCCTAGTGATGATGGAAAGGGAACTTGGTCTGCGTGGCCACGGCGTTTTGCATTTGTAGGAATCTCTCCTCCCCTCTTCCCCGTTCTGACGTTATCAGCTGCGCCTGCCGCCGCCGCCGCTTATCTTTGCTGATCCTCACTTCCCTATCGGCGCGCGGGCACGTGCTGCGGTGGCGGAGCTGGAAGTTGAGCCGGCCGCCAGTGTTTTCTTGACGAGCAGCTCAGGCAGGGGTGTACAACTTATACTTTTTTTAACGTGGCATCTCAAGGTCACGTTCGAAAGAGGGAAGACAGGCGCCAATGAGGAACTGCAACGTCACTACAGTTCAGACTTTTACGGCACCCTATTGGAGTTTGCCTTTCCCCTCCACCTTTCGCGCGTGACCTTGAGATGCCGTGTTAAAAAATCAAAGTATACAAGGCCTCAAGGGCCACAAATAAAACATTCAATTTGGTTGGGGACCATATTTGCATTATACGGGAGATCCACATCTGACTTCCTCGTGTTATTCATCTTGGCCCTTTGCTCGGCTGCTATGAAGCGGGAGGGGTGGGGAGGGGAGGGAAGATGGAACCGTGCGTAATATCAGGCGGTACCATGCAAAACGCAGTGATGATTTTGAATTTCTGAATTTACTAGAAAAAAATTCCTAAATCTATAAGTTTCCGATTTGTACTTTAACGGGGTGTTAAACTCGGCAGGGCGTGTGCAGTCGGCGCTATACATTCTCGCCCGATATGGATGACAGGGACTTTCACTATTGACTAATAAGTTAATGACTTTTCGCGGGCCACAATAAATGGCCCTGTAAGCCGCCAGTTGGACAACCCTGAGCTAAAGCATGTTGCGAATAATTAGAACACGTGTGGAAATCACGTATTTCAGTACACCGTCATAGGTGACTCAAGGCCGCACTTGATGTCACTGACGGGCCTCTGTCCCGGAGGTTCTAGTCTTCGAGTCCTAACTGTAACAGAATTTCTCCTTTTATCAGTGGTTAGCACATTTGTTGGGCCACGAACACCGTTGAGGACGTTCCCGAATTAATTAAAAAGAGTCATTTTATAAGTCAGGAGTGTATCAATGACCAATGTCGTCAGCCACTATAAAAACATCGAAGTGTAGGTCTCCCCTAGGCGTCTCCCCCTCCCATTTCAGGCGCTCTGTTCTGCAGTGTCTTTTAAAATGACTTTTTAACAGTGGGAAGCACATTTCTGAGGCCAGAAACGCCGTTGAGGAATTTTGCGAATTAATTAAAAAGATTCATTTTATAAAACAGGAGGTGTAACAATGACCTATGTCGTCAGCCACTATAAAAACATCGAAGTGTAGGTCTCCCCCTAGGCGTCTCCCCCACCCATTTCAGGCGCTCTGTTGTGCAGTCTCTTTTAAAATGACTTTTTAACAGTGGGAAGCACATTTCTGAGGCCAGAAACTCCGTTGAGGAATTTTGCGAATTAATTAAAAAGATTCATTTTATAAGACAGGTCATTGTTACACCTCCTATGTCGTCAGCCACTTAAAAACATCGAAGTGTAGGTTTGTCAGCGTGCGTCCGCCCAAACGCAGCCGCCGAGTGACTGGCCTGAATGAACCTAATTCGTTTTAAAAGCAGGGGGTAACAATGACCTAGGTCGTCAGCCACTTAAAAACATCGAAGTGTAGGTCTCCCCCTAGGCGTCTCCCCCTCCCATTTCAGGCACTCTGTTGTGCAGTGTCTTTTAAAATGACTTTTTAACTGTGGTAAGCACATTTCTGAGGCCAGAAACCCTGCGAATTAATTAAAACACACAGAAATTTTGCGAATTAATTAAAAAGATTCATTTTGTAAGACAGGAGGTGTAACAATGACACATGTCGTCAACCACTTAAAAACATGGAAGTGTAGGTCTCCCCCTAGGTCGGCGCGCTGTTGTGCAGCGTGCGTCCGCCGCAAGCGCAGCTACCGAATGACTGTGCCTGAATTAACCTATACTACGACTTCTCTGTAGTGGTCAATGCCATTCGATCATCTTTACAGCTCCTGCCTTATAAACTGACTCTTTTTAACAGTGGTAAGCACATTTCTAAGGCCAGAAAGCCCGTTGAGGACGTTCGCGAATTAATTAAAATAGATTTTATTACATGGGAGTTTTTTTTGGTTTTTTTTCTCCCTTTCAAAATTCAAAATTTATTGCTTGTTTATCCTTGAAAATAGATTTTATTACATGGGAGTTTTTTTTCTCCCTTTCAAAAATTCAAAATTTAAGTAGTATATGAGTTAGTGTAGGGATCACAGAATTTTGAAAATGTGCACACAATTCACTTTTCCCCATAGCACGTCATACGCAGTTTTTAACTGTTTTTTTGACGTAAAATAAATAAAAAGAATAAATAAAAAATAAATAAAAAAAGAAATAAAAAAATTAAAAGGATTAATTTTATAAGTCAGGAGTGTAACAATGACCTATGCCGTCAGCCACTTAAAAACATCGAAGTGTAGGTCTCCCCCTAGGCGTCTCCCCCTCCCATTTCAGGCGCTCTGTTGTGCAGTATCTTTTAAAATGACTTTTTAACAGTGGTAAGCACATTTCTGAGGCCAGAAACCCCGTTGAGGACGTTCGCGAATTAATTAAAATAGATTTTATTACATGGGAGTTTTTTTTGTTTTTTTCTCCCTTTCAAAATTCAAAATTTATTGCTTGTTTATCCTTGAAAATAGATTTTATTACATGGGAGTTTTTTTTCTCCCTTTCAAAAATTCAAAATTTAAGTAGTATATGACTTAGTGTAGGGATCACAGAATTTTGAAATTGTGCACACAATTCACTTTTCCCCATAGCACGTCATACGCAGTTTTTAACTGTTTTTTTGACGTAAAATAAATAAAAAGAATAAATAAAAAATAAATAAAAAAAGAAATAAAAAAATTAAAAGGATTAATTTTATAAGTCAGGAGTGTAACAATGACCTAAGCCGTCAGCCACTTAAAAACATGGAAGTGTAGGTCTCCCCCTAGGTCGGCGCGCTATTGTGCAGCGTGCGTCCGCCGCAAGCGCAGCCGCGAGTGTCTGCGCCTGAATGAACCTAATTCGCCCCGTCTCGCGTCGCGACGCGCAGCCGTGGGCGCAGTCGGGGCGCAGTGAGAGCTGCGCTGCACAGAATGAGCGAACTTGAAGGTGACATTGAGGCGCCTTATCATCATTATCCGCTTGTGACACTTGAGGCGGCAGATGCTGCTGCTGGTGGAGTTGCTTTATTACTTTGGCCTTCGGTCTTTGGAGTATCATAGTTTGAAAGAGGTGTATTTAGGGATTCCTGATGAACCAGTAGTTGTGGGTGCATGGGCAGCAGGAGGTTACGTAATGATGGGCTCTCGAGTCTTGACTGTTTTCTTTAAGATGAAGTGACTGAGTATCTTTTGTTGCAACTTCAGTTGAACAGGCGAAAAATTCTTTGAGAAAATTACATTTTCAGGTTTATTGTCTCCTCGTTTCCAATTTTCCATCCAATACGTAAAAAAAACTCGAAATAGTTATCAAAATAACATAGTTTTTTTGTTTGTTTTTGTGTGAATAATTCCTCAAAATTATTTGTGCATGATCTTCAACAGAAGATTACTTGTGCATCTTTTTTCATTTGTGTGTTCACCGTCCCGATACTTTTATTTACCACTCCCTCAATGATATGAGACTTCATCTGCACTCCTGACTTGGTTCAGAGAGCTAAGTTGCCCACTTTCAGAACAAAGTGTTCACGAGATAATGAATGAGGATGAAAGTCACATTGTATGCAAAGTACCTTCTTAACACAATTCAGTAAAATTAGATTTCGTTTGTTTAATTACCATTTATAATAGTTTTCTGCGTGAAATTTCGCATTCTTGTTATCGTTACGTTTAGTAGAATTAGTTTCCTATTTTTAAACGCTTCACTCGGTAGGGCTAGTTTGTCACACGTAATAGCACAAAGAGAAAGTAAAAGTGTAACTTCTCAATTTTTAATAAGACATGATTCATTAAATGGGCGATGATTAATTAAACTTGTTTGCTCGAAAGCGAGAGCGAGTTTTTCGTTCCATGCGCTCTTGACGTGTAAATGTAACGGTCTGGTTGGCTCTCTTCACGGTTCCTCAGCATAGGTAGGGGGAGGGTCGTGCATACGGCTATTTTCCGAGATGTACTGCGGAACCACTGTTACATATCGTTTATCTCCAGGCAGAGCATAATGTTCGCAGTCTAAAATAAGAAAGCGAAGGGAATTACAATAATGGGCCTCCTTATTCTTAAACATTTTTAAGACATTCGTCTTCGTCTGTTATATCGTTATTAATGTTCTGATCTTTGTTCGAATAGCTTTCTCCGATATTTTGAACTTTTTTTCCCATTTTTGTGAAAAATATTTTTTTCCAGTAATTTATTTAGTTTAATGTTTCAGTCTTAATTGAGCCCTACTTTAATAATTGTATCTTGGGTCTAGTTAATATTATTTGGTTAACTGGTGATTTTAACATGTTTACATCAGTAGACATAGTTTTTTTTATTCAAATGACATATAATATTGATAATTTTTATATGAAATGCTACTAAATATTTTGAAAAATTTTAGTGTTAAAATTTGAACTAGATTTTTTACAATGTTGGACCCAAAAATTTTTGAAACGTTCCCAATAAGGGTCGAAACTTTAAACACAATCAATTACTGAAAATTTTTATCAACACATATGTTTTGAAAAAATGTCAAAATATTAACATGATCAAAATATTTTATTATGTTAGGCTAAGGGGGCCATTTCAAAATTTTCAGAGGGGCCATCATCCCCCTGCTCACGCATATTTTCGTGAGTGTACTGCGGAAGTATGGTTAGATAGCGCTGATCTACCGGCTGCGGGCGCTTCACTCGAGCTAGCAGCACTCGACAGCGCAGGTCGAGACGCGAAATGGCGATTTCTCGCCCGTTGAACACGGAAACGCTTTACAGTTTCCAGCGTAAAGAGTGAGCGACGCGGTAACCTCGATATTCAACGCGAATTGGAGGTCTCGATCAAGGCTTGTTGAAAGGAAAAGTAAGCATGATAGCAACGTAGAGTCATCACTGAAACTTGTACGTTTTATTGAGCTCTCGTTTTGCTTTTTTTTGGGAAGAGTAGTGCATAGAGGAGGGGGGAGATCATGTGCAATACTATTAATTCAAATCTGTATTTGGACTCATAATATAAATTCAAATTTTCTACAATTCGGGAGCGAAAATGCCTAGTTTTCACTTACAAACAATTTCACTTATTTATCCACTGATTATTTCGAAAATTTCTTGCAACTTCGAAGTTATTATTTGGTCAGACGACTCCAACTATAAACTGACTCTTTTTAAATTTATATAATTATATGGAGCAAAATAGATATCGAACAATGAGGTTATTACATAGCAGTGCAAGTGATGAAAACGGAAGTCCTCTTCACCGAGTTCCGTAATCTTCATTTTCTTCTGGAGCTTTACACTTTCAGGATCCCAAAAAATCAATCTTTCCCCCAAACACTGCGAATCTCTTTATCGCCGAGTGATCTCGTGGAACTCTCCGGGGAGTGCTAGTTTCGAGGGATGTGCGAGTGGGGAAGTGAGGGGATGGCGGGAGGGGAGGGGCGCGTGCCGGGGCTGAAGACGGACGCAGCGGTGACTGCCGCAGCGGAGGAGAGGGCGTTGGCGAGCACGGAAGCGAATATTTGGGCGGACACGTGGCAGGGGCGGGTGGTTGAAGTTGCGGTTGGCGACTGAGGGTTGATTGGGGAAAAGGTGGAGGTGGGTCGTAGGTGGGGACGTGATGGAGTGGTAGGAGAGGGGTCTATGCGATGTGCTGCTCAAGGTGGGATGGGAGCCGGTATGGGGAGTTGGCGTTTTGGTTTGAAGGCGAAAAGAAAAGTGGAACCTGGGCTGGGTCGTGTGGTGAGCGGACGCTGGAGGGGAGTGGGGGCAGGGGTGGGGACGAGGGAGTAGTTGGTGTCGGATGGGGATGGAATCGTGGGTGGAGTCGGTGGGCTAGGTGAGGCTGGAGAGTGAGGGACGGTGGCGGCAGGCGGGGCGCTGAGGCTGGGGCGCTGAGGCTGGGCGCTGAGGCTGGGGCGCTGAGGCTGGGGCGCTGAGGCTGGGGCGCTGAGGCTGGGGCGCTGAGGCTGGGGCGCTGAGGCAGAGGCGGTGGAGCGGGCGGGGCGGGGCGGTGGCGCAGGGCGGTGGCGCAGGGCGGTGGCGCAGGGCGGTGGCGCAGGGCGGTGGCGCAGGGCGGTGGCGCAGGGCGGTGGCGCAGGGCGGTGGCGCAGGGCGGTGGCGCAGGGCGGTGGCGCAGGGCGGTGGCGCAGGGCGGTGGCGCAGGGCGGTGGCGCAGGGCGGTGGCGCAGGGCGGTGGCGCAGGGCGGTGGCGCAGGGCGGTGGCGCAGGGCGGTGGCGCAGGGCGGTGGCGCAGGGCGGTGTCCGCGAGGGGCGGGGCAGAGGCGAGGCGAAGAGCGGAGGCGGAGGTTTCGTTGCCCCTCGCGAGGAATCGGCCGCGGGGCCGCGTCCTTCGCAGGGCAGATAGGGGAATTTACGAGCGTCGCGTATCGCGCGCGCATCTCCGCTCGGGACGTGCTCTCCCCCCTCCCCCCCTCCGCCTGCCTCCTCCTCGCTCCCGCACTTTGCTCCGTGCACGATGCGCGGCCGGGATGGCAATTATCCTGTAGAGCCATGAGTACCGCCCCCTCCCCGTTTTGGGCACACGGAGGCGAACAAAAGCGCTAAACCTCCACTCGAAGCAGCTTTTTCGCAATCCGAAACAGTCGAAGAGTTAGGTGCAACAAGTCACGTTTTGGTTGTTCTGATATATTCTGATTTTCGTGTTATAACGGATTTGTATGTTTACAAATTCAAGTGTAGTTTTATCCAGTGCTAGATTACCCAACAGGTTGTGTAGGCTGCAGCCTGGGGCACGCAATTGTTGGGGGTGAACGGATTTCAGCGGATTCAAAATTTCATAAGGCGAAGTTTTGAATGTTCTTTTATATAAATATTTGTATTCATATTTGTAACAAAAAAGTGTTAATTAATCAAATATAAATCCATTGATATATATGGATTAAATTAATATCAAAATATTGTATACGTATTAAATTAATATCGCGGTGAGAATTATTTGTATGTGCACGTATATTCAATTGTTTCTTCGTACACAATATTTGCGCCGGTTACAAACATCGTACAATAACCTTTTATTGAAAATATAAATATGTATAAAAAAGCAAATTAAAAGGGCGCTAAAATGTTTGACAGCCTAGGGCGCACATAAGACAAAGTCAGACTCTGGTTTTATCATAAGAAATGCGGTTGCACCGCTTTTGAACAATGTGAAGATGAGTTCTTTTGGAAAAAAAAAACCTGCGCTTTTGTTGACTGTTATTTGTCATTATTCTCCCAGTTAGTGCTAGTCTGTTCTATCCACCTAAATCTATGATACGGCGGATGAGAAAAACCTGCGGCCTTCCTTAGAGCGAAATGCATTTCGCCCTGAGGAAGGTCCCGCAATGGCGGCCGAAACGTTGACCTACGTTGCCTAGGAGACGGTGTCTTCCGGAAGCCAAGTATTTACCCACTCCGTCCGCGGAAGTTATGCAAACGATCGGAAACCACTATAACATTATTATTATTATTATTATTAATAATAATAATAATAATATATAATCAACATAATCAGTATTTTTATTTATGAGAAAGTCAGGAGTGAAAAGCGTTTTAATTTTTTGCTTTTAATTATCCGATTATCTAACCGAACGTCATCGAACAGTAGTCACCGAATTCTATGTACGTACCAATCGTGGAACGATTCCACAACCTTCTCCTGCCTCGTCTGATGAGCCTACGAGTCAGCTAATATTGAAAATGTTCTCTGTAAAATATATTGTCCCCCAAAATAGAGCAAGAATATAGTAATGAACGATGGAAAGGTGAGCAATGCTTCGCAGCTTGTCTAGTGAATTCATTCGGATACGCATAGTGGTTCTGTAATTCAGAATGCGTTTTGTGATGGTGGCTGACCCTCCATAAGTTAACTTGTCGTGCGTTATTGCGCGTCCGTCATGGCATGAAATGAGATCATTTAATTTTAACACGTATCGAATATTGGGTCAGTGGCGCTTCCGTGTGTGAGGAATGACAATTTCGGTTTGCGACTCAACGAGTTGGAATGTGCGACTGAACTGTGTAATCTACATCAAGTAACATAAAATTGGAGATATTTGTTATATCAGTGAATACCGGAAATATCTTTCTTGACGCTACAGCCATACTTGTTTAAATGTTGTTCAATATTGCCTTGCCATTTCTTACGATATAGTTAAGTTTGCACTTGGTTGTTTTTTATTACGATAAATGTTATACTATTATTGCGAATTATTCAAAGTGTGAATAGCTCGGTAGGGATTTTTCTCTACGAGGTTTTGTGGAGAAATATTAACTATTTATATTCTGTAATAGCCAAGAATTCAGAATTTGTCAGAATTGCCTTTGGGGAACCAAGAAACTTAAAATCTGGATACATGTTGGATACAACATACAACGGGATACAATTGTTTTGTACAAGAATGTGTATTTAAATAAATTTTGTGGAATATATTGATCCTCATAAAAGTGCTTATATTCAGTGTTCTCTTTGTTATCAGAGCTACGTCGTAAAATGCTTCTGTGAGAGTGATAAGACGAAAATGAGAAATGACATGACTCTGTACTTTGAGGCAATTTTTTGCATTGCATGTGACGTTACAATTATCTCGCTTTTGACTGCACATAATGGGCAGCGAGATTGTTCCTTGGTAGCAAACATACTTTGTTGTCATTCGGAAGTTTTCAACTTCTAACAAAATGGGCGGTTGAAATGTTTTCTGATCCATGTCAGTTCCTGGGAAGGGCTGAGTCTTGTTGCATTACTCTTGCACGCAGGTGACTCATGCGAAGCTGAGGTAGATGCATGCAACTCCTATGGTCGTGCATTTAGGTCGCAAAGGTCACTTCGCACGATGGTTTATTCGTTGCATTTCAAATACGCATAATAGTACTGGCTGGCAAACATATTTGTGTGTAGCTGCAAAAATGTGTCGAATTAATAAATATTTCTGCTAATGCTGAAATTTAATTTCAGTAACGATTGGGGGATTAAATATTGTGAAATATAGCTTGGTACGTTTTCATTCGTTTAATGAAATCCAAATTCTATAATTTTGATTACATGCCCATTTATGCAAATGGGCATGTAATCAAAATTGTTTCTCAGTCGTAATTTTGTCACACGATAATTTTGTGTGAAATAAGTTTCTATTGAATTCCATCATCTTATTTCTTATTTGATTTTTGCAAATAGTCTACAATAGTTCTTCGAATTCGTCCGAATGTCGGGGAGGCTAATAATTTAGCCGATTAGAACGTCTATGAGCTCTCTGGATGTGAAGCATACAGTATTTCTGTTCGATTAATGTGGTTTTATAAATTCTCATATTTGTTATTAAAACACCAATTGAAACTTAAAATTCTGACGTATGAGAGACCATTAGATTTTAGGGCATCAAGGAATGAATCTTGATATTTTAAGTTTAAAATGATTTATTTTTTAAATATTTTTGGTGTCTTTTACCCAAACGAAACTTTTAATCTAACGTTATTAATTTATGGGTTAATTTTGTTAAACATGATAATTTCTACCAACTTATAGGAAATGGCAAAAAATCCATGGAAATTTAGGTTTGTAAATTCGTTAATGATTAATGTTGTAACAAAATTACATTTGTGGTCTACTATTTTTATTTTGAATTTTTCGGTAATACACCGTGGGATAAGCAATCAGCTCTATTACATTAACCAATGCATTAATCTTTGTGTAAGTCAACAAATATCCCCGTTTTCTATCTGATAGGGAATAACATTAGGAGGTTAGACGGACGAGGATGTACACATGTTCATCTAAAATCGTCTCGACTCTGTGATTCTGTTTTTCTTTCCTAATAGAATTAGCATGCCAATATTTTTCACAGCGATTTGTAAAATACATAGATCACATTTCGTACATTGAAACTCTCAAGATACTTTATGACATGTTCAAACTAGTAACTAGGTAAACTGGTAGCTAATTGGCGGAACATTTAAACACACAGGTCCCAGACTGACTCAACGCACGTTTGTGTCAAGTGTTGGTTTTGAATCTTACCGATTTCCTGTCGTTCTGTGAAGCGCCGGTTCGTCGTTGCATCCCGTGGCCGCTGAACGAGGCGCGCGCCCCCCCGCATGGGAGTCTGTCCCCTTTAAAGCAATCGGGCGACCGGGCGATGCCGAGCGGAGCGCGGCAGGCGGGGAGGGGGGAGCCCTTGTTTGCAGCCGGCGACGTCTTTGGGGCAACTGAAACGGCCGGCACTCGCGGATACGCGCCTCGTAACGCCAGCCGCCCTTCGCCCACGCCGCTGCCGGACCAGTACCCTACCAAACGGGCCACGGACCGCGCGCGACCTGTCCTTCCTCTTCCTTGTCCTATCCTCTCCCCTTACGCACACACCCTTACACTAACATGCATTACACTACCACATATTCCGGGATACCGGTCGGGAGCTTAGAGCTTGTCCCGGCTGGGCCGGTGCCCCGCTGGTGGGAGAGTCCTGGTTAGGGGGAAACCCCACTAGCCGACGGTAGGTCGGCGCCGGATCTCGCCATCCAGCGGGGGAAGATCACCGCAATCTCCCGAGAAAAACATGTACTACAGGAACGGCACTAATGACCAAAACAGTTGACGCGCCCGGAAACATGAAAAAATCAAATCAAATCAACCACCCACGCCGCCCTCTGCGCTTCTCTGCCTCTATCCTGATTTCCTGCCTCTCCGACTCTTAGCAGCTCTTCGCTCCCCTTGATCTGTTGCACACGCCCTAATCACTCTGCTCACTCTACCACCCACTCACTCTACCCGCCCTACTCACTCTACCCGCCCTCTCCCCCCCCCCTTCCCCCCTTGTCCCGCCCCCCTTTGATGTGCCCACCCATTCTCCCGCCCTCCCACTCTACCTATCGCACCATTCTACCCGCCCTACTCACTCGTCACGCCTTACTCCCCCTAGTCATTGTACTTGGCATAACCGCTCTGCCCGGACTATCCATTCTGCGAACCCATGCGTTGTACTCGCCCTACCCAATCTATCCATCCCATCCACACTACCCGCCCTCACACACTCGACGCACCCTAAACTCTCTACACTCCTTATTCACTCTACGCGGTCTATTCATTGGGCGCGTTCTATCCACACTTCCTGCCGTATCCACTTCGCCCATATTACTCATCCTTCCTTAAGTTAACCCCCCATTTCTTCCATCCGGCCGTCCTTATCTCCCTTGTCGGCTTAGTTCCCATTGTCACGGCTTTCCTGCACATATCGCGCCTGTGAAACTCTCAACCCCAGTAAACCCGTCTTCCTCTTTGCTTCGCAGCCCCCATTGATTCTAATTGTCCTTTCGTCGTTCCTGTCTTTTCATTCCATTCCAATTGTTTTCCGCTGTTCTGTATTGTTTTAACTCTCTGCAGTTCCCTCTTCATGTTGCTGTTGTTAGCTCATTAACATTTATCAATTTGAGTTTCATGTTTGGACAAGCAATAAATTTCCCCAAGAATATCTGTTTGAACGTCCGTTTCCCAAGGAGAGAAATCATGAGTGTTCCGTAGAAATTTTCACAGAATGTGTGAAAATTTATGCACATCACTTGCTTTTACACTATTGTTTCCTAAAGGAAGTTATTCCAGTACAAATTCCGAGAAAAAGGATTCATCGCCTATCGAATTATCTAAAAGGTATTGCGTCGTACTTGCGATCACACACAAGCCTTTTCCCCAGAAAGAGGACACCACCGTGCTGTATTGCAGCAGCCCATTCTTCGCGTTTTCACTAGTATTCGCCGCCCGCCGCCCGCCGCCCGCCGCCCGCCGCCCGCCGCCCGCCGCCCGCCGCCCGCCGCCCGCCGCCCGCCGCCCGCCGCCCGCCGCCCGCCGCCCGCCGCCCGCCGCCCGCCGCCCGCCGCCCGCCGCCCGCCGCTCGCCGCCCGCCCACCGCTGGTGTACACACTTCATTCGTCAACCGACGGCTCGCAGAGGATTAATTAAAATTAGAGCCGGTAATTTACAGACGGCAATTTCCAACGTCCCGCCCCCGCCAGCGTCCGCGCTCCTCTTCTAGCGGCGCGACGGTCGAGCTCGCGCTGGTGCGTCGGCCTAACCTCCGGGGCAATCAATTACGTTTATTATAGATCCGCGGGCGCGAGCCAGTGGCCTCCGCACGGCGATGACCCGCTAGGGGGAGACGCCTTGTTTTTGAGCGTCGGCGCTCGTTCCGTGTGAACCGGCAGCCAGGAGGCTGGAGCTACCTCGGGTGCTGTGCGCTCAGCAGAGACCGGACATTCCGGACTAGGGGCGATCCAGTACATAAGGGCCGTGTTTTCACAAAATCAACATTTTAAAAATAATTTTACTCACTTTATTCAAAACAATTGACGTGCATTAATCGCGTAACATTCTACAAACCCGACCAGGCGGCGTTACAAGGTTTTGCAAACAATATTTGCATATTTCTGTATAATTTGTATCGTACCAAAAATCAGGAGAAGAATACGAATATAGACGAAATACAATTAGGTGAGTGAAATGGAATATGGATGAAAATTTTAAATCTAACAGCTTATGGTGTAAAATAAATAATTTCATATTTTTTAATAATGCTGTGAATAAAATTTCTATTTTTTAACGTATTAACGATTTAATTACTTTAAATCTTTGAGAGTGCGTGATATAATTGTCAAACGGGAGGGTGTGTAAATGAGTCTCTTCATACGCATGTTGTTCAAACTGCTCTTCCTTGACATAATGTTAATAGCCCACAGAAAAGTTTAGAAAAGAATATTTGCATATTTGCATCATGCGAGATCGTCAGAGGAAGCATACAAGTGTAGACGAAGTGGAATTAGACGAGGGAGCCCGAAAATTTTAAATATAACAGTTTATTGTGTAAAAGAAGTAATTTAAAGTTTCTCAATAATTCAGTGAATAAAATTGCTAACTATTTTTAAATGTATTAACAATTTACTTACTTCAAATCTTTGCCAGTGCTTGATATAATAAGACATTCAAACGGGTGGCCCAGAAAATGGGTCGCTTCGTGTATGCACATTCTTCGAACTGCTCTTGTTTAACATAATGTTAATAACCCACTTCGCCCGGCGCGAAAGAGCTAGCGTTGGAAATACCACTACGAGCATTGTATGCTTAGTCGGTCTACTGGCTTTGCGTTACAGCAGATTGCGAAGGCACTGAATAGCGTCAGCTGAATCAGTTGAAAAAAGTGTCTTCATTTTCATGTGACCAGGACGACCTATGTATGTCACAAGGAAATGTCAATGTTCTATTTCTAATTGTTGTTTGTGTGTAAACATGCAAAACGTCGTGAAATTGCTTTTGGAAAATGAGTAATGAACTAATTAATATTTCAATGGACGTTTCTGTTTGTATTATGCCATAAAACATACGAATGCAGTAAATTGTAACCAGAATTTTGGATCGTGTCTCATAATCTAGTTCCTTTTGGTTCTACGGAGAAAACGAATCATCTGTTTTATGGCTTACACATTTCGTGATGTATAATTCGAACAATGCGATCGTGTGTAGGGAAGGGAAAATTACCTTGTAAATTATGAGCTGACATTACATTTCCTGAAAGTTGTCATGTGTTTAGTAGCGTGGTTTGTGCATCAAAACGCCCATGTAACCTGAACCCTGTCATTAACCCTTTATTACTTTGCTTCGTTGTCTCCGGTGTGGACTTGCTCCTTGATCCCATTGGTTGATCCAGACTGTAAATATCTTGGTAGCGCCGTAGGTTGCAAGGGCTGCGACTACCCGTAATGAGGCTTAATAGCTTCAAAAGGGAATGAAATAGAACAGACCGTGGAACTCTGCACCTTGCTTTTCAGTACACTAACTTCCAAAAGGGATTCATATCTCTCACATACTGAACATTACCTTTGAAAAGGAAGGCAATTTCTTATGAATTCAGTTCATTACGTAATATTCATTTTTGTTCTTTCTTGTCCCTTACCGAGTTGTCATTTCTTGTAATATTGTTGATGTTATACTGCCCATGCTTACTAACTGTAGTAATTAACGTATCCAAGATGTGATCTGCGTTGTTGGGAATCTCTAACTTTTCCTCCCAAGCTCCCACGCGACTAGAGGCAGACTCAACAACGATCTCAGTTATTTTCGTAACATTGTTACTCATCATAGTAGAACATTACAGCAATATAATAGAATAATGAAATTGCGTTCGTCTTGACTGTTATTTTTATATCATAAAAATATATGTCGTTGCACAACAATTTGCATTAACGATACTTCAAATGGAATTTATTGATACATCTCATTTGGTACTGAACTGGCTTCTTCTATCCATTTACAAATCATCCGGATTTCCCATCTGTTCTGTGTGATCTTTTAGTTGAGTTTGCCGCCAAATGCAAACTTCTGTCGTATCAGACCGGCTAATTGCTTTAAAAATGAGTCCGCGAGTGCGTTAAGCACGACGAATTCGTTAGCGCTCGAAGCGTGAATATAATGAGGGATTTTAGAGTATTTCGTTTCGAAATTGCATTCGCATTTCAATGTCGTACTGACTGTCGTTACATGAATTTCGTTATTCGAAAGAATACATTATTGTTCCTACTTCCTCAGGTTCATGAAAACTCCGAAGAGGAAAACTGTTCAGGGAAACGTTGGAAGAGTGGGCTCAATGGCCTGAGTATCATCACCAATAATATAAGTAAAAAATAGATTAATTGATTCCGTGCACTTACGCTGTCATGGCGATTAGTCCTGTTAGTGCATTGAATGAATCCTGCAAGGAAGAGTTGGTCCTCCTTCGCGGGATGGTGAAAGAGGAAGGAAAGCATGTCGGCGAGAGAGGAAGAGATGCGAGACGGCATGAGAGGAGAAGGTGGAGGGCGAGAGAAGAAGAGAAGATAGACAGCAAGAAAGGATGAGGGGGGGGGAAGAGAGCAGCAAGAAAGGATGAGAAGGGTGAGGGCGGGAAGAGAAGGAGGAGCGAGGGGAGAGAGAGAAAGAGATGGGAGAGAGCGAGAGAGGAAGAGATGGGAGAGAGCGAGAGAGGAAGAGATGGGAGAGAGCGAGAGAGGAAGAGATGGGAGAGAGCGAGAGAGGAAGAGAAGGGAGAGAGGCGAGAGGAAGACATGGGAGAGTGTAATAGAAGGTGGACGGCCGACCGAAAGCAGCAGGAAGCGAAGCTGGCGAGCGCTGTGTGGCGGAGTTAAGGATGAAAAACTTTCTTGTTTGCGTGGGAGGGCGTTGGGGGTGGACCGGTCAGAAAGTGCTGCGGTGAGCGGGGCCTAACCCAAGTGGTTGGAGGGGGGGCGGTGGCGGCGACGGTGTTGCGGGTGACGCCAGTGAGGTGCCGCCGGCGCTCTCATTTGCTTTATGCGATTGAGGGTTCCGATATCGGCTTTTAGTCCGCCCGCCGTCCCTTGCTCGCCGTCCCTTGCTCGCAGCCCCTTGCTCGCAGCCCCTTGCTCGCCGTCCCTTGCTCGCAGCCCCTTGCTCGCAGCCCCTTGCTCGCAGCCCCTTGCTCGCAGCCCCTTGCTCGCCGCCCCTTGCTCGCTGCCCCTTGCCCCGCCCCCTTCCCCCCCCCCTTGTCCGCCCCCATTACCCGCCGCCCTCCACCCGCCGTCCGCCGGTCACCGCCCCTTGCATGTCGCCCGCCTCCAACGAGAGTGCATGCAGACGCCCCCGTGGCCGTGCCACCCGCCCTCCACAAGGAGGGGAAGAGGTCTGACTCGGCGGCAGACGGTCGCGCCGGTGAGAGGAGTTGAGGAAGGGAACTTTGGATGCCTTAAGGCAAATTATACGAATATTTAGAACTCAGTATGAAGCGATGAATCGATCTTTATGAGATCTGTATATTTTCGTGACCCCTGTAGTCATGTACGCGGTCACTATCAAATTGTTAGGATTTATTGTTTTATTTATTCTCAACTACATGTACTAAATTTTGTCTTAACTATTTTTATTTGTTTAAAATGAATTGATAATGAATGTTATGATGAACAGACTGTTATTTAATTGAAGACATCTCAATCATCATATATGTTTTTGAAAAACCAGGATTTAATCATGCTACGTGCTACCGTGACCTTTAGATTTTGAGTGTCCAATTCACCCAGTTATGAAGAAACTTAAAAACCTATTTGCTACTGGTTTAAGTTTTGAACGCTCCTAACACCTGGATTAACCTCAAGACCAATGAAGATTGATTGATAGTCGATGATATGATTCCACTAGTATTTGAGAACTGTTGTGATGTCTATCTGAAATTTTTGTGCGACCGGTAAGACTTTAACACAAATAATCCTAATGGCCTTGATTAATACCAAAAGGCCTTATGTACCCTACGTATTCATTTATCAACAGAATTAACAATTTTTAATCACCTTCACATTATTATTATTATTATTATTATTATTATTATTATTATTATTATTATTATTATTATTATTATTTCATTACCGAACTGGAATGATTTATTTAGTTGTATGTATATCTACGACACGGAGTTGACAGCTTTTGCTCTGGGTTTGGTCCGTGAACATTTCATTTCTCGTCGCGTCTGTAACGCGATTTCAAAACCCTCACTTGATCACGGGCCCATGGGAGATACATCATCCTCCCAGATTGTCTCTTGTAGGGAGCCCGCGCGCTGTCCCCTGCCAGTTGCTACACGCACGACTCGCTAACAGCCGCTACTGCTCGCCCTCCCCCCTCTGTGTCACCGCTCACGTCCCACTGCACATCGCCCGCTCATCATCCTTTGCCCTCCTCACAGCCACCGCCCCTTCCTCGGTGCCCATCATGCCACCCGCGGTCTTGCTCATCGCCCCCCTCTGTACTCGGCGCTCACCCAACGCTCCCCGTCAAATTCAGTCGCTGTCTGGAGGAGAATTCTAGCGGCCGGCTGCTCTGATCGGTAGTTTTCAGTGGTTTCTCCGATCAACACCAGGCGATTGCCGGAGCAGTACCCTACGAAACGGGCCACGGACCGCGCGCGGTCTGACCTTCCCACTTCTTGTCCTATCCTCTCCCCTTACACACACTTGCACTAACATGTACTACACTACCTCACATGCCCGGAGACCGGTCGGGGACTTGTCTCGGCTGGGGCGGTGCCCCGCTTGTGAGAGATACCTGGTTAGGGAAAACCACAGTTCAGAACGAAAACTGGTGCTGCGTAGAACGAGCAAAAGTCGGTGCACCGATGTAGCTCACGCGTATCCATCATGGACGTTCCTCCCTTCGCCGCAGCCCGGCGCCCATCGCCAGCCCCTCCCGCCAATTGTATCGTCCCTTCCCCCTCCCCTCCCCTCCCCACCCCGCCCGCCCGCCCGGCCGCCGTTTTTCCGCGTCGCGCGGCTTCATTTACCCCCTGCGCGGCCGGAAGCGATTTGGCCCCGGATTGCGTCGCCCAACCCCCGCCGCCCCACCCCACCCCGCCACCCTCGCTCCCGCCCTCCCTCGCGGCGAATATTTGCTGAGAGGGCGCGCGGCACTCCGGCTCCCCTTCGCTGTGGGCCATATGACTCTCAACGCCAGACTAGCTTGGTTTTTTATGGATAGTGGGAACTCTGAATTGTTTGAAGAAACACTTTTAACCTTTTGAATACTTTGTTAGTCCTGCTATTCCAACCGGTAGCGGTAGCCCAGTGCATCAACTGATGTCACTGAAGCGCTTCTGTCCTAGGTTTGAGTCCTGATGGTGGCAGGATTTTCGACACTAGCTTTTCAGCTAGGTCGAATTCAGTCGCTGTCTGGAGGAGAATTCTAGCGGCCGGCTGCTCTGATCTGTAGTTTTCCGTGGTTTCTCCGATAAATGTCAGGCGAATGCCGGAGCAGTACCCTACCAAACGGGCCCCAGACCGCGCGCGATCTTTCTTTCCTCTTCCTTGTCCTATCCTGTCCCCTTACACACACTTACACTAACATACAGTACACTAACACATATTCCGGGAGACCGGCGGGAGCGTAAAGATTGTCCCAGCTGGGGCGGTGCCCTGCTGGTGGGAGAGTCCAGGTTAGGGGGAAACCCCACTAGCCGACGGTAGGTCGGTGCCGTATCTCGCTATGCAGCGGGGGAAGATCGCCGCCATCTCCCGAGAAAAACATGCACTACACTAAGGGGACTAATGACCGAAGCAGTTGAAGCAATGATGGAAACACGAAAAAATCAATCAATCAAAACTGCTACTCCATCGCCTATTCTTGTCATTGATGCCTCGTTTCTAGAACGCCACTTGCTCACTCATACAAATATATCCCGTTCTATCTCTCACGCATTTTGATGTTTTCTCACTGCGAACTTTTTTTTATTAACGTTAGTCCTCTTTATTTATTCTTTAAATCATGCGTGGCGATTCTACGAGCTGGAAAAAATAGTTTTGCTCATGTATTTACCAATATGTTTTGCGCAACGTCAGGTTTTCATTATTGTGAAAACCTTTTTGCTATCGAATGAATGTCAGAAAGTAATACAATACTTAATTGCAGTTATTTATTTTTATCACTGTTTTAAATATATCGAATGTATGGTAGTATAATTTTAATAATACGTTCATAAAATAATGTTTTATTCAGGAATTGAATAATTTGAAGATAAAAAAGAGCTTCAGTAGCTAATTTTGATTCCTGATCTTTTATTCAGATATTAGAATTCAGTGGGAAATACAATTATTCAAATTATCGTTTCCATGTTGACGCGGCAGGAAGTAATAAGAGCCAAAATTAATTGCTTATTTATCCTTGAAAATAGATTTTATTACATGGGAGTTTTTTTGTTTTTTTCTCCCTTTCAAAATTCAAAATTTATTGCGTATTTATCCTTGAAAATAGATTTTATTACATGGGAGTTTTTGTTTGTTTTTCTCCCTTTCATAATTCAAAATTCATTGCTTATTTATTTTTGAAAATAGATTTTACTACATGGGAGTTTTTGGTTTTTTTTTCTCCTTTTCAAAATTCAAAATTTAAGTAGTATATGACTTAGTGTAGGGATCACAGAATTTCGAAAATGTGCACACAATTCACGTTTCCCCATAGCACGTCATATGCAGTTTTTAACTGTTTTTTGACGTAAAATAAATAAATAAATAAATAAAATAAATAAATATTGTAGGTAAAGATAACTACTGAAACTATTTGGTCAAGACGCAGCATCTAATTTCAACCTGTTTACGTTATCGACTGCATCTGGTAACTATTTATGGATTGGGCTCTGGGTTCTATTCGACGAACATCTGGTATTCCAAAGGCAAGGGTAGGCTGAGAACTAAAGAGTCACAGACACCATGACATTGAGAGTGGCACCAGGCTCACCCGCCAGCCAATAGAGATTTCTTCTGTTTCTTTTATCATGAAAATAGGCCTACGACACTTCTTCGTAGAATTCCTCCTGAAGAAACTTTGAAGGACTTGTTTGCTTTTTTTTGTTCAAGCATTAGGGAGCGAACTGCTTTTCATTTGCAATTGGTAGCAGCGTGATGCGTGATAGCTGAGCTGAACGTAGCCACCCAGCAATTGGCTGTATAATGTGTACGCGCTCTTCCATTGAATTCGTGGTGTATTTTCCAAACAATTTACTTCTGTAATGATGGCATTGAAAGAATATTGATTTTCTGTTAAAAAGAATTGAACAAACTAATTGTATGTAACTGCAGGAAAGCTTGGGGTGCATGAAACTGCTTGAAATAATTTGCTCCTGATGAACATGATGTAACTGTCATTTCTGTTTCTGTGGCGTTGAAGTTTTGATCATGTGGCGAACGTACCGTTGTAGTTAAAGTTGACACAAACCGCAACATGGGAAATTTGAAACCGGCGCAAACTCAAAATAATTATGAACTGTTACCGAATTACTCCCTTATTGAGACGAGCTGTGGCTACGTGAGTGTTAATATGTATTAACGCAATACTGTGTGAAAAAGAATGCAATTTTATGAGTGGTGGAATTTATACAACATATTGTTTGCTTGTCATTTTCTTGCATCAGAAGTCTTTAGGGATGTTAAAATTGTACACATTCGCATTATTCTACTAAATAAGACGAAATTAAGACACATTTCAATATGCTGGAAACGTGCAATGCATCTTTCTTTCAGCGTGAAATACTGCATAGAACGCACTTCTCCTGCAATGAGCATAAATTACCACAAGAAAAATGGTGCAGTTACACAAGAACAGTTACGTTATTTCGACAGAATAAACAGTTGTAAGCTTTACTGCTTGAACGATGCCATAACTCGTTCAAATAGACTGGAACCTCATTCTTTCGGCCCCAAGAAAAACATTGAGTCCTCCGGCAACGCAACTCGCATCCGTTGTCAAAAGCCATTGAGTTCGCTTTTCGGGGAACGATCTCAACAGACAGCGATCTGGTTGGGTTCTCATGTGCTTCTTCCAGTTGATAAAATTTTGAACTGAAGTTGCTTCATCGTACCGATTGTCTTCAGGTTCCTTTGCACTTGTTCCAATATTGTCTTTACACTAATAAACAACTGATTTTGTGAAACATCATGAAGTATTAAATCATTGGTCATATACAGTGAACAATCCAATTATAGACCAACTGACGTAAGTCAGTTTCGTTAGATTTTATGATGACAGTCAAACAAAGACCAATACTCCACATCACACCTCTTGTGTATTTCGAGTTTTTTCAGTTAAAACAAGGGGGTCCTCATAGCGACACTTCTCCTCGCCTTTATTTTGGAAAAAGCAAAAATTTGATATTGTAATGGTTTTGAAGAAATGTAAGGATAGTATTGTTAACTTAATTAATGTCCGATGCTTATATCAATTTTAACGCAGTAGGTTAAATAACGCTGGTGAAATTACGATTATTGGCATTTTGCATTTAACGCACAGTGTGAATTTTGTTCCACCAGTTTTACCTGTGTATGTTTTAAAAATCAATAAATAAGGGACAGCTGAAGAGTTAGGCATATGAGTGACCGGTATAATGCTTTATCACATGGCCCCAGCTCCTGACTTCTGTCTAGATAGGCCATTTTTACGTCTTTTTAGCTGCTTTTTTTGGGTAGAAAAGTTCGTGTGTCTCGTCTCAACTTCCACCAATCTTAATCATTTTTGGAATGGGGGGATGTTAGACCTTTCTCGGAATGTGTGAACCAAGTAAGAGCTCAAAGGCTTCTAAACTACCAGAGTTATACATGATATACGTACATATGCTTCTACACGCGCCACCGTCCACGAACCAGTCATCATGGTAAAAATATTTCTGCTTTAGGACATCCAAAACTGATGTCACCATCGAAATCTCGACTTCGAATTTTCGACCCGATTTCAATATTATACTTCAACACTTTTGTTCAGTACTAAGTACAGCCGAGGAAAAATAAAAATAAAGAAAAAAAATAATAATAATAAATAACAATAACAACTTCCTTTGTGTTTCGTCCACTTTGGAGCCGGTACCACTGACCGTCCTTGAGGTGCTGGGCCGACTGCATCGGTCAATCGAATTGTCGCTCGGGATCACTTTCTCCGCTGCGTCTCTGTCTTTGCGGAGCGGCGCGGGGCGGCGCGGGGCGGCGCGGGGCGGGCTGACGAAGCGGATGACACGCCACCGCTGACTCCAATGGCTTCTCATCATTTGCGGCGGGTTTTTCCTCGTTTTTGTGTTATCGTGTCCCTGGAGGTGAATTTGTTCGTTTTTGGTTTTTCCAGCTTCGTTGGCACAATTTTCGGATGGCTGCTCTTGTTTTAATTCTGTGGTCGTCTTCTCCTGCGCCACTAAGCTGCTGGATTTGACGTGTCAGCTTCTCATTCGAGTTTTATTGAGTACCTTATCTGTATCTTCGACTCATTTGAAGTTGTGACTGTGGTTGAAGGGTTGTTCTTTCCAAAACACCTAAATTTATATTTCGGAAAAATATCCCCACCTTCTTTATTGTAGGTATAATCAATGATGAAACTACATTTGTTTCGTTCAGAAATGTTTATCGTGACTAGTTATACACACAAGCATTAAAGGAATTGGAATACGCTGCGATTTTTTTACCTTGCGTAATTGCCGTTTATAATTCGGTTGTATATATAATTGGTTTGGTTGGTTTGTTTTTTTCGTGTTCCCGTGCGCGTCAATTGCTTTGGTCATTAGTCTCGTTAGTGTAGTGCATGTTCTTTTCTCGGGAGATGGTGGTGATCTTCCCCGCTGGATGGCGAGATCCAGCGCCGACTTACCGTCGGCTAGTGGGGTTTCCCCCTAACCAGGACTTTCCCACCAGCGGGGTACCGCCTCAGCCGGGACAAGCTCTAAGCTCCCCACCAGTCTCCCAGAATATGTGATAAAATAGTGCATGTTAGTGTAAGTGTGTGTGTGTGTAAGGGGGAGAGGATTAGATAAGGAAGAGGAAGGAAAGATCGCGCGGTCCGTGGCCCGTTTGGTAGGGTACTGCCCCGGCATTCGCCTGGTGTTGATCGGAGAAACCACGGAAAACTACCGATCAGAGCAGCCTGCCGCTAGAGTTCTCCTCCAGACAGGGACTGAATCCGACCTAGCTGAAAAGCTAGTGTCGAAAATATTGCCGCCGTAAGGACTCTCACCTAGGACCTCCCGGTCAGAGGCACTGCAGAGACATCAGGCAGCGGCGCGATTAGTGAGGACGGCGCGGCGACGCGTCCGCGCTGCGCCACCCGCAGTCATCGCGGAGAAAGCGGAAGCCTCCACCCCCCACCCACCCGCGCCGCCGCTGCTTCCGTCGCGCCGGACGCGCCTCCGCGGCTCGACCGAATTTTTCGAACAAGTTCCTCCGTTTCGCTTTCGAAGCTGCGCAGCGGCGGCGGCGGCGGCGCGCCGGAAGGAAAAGTGCGAGTGCGTGCCTGCGTTTGCGTCGCTTTCGTTCGGCTACAGAACAGTGCGGAGTGGGGCTGGTGGGAGATACCTTGTGGGCAGGTAGGTAGGTGAGGTTTAGTTGATGATGGAATTGTTAGTCGAAGTAATCTAGTGTTGGTCGGGTTTTTATCTCAATCTATTGGGCAGGAAACAGCAAAGGTCGCTCAGGGCATCAAATGACACTGCGATGCATGTGACTGGAAAGTGTTATGGTGTGCATGTGACTGGGAAGGGATCGAATCCTGACAGTGGCAGGATTTGCGATACTAGCTAGATAAGGAGTCATCAAATTCCGACGCAGTCTGCTGGAGAATTTTAGCGCCCGGTTGCTCTGATCGGTAGTTTTCCGTGGTTTCTCAGTTCAACACCATACAAAGGCCGAAGCAGTACAAACGGGCTACGGACTACGCGCTATGTTTCCTATCTATTCCGTGTCCTATCCTCTCCCCTTAGGCGTACACTTACGTGCACACACATTCCGGGAGACTGATCGGGAGCTTAGTGCGAGACACCTGGTTGGGCAAAATCTCCGCAAGTCGACGTAGGTTGGCGCCAGATCTCGTAATCCAGGAGGAGATCACAGCCACTTCCCGCGATAAAAGCATGCACTAGATTTACGGGTCTAATGATGGTCGAAGTCTACGCGCCAGGAATCACTAATCAATCAATTGGTCAGGAAAATGAATGGAATGAGTGAAATGAATGGAATGAGTGAAATGAATGGAATGAGCGAAATGAATGGAATGAGCGAAATGAATGGAATGAGCGAAATGAATGAATCGTATCTGTGGTGTAAAATAGTAGTTGTATTTAATTCGAAACCTGCTCGCCTAGCTTTGTTTCGCCTGGGCCCGCTCTCTGCCACACCGCATGACGCGCTCCGCTCCGCCAATGATGATGATGATGGTGATGATAATGTCACGACCTGGAAAATTTAATACTTCCCTTCCGTCCTCTTTGTTTACTCAAAATCTGAGTAATGCGAAACCCCTGAATTGAACAAATTTACTCTTTTCTTCGGTTTTCGATGAGCAAAGTTACTATGAGCTATGAAATAGCGTGAGCGGTAAGAAAATGAGTGATAACAGTTTACGTGCTCATTTAAGTGATTCATACCCCAGCAAGTGTGTTTCCTTCCACGTCTATCGCTCCGCCTCTATTTAATTCATCCTACACAGAGCGATGGAGTCGCCACACTCAGCTATTTGAGGAGCAAACATTGAAAAGGTTGCATGTCCATTTGGCCAAAATTGAATTCTTCTGTTGTTTTTAGCTAGAATGTTATATTCAGAAAGAAATGTGAAAAGTCTTACAATACATTAACTAGTATTCTACTCATTGGGTTAAAGTCGGTGTTGAAAAGTGTAAAATTAGTGCTATATTTTTTCATTTTTATTGGAAAGAAGTGAAGTGTACGTGTCTTGTTTTGGATGTTTGCTCCTCATTTGTTCACACAGGAGATTTTCGGTTGTTAGAGGGCGAGCGGAGCTCGGCTGGCAAGCGAGACTCGTCGTTGAATGCAGCCGTCCTATCTTAATTGCTTCGACCCGTTATGGCTACCGGTTAAATAACCGATTGCCGCGCTGCAGAGGAAGTGAAAATAAAATCGATGCGATTGCTCACCTGACGCACACCGTACCCTCGGCGGCGCGACTGCCACCGCGGCGCGGGAGGGCGGCTATTATTACTCGTGTTTGTTTGCGTGGGCGGGCCGGCGCTCCACATCGAAATGTCGCCTGGAGCCTCCGCTCCGGGCCGTTTGTTTTGCGTCCGCGCGGCCGCGCTTCCTGGTTCCTTTCAGGCCTGGGGGATAATGTGGGTGTGGAGGGTAGCTTTACCCACACGAAAAATTTCGAGTGGTTAAGACACCCACTCAGAAATGAGCGGGAGAAATGTTCCATAAATTTCAAATTCCAGAAATGAACGGAGTTTCTCGGTTTTTGATTGATTCATTGGTGATTCCAGGCACGTAAACTGCTAACGTCATTAGTCCCGTAAGTGTAGAACGTGTTTTTTCGGGAGATGACGGTGATTGCCGGATGGTGAGATCTAGCGCCAACCTACTATCGGAGGTTTACGCTCAAAGAATCTCCCAACCGCCCCAGCAGGGACAAACTATAGGTTGGGTGCTCGAAATAAACCGGCTGCGTTCACAGTTGCTCCGGTTGCAGAAAGTGAGAGCTGCAGTGAAGTGCGCGTTGGCGCCAGTTGGGTGTGACTAGGGTGTGAATTGACCGGAGGGGGCAGGGTATCGCCTCCCCGCACAGAATTGTCTCCCACTGGAAAAGTAAAACTTTCACCTTCCCAGTAATGCAATTACGCCGTATCTATGTACTTTATTTAAAGTAGCATCAACCTATGAGGTTTTCAATAAACGCATTACAATTTTTCATTCATTTAAGTTGTAGTACAAATATTGTAACATTGATGTTAACAGTAATTTGTGTCTCATTACGCTTACCACACTTTGAAATGTAAAAATTAAGAAATATAAATTAAGGAAATTATATTAACAAAATCCCGAGTGTGTTCATTCTGACATGTGTTGCTTAAGCCAAGATGGTCTCAATTGTACTCATCAATTCCTGGCTTCGCCCCTTTCCTTCGACTTTTAAACGGCCTCGTCTGGAGAAAATGGGCAATTCGCACCATGGTTTTCACGATTCTATTTAATAGTCCAATCCATGCAGCAGAAAAAAATGACAATCACTCGTGGCTCTAAAAGTTTCTTTCTTCTTCCTTTTTTTTGTGACCTGTACGTGTGTTAGTGTAATTCTAGAGGCCATGCGTTTTGCTGACCCTGTTTCTCAGAAGCGTACTAATGTGAAAAACACATTGTCAAACATTTGATTCGGGAAACATCTCGAAGGGCCGTAAAGTGCGTTGACTGCGAAACTGGCTGGGATCGAAAGAAAAAGAAGGATAAAAAATGAAGTTTCAACATTGACCTCAAGATGGCAGGTCCCTTGCAAATGTTTGCTGCTGACAAAGCGAAACACATCCTTAAGTTGGCGAGACATTCCAACTCAATTCGTCGACACCCTGAGTAACATCATTGTCTTGCCCCTCCTTCTCCCGGCATGAGAAGCAACTGTGGTTTGTGAAGAGCAGTTAAATCGCGCTGGTAGGAAGGGTGGTATTTGCCTATGTTGTGTCTCGAAGTAGATTTAAACAAAGGGTGTAAAACGAAACTACAAAAACATCATAGTAGCTACCAGCCATAACAAAACGATTTTTTTTGGTTTTCTAAAGTTTGAAAACCAAACGAAATGGGAAAAAATACTATTTCGTTAAGATTTAGTCTAGGATGACGCTCCGATTGGGATTACTCAACGTATGTAAAATGAAATGTTACTAAAACATACTATTCCGCACTTTAGTAAAAAACAAAAAATATCTTATATATTTCGAAGGGACGTTTCAAAACCAAACGATTTTGTAAAATTTCGTTCCGTTTTGAAACGAAAATAGAGGAAAAATTTTGTTGTTTCGAAAGGACAGTAATATTTTTCAATTGGTCACATTTCGAAATGTAATATCTACAGGCGTTTTGGATTCGTTTGAAAACTCAACAGAATACCGTTGTAGGCGTGTTTATACCGTTTCGTTTCACATCCTTGGTTTAAACTTGGAAAGAGGCGATTCCGTGTCTCGCGGCAGGCAGGCGAGTAGGCGGGCACTGGGCCAGCGGTGGCCCATCGGGTACAAACAAGGCCAGGGCTCCGCCCCAAGGTCAGAGGGCTCGTAAGACTCGCAAGGTCGAACGGGGATTGTTGTAGGGCCTTGGCTGGTCTGCCGCCTGGGTCAGAAAGGCGTCGTGGGTGGTGGGTGCAAAAGAGGGGAAGGCGATATAAACTAATATCAATGTATTTAATTGTAAATGCTTGTATGTATTTTAATATTAATAATAATAATAGTAATAATATTATTAGTAGTAATAATAATATTAGTAGTAATAATAATATTAGTAGTAATAATAATATTAGTAGTAATAATAATATTAGTAGTAATAATAATATTAGTAGTAATAATAATATTAGTAGTAATAATAATATTAGTAGTAATAGTAATATTTATTCCCAACATTTTTTACAGAGTTTTATTTGGCGTTATTGTGTCGGTAGCCCAATTTTGCCGGCCTGCTACCGGTGTCCCCCATGCCTAGGCCTAGTTAAATTCCCATGCTTGGGGGTAAGAGTGACATGAGGCGAACATGACGTATTATCTTCACCGTAACTAGCAAGATCCGCCTGCTTGAGCTTTTCTTTGTCGCACAGTTACAGAATATGCGACGATTTTAAAGGAAAGCTAGAACTCTATTTTTGCCTCGACCGGGAATCGAACCCGAGGCCACAGCACGGGAAGGTAGTACGCTGTTCATGAGCTATACCAGAGGATTAATTTTAAATTATTATTATTATTATATTTAATTGACCATTTTCTACAATATTTGGTACATTACACTAATCTATGTGGTTTGCGTTAGGTTATTATCCTACAGTTTAGATTTGTTTGCAGCCTGCATTTGTTAGTAGTCTGCAGTTAAAACTCGATATTATTAGCAGGAGAGGGAGGTAATGAAAACTATATGAAAGAAATAAACATTATTTTTGAAAGATTTGATAATAAAATGTTGCGATATAGATTGCCGAACATAACCACGCTGAATAATAAAGAAGGCAAACTTTTTAGTGTTTCGAGTGCTTCTATAATCTCTCGGCGTGTAGATAATCTACTTTCTATACTCGTTAGCAGC
The DNA here is from genome assembly GCA_964035755.1 of Teleogryllus oceanicus. Taxonomy (NCBI): domain Eukaryota; kingdom Metazoa; phylum Arthropoda; class Insecta; order Orthoptera; family Gryllidae; genus Teleogryllus; species Teleogryllus oceanicus. The sequence continues at coordinate 26,768,201 of CAXIVR010000012.1, read as the reverse complement.
TCACGTATGAAGTATACAAAATTACTTTTGCTATGTTTTGCTAAGATTTGTTTAGAAGTAACCCATTATATTGTGTTGAATTATACACGTCAGTATATAATAGTTATCCACTCCTAAAACTGTCACTCAACCATTATCTTGCCTGATAAATGTTCTCTCTTAAAGAACAACCTACATGTGACAAAGTTACTGTTCATGAGACTGTTGCCTCGATAACAGCAGTCCTAGCCATTAGCCGGACAAATTCTGTCAAGCGATATAGCTTCAAAAGTAGATACAAATTGTCAGCATTAAGTGAACTTTAAAATGGGTATTTCCGTTTTATACACAGCTGATAGTGTTATATTTATTTTCATAAGAATTATCGTGCATGAAACCTTGAACTGAAATTTATATAACAAGTTTAAGTGTACCCCACAGTCAGTTTTTTTTTTAAATTCAGACCCGATTATCGTCGGCTGGGTTTCTCAAATTATCATAAAACTCTGCACTCGAACTTCAAAACTATTTTCATTCTATTCCAGTTATTCCTTTATTAAACTTCTTCAGCTACTACGAACACATACACCTAGATGCACTGCTTCTGAACAACTTCATTGTTTCGTTATGTCTCATCAGTGGGTTGTACCCTAATGTGCCCTACACTACATAGTTCTCATTTCAGCAAGTTGCGTCCCCGAACTCTATCTTCCGGTCCATTAAGCGTCACAGAACGTTTCTTGCAGAGTTCACAAAGTTGCAACCTCCACTTCCGGTTAGCCAAACCGCCAGTCGCCGGCGTCGCGACTCTCCGACTCATCGAGCCAACTTCCCTCGAGCCGGCGGCGGCGCGCCCTAGCGACCCAAGTTGCCAACCTCAAGGACGAAGGGCAAAGGACGGGGGAGGACGCGAGTGGCTGCGGTGAACAGATCCGGCGAAAGACCGTGGTTTCCTTGTCCTTTCAGTGACTCCCAAGCGAGGATTAAAACAAGTGAGGGAACTAGGAAAGCTACAGACTACGGCAGCCAAGTTAGGACAATAGGAAGTTGTACTTTCAAACCTTTTTTAAATAAATTGCGCGTACAGCTACTTAAACGTGTTACATTTTCATGGGAGATCTCATTCCGAGGAACTTTCTATATTGGCTCCTCCTGCCTCAATAATCGCCTCATTTTCTGAACCTGAATCGGAAAATTGTCTTCATTTTTTCTCAGTATATTTCCTGAAAAACCTGCACAATGCCACATTGAAGTATGTTACATTGGGGCTTCTGTAGTTCTTACTGGTTCTTTCAACAACGCTTCAAACATATGATTTCAAAGGGTTTACGTAGATGGGGGAAGTTATGGGCAAAAATATCCTATGCCCAAAACATGTCGACAGTGTTAAGGCGAGAGATTTGCATTAAATGAATTGAATACAGGAGCGTGTACAACAACTTTCTTTTCTCTCTTTCGTCTGTTTTTCACTTTTATTTCTTTTTGTTTCTTTGTCAGCGTTTCTCTTGTACGTTTTCCACATCCTCATTCACGAAGTGTTGCCGGGAACTTGTCAAAATCATGTGGATGAAAATGGAGGATTTCCTTCTCGCCCGACTTTAATTTTCGGAAATGGAGAAAAGATGATGAAAGGATAGTGCGCAATCCCTAGCCCGTCCTTGGAGGTACTGCTCCAATATCCATCTGGAGTTGATCGAAACGACGGATCGGAGCAATAGGTGGCCAGACTTCCAATACAGAGTTGTTGGCTTCGTGCCAGCTACTGAACAGATGATGACTAGGAATTATTCAGAAAAGTGGACTGTTAACATTTCTTTACATATTTAGCCGGAGAAAATAAATTAATTTTATAATTTTTACAAATGCCGTTCATTTAGAATTGTTAGAACTTGAATCCACTTACTGTCGAATAAAGATTTGGAAGATGCGAGTGAAGCATGAACGTTTAACGGATTAACGATGATGGTGTTGATGATTGGTTGAGATGATTAAGTGTATCAGTGAACGATTAAGTGTATGATTAAGAGTATCAGTGGACGCCACGATTGTAAATTAAACTACGTGATTTTGAAGTCTAAACATCTTTTTTGAAGTCTTACATGCGTGATGACTGGTACTATGTAACATTATACGAAATGTTCGATCACTTTCTATAGCAGAATATTGACAATCCAGCATTGTGACCAGGCTATTTTAACATACTGAGTTTTTTGTTCGTGATTTAAATCTTTTAACATGTTAGTGCGATTATCGTTTGCATTGCAATGTATTTCATGAATGCGATTGTTATTGTTTATTGTATGTTGTCTAACACTTCGTATTACATCACGATTTTCTTCAAAATTTCTTGTGCACTCTACCTCAGATGCGTAGAGACTCATCCTGTGAGATCGTGGAGTTGCAGCTCGCCCAACTGGTCGCTGGTCAGACGAAAGTCGCGTTGCATGCGTCGGAAAGTCGGATGGGCTACTTTTCGAGGAGCTGCTGAATTATGAGCTCAACCTAGTTTTTATACGGGCAGCACCTCGGAAAGCAAACAAATTGGTTTAGTAAAAATTTTTCAACAAACTTTCAATCGATTGTACCTGAAATAAGCATGTGTTAGTTACATTTTTTAGTAGACCGTTTATTACAAATTTTAAGTGTATTCGTGATGATTGTATATGATTCTAGGTAGTAATGAGAATACTGTCTAAGTCATGAAAACCCTACATTTAAAATGTCTAAGCCAACGTCTCCTGATATTTACCTCAATGAGAAAAACTATCTGAAAGACGAATAGACTACATTTCGTAAATAATTAATTATTAAAAACTATTTTTAAAGTGTTCTAAGTTAATAAATTTTGGGACACATTTTCTAAAGTGTATTTAATAAGAAACAAAAGAGGACATGGGAAGGAATAATTGATTTACGAAAGTGATTACGAAAATCGTGCCCAAATTCTCTTCAGCTCCTCTAAAGAATACAAGTTCATGACAAAAATATGTTGTTTGTTTCAAATACTTAAAATCCTTATTAACTTTTAATTGTGCATAACAAAATTCATGAAAAAAGTTCAGTGGCAGAGAACGTCTGAGGTAGATTGAAGTGGCGTAGGGTTTTGCTAGGTGAGAGGTTGTTTCGAAATGCACTAACCTTAAATACAAGGAAATATTAAATGAAATGGAAATCAATCGTTTGCAGGACTGAGCATTAAGAGGGGGCTATAGTTCAGAAGAATCCCGTTGTATAGAACAAGCAAATACAGTCGACTCCGGTTGTAGTGAACTCGGCTATAATGAACCCTCAGTTATAGTGAACTTGAGTTAATGGTCCCGTTTCATTTACATTACAAATAAGCATAAGAAGATTCCGTTTTAGTGAATCTGAACCGCGGCTATAGTGAACGTAGGAAATACAACGTCCTGAATTAATATATCCACTTCTGGAAAATACGAATCGCCTTCTGGGAAATAATATATATCGCTTCAGTGCCACAAATTCCAACGCTAGACAGCTTGGAAAAAGTATCGTTGGTAAACGATCGCTCATATGTCGGCCATTTCGTATGTTATTTGATTCGTATGTGTTCCAACAGGGCAGTAAGCAGAATAAAGTAAGGAGAAAGCACGAATTTTGGAGAAGGGTCTAGAGAAATTACTAACAAAAACTAAGAAGTAAACAATTGAAAATAATTAATTTTTTAAGAGCAAATACCGATTTTGAAAATTTTAGTTCCTGCTGTTAGTGTATTCTGCTGTATCTCTATATTAATCAAATTAATCGTTATGGAGCATTCTATTTAATTTTGACGTCATCGGATATAGTGAACCAAAAATGTTAGTCCCCTGAAGATCGCTATAACCGGAGTCCACTGTAGTGGTTTGTCTTTCCCGGGAGCCTTCAAATCTTCATTACCCACGTAGCGGAACCTTTTCATTTTCCTCTCGCCACGAAACTACTCCCGCAACCGGCGCGCCCCCCCTTCGTCCACGTGGCCCGCCGGCTTATTTCCTTCGCCCGCCCCGCCCCGCCCTCCCCGCCCCGCCCCGCCCCGCCCCTCCCCGCCCCTCCGCCGTGCACCGTGCTCCTTGCCTCGCGCGGCCACGTGATCAATATTCCGAGAGTCACGTGTTGTGCGGTCCCGCGCCCGGACATCCTGAATGAAATTTGGGGCGATTTCCTGCGTCCGCCTCCGCCGCCCCTGAGGCACGTTGCTGCAGCCAGTCGCCCGCCCCGCCACCGCCCCGGATCGCCCGGGGCGATTCTCGGAACAAGGAAGAGGTCGAGGCCACGGACGGGCGGGCAAAACGGAGGTTCTACGCTGCTGGTGTTCAATAAGATTCAGTGTTGTTGGTTTTTTAATTAAATATTATAATATAACTTACGATCGGGCCGTGACCCCATTCAGACGTGTCTTGTGATGGACCCGTGTGCTGTGGCAACTCCATGCTGGTGTTGGTTTGGAGCCAGATATGAAGCTTGACCGTCTATTATATTAGAAAGCCCTGATGTAGGAATTATAAATTCTGAAACGTCGGCAAACTAATCATTCTAACTTTAATATAACTAATAAACTTTCATCATTATAACTGTCATTCTAACTAACTTTCATTAATTGACCAATCCCGTGAACCACATCTCATAACTTATTAATGGTGGTGAATTCTACAATGGTATTATGATACAGCTGAACCACGTACACGAAACGTTCCACTCTTCATATTTTGACAGAGCTGGCGCTGCTCTATAACCATCGGGCCAGCCGCCAAGCAACCGGTTACCTCTTTCCCTCTGTCGCGCAACGTTATGTCGCCTCGCATTCGGTATCGGTGACAGTTGATGCTCTTAGTGTCAGAACACTATTGCGCCCCACGGACAGTTGACGCGGGCCCCTTTTGCTTTCTATAGTTTCTACTCCACGGCAACGACCGCGAATTTCCTTCCAAATACGCAGAGTTGTAGAACTTTGCTACTTATCGTGCAGAAAATTAGGAGAGAATGAGTACCGCGAGTGATCAGTGGAGAGATCTTGAAAATTACCTTGAGTCGATTAACTTTGTCTTTAGTATGGGTTCAGATGATCGTTGTTGCCTAGCCAAAGTTGCTCTAGCACCCGCTCGCCACCTCTGCCTGGTTGTTTTTAGGTCGAAGTCGAATGGGAAGAGGACGGAAAGTTGGTAGGGATCACCTCCCTTATGCCGTGCGAGACAAACTCTGCCCTCAAGATTTTACTTCGCTGTCTTTCAAGTCAACAATTGTAAGACATGTGCGGCCGTTCCATACGTTCTCATCCCCGTGTCACACTTGTATGTCAGAACATCTGACCGGGAGCGGTAGCCCAGTGCATCAACTGATGCCACTGCAGCGCCTCTGACCGGGAGGTCCTAGGTTCCCACTCCCCACGGCGGCAGGATTTTCGACACTAGCTTTTCTCAGCTAGGTCGAATTCAGTCGCTTCCTGGACGAGAATTCTAGCGGCTGGCTGCTCTGATCGGTAGTTTTCCGTGGTTTCTCCGATCAACACCAAGCGAATGCCGGAGCAGTACCCTAACAAACGGGCCACGGACCGCGCGCGATCTGTCCTTCCTCTTCCTTGTCCTATCCTCTTCCCCTTACACACACTTATACTAACATGCACTACACTACCACATATTCCGGGAGACCGGTCGGGAGCTTAGAGCTTGTCCCGGCTGGGGCGGTGCCCCGCAGGTGGGAGAGTCCTGGTTAGGGGGAAACTCCACTAGCCGACGGTAGGTCGGCGCCGGATCTCGCCATCCAGCGGGGGATAATCACTGCCATCTCTCGAGAGAAAAAACATGCACTACACTAACGGGAATAATGATCAAAGCAGTTGACGTGCCCGGAATCACCAGAAAATCAATCAATCAATCAATTGAACATCTGCCCGCTCTTACAAAAGTACATCCGACAATAAATGCTTAGTTTGTATAATTAGTTAAGGTTGAAATAATTTAAATTAGTAAAAAGTAATTGTGGTAAATCATGATCACTTTTAATCAATGTTTTAAATTTATCACACGAATATTTATTATTATTCAAAGTACCTGATAATTGTGGACTCCAAACAGTTTATTTTATCACACCATTGCGTTTCTACGTGAGGAAGAATTGCGTAATTCAATAAATGAACAAATAAAATGATATGTTTTCTGGAATAAATATCTGCTAACATGGTTTATTTGATTTAACAGTAAATATTTTGGGAGCTCTTAATAAATATACATTAAGAGCTTATTACTCCATGAAATTTTATTTCTGAGGTTCTGGATTCAGTGATATATGGTTCAGTGTTTCGATTGCTTGGACCCTGTCATGGGTCATAGTCTGAATTGATGGCATAGGTATGGCCGAGGATCTATGTCTTTGTATGTTGCAAGAGCTTGTGAATCAACTGATAACACGCTAATGATGTACTATTAATGTTCTACTACTCTTAAGGAATCTGCCTACGTGAGAAATAAAAATGTGAAAATTCGTGTTTTTCAATTTTTATTGGGTTGTATACTGTTTTATTCTCTTTCAAATACTTAAAACCTTTTCTTGATACGTGTTTTTAGTGTTAAAGAAAGTAATTTTGTTTCGTAGCAAGTGTTAACTGTCAAGCCCTTAATAAGAACTTCAGATGCATTTCCCGATTTGGGAACTTTCAGCACATTCTTGCGTGTCAAACATCAAGGATCATTAACTACTAGAAATAATATTATAATTCTTTTAACAGCATATAATTCATGATTTGCTCTACTTAATGAACTAGAATAGTTTATCTGACACTAGAAATTAGTTTTATGAACTGAAATATCCAGAATTAATTTATAAACAATTATTTTTAAACCCAATTTAGTATTCACAGTACCTTTATCATTCTAGTTCATTCACTAGAATATTCAATTGTGACCAATTTTAAAAAAAGAATTATCAAAATATATAAATTTGTTGTATAATTATGTTTGAAATAAAAACCTACATTTTTGCCAATTACTTATAAACAAATAGAAAAGGTTTAAATTATTTGATCTCTAAAAGCATAAAGAAATCGAATGCATAAGGGAAAATAAAAGAGACTAAAAAACATAGATTTTATTTTCTTTTTCTCTCCTTAATGAATATCGTGTGAATTAAAGTTAAGCCAACTATGTGTCTGCATTCAATACTTCTCAGTTCTGAAACTTAGAAACTACAGCATTGCTGTTGAAATAGTTTATTGTCAACCCTTGCCGAAACTACGAACATCGCTACCTTAGTTCTAAACCCAATTACACTCCGTTCAACCTCGGCACCCAGCCGGCGTAGCTTCTGGCGGAAGCCTCTATGACCGCCCGCCTCCGTACCCGCTGCTCCCTCCCCCCCAGCCGTCTTCCGATCTGAGTGGAGTGGAGCGGCCCTGCCATCCGGCCGGAGTTTCCCTGCGGCAGATAAGAGGGCGCCGCTTGATTCGACTACGGGATTATTCTTTACAACGGGCGGAGCTTCCAGAATCCGAAATCGGCTCGCCCGGAGGCAGCCAAGGCAATAAACACGGAGGAAAGTGGGCGGGGCCGCGGGATGCTGGAGAAGTCGGCGAGACGAGTCGGGAAACCAGAGCTGGGGAGGGTGGACGAGTCGATACAGGGAGGCGGAGGATGCGGGGTGTTGAAACCGGGTGTTGGAACGGTGTGTCAGTAGCTCAGTGATGTCACTGCAGCGTCTCTGACCGGGAGGTCCTCGTTTCGAGTCCTGACGGCGGCAGGATTTTCGACCCTAGCTCTTCAGCTAAATCGAATTCAGTCGCTGTCTGGAGGAGAATTCTAGCGGCCGGCTCCTCTGATCGGTAGTTTTGCGTGGTTTCTCCGATCAACACAAGGCGAATGCCGGAGCAGTACCCTACCAAACGGGCCACGAACCGCGCGCGATCTTTCCTTCCTCTTCTTGAACTATCCTCTCCCCTTACACACGCACTTACACTAACATGCACTACACTACCACATATTCCTGGAGACCAGTCGGGAACTTAGAGCTAGTCCCGGCTGGGGCGGTGGTGGAAGAGTCCTGGTTAGGAGGAAACCCCACTAGCCGACAGTAGGTCGGCGCCGGATCTCGCCATCCAGCGGGGTGGGGTGGGGGGGGTCTGAACGGTTGGGGGCGGAAGGGGGTGACGGGCATTGTACGGGGGGGGGGGGGGGGCGGGCGGGCAGGCGGGAGCGGAGTGGGGCGTGGAAGCGCCGGGGAACAGAGAAGACAGCAAAGACGAAACCAAGATGACAAATTAAACGTGTCGGCGCCGCTGTAGCCGTCGCGCTGCGCAGACAGGCGACGCGACGTAAAAGCGACGCCCGAAAATAGTTTACGAGCCCGCGATGCGCCTCGCGCCGCGCTCCGCTCGCCTTTTGAAATCCCGGCAGCGCAGAAAACGAAATGGCGGCAATGGCGTTATAATACCCAGGACTGCTTGACCCGTCGATGAGGAAAATTTGATGAAACGCGTTCGTTTTGTGCACTGAACGTGTGTGCACTGAAGTGACTATTTGACTTCTAGCTGACACCAAGGAGAATACGTTGTTTCTTATGTTTGTATTGTGAAAGGGATGTCGATGAGAAAAATTTGAAGAAACGCGTTCGTTTTATGCACTGAATAAGTGACTACTTGGGTTCTATTTCTCTTCTAGCAGATACCAAAGACATTAAGTTGTTTCTTATGTTTTTGATGTGATTGGGGGGTGTCGATGAGAAAAGTTTGAAGAAACGCGTTCGTTTTGTGCACTGAACAAGTGACTACTTGGGTTCCATTTCTCTTCTAGCTGATACCAAAGAGATTAAGTTGTTTCTTATGTTTGTGTTGTGATTGGTGAGGATTTGGGTGAACCAACGGAAACGCTTGCAAAATGAATGTTGCAGTAGTATGCTATTGAGTTTCTTATCTTTCTCATTTTATGTTGAATGCTTTGCGCGTATGTGTTACAGAGCGGGTCGGCTACCGCTTCAATTGACTGTGCCACGTAAATAGCCAGTAATTCTCCTTTGAATGAATTATGGTTTAATGTTATTTAAGCCCTCTACGAAAACACAGATGATTGAAAGTCATCTGATGACAGATTTCTCAATTTAGTTAAAAATTGGTGTTATCTGAAGTACTAAAACTTGCGCTATCCATTCAGAAGGAACAACGAAAAAGATTAAGTTCCAACGGGAATAAATCCCGGTTTTGGATAAACTTGTTTTCGTTTTTGCAGTAGGTACTAGTCAGATATTTATAAATACTTAACTGATAAATAATATCTCCACTTGAATTGTGCGTGAGATAAAGGAATGAAAAGATATTAAATGAGATAAGGAAGTTTAATTAAACATTCGTATTTGTTCCAAAAACACTTGAAAAACAGATCTAATTGGGTATATACAATTTGAAAATTAAGCTTCTGATGTTAAAACAATAAACCCTTGTTTAAGTTTACTGTCTTGTTTTATGCAATACATTTGTAGATATGTTGTCTTTTACATTTTATTCAGGCTTCCGTAATGTCAAACCCAGAATGAAGTTCTGATAAAATCATCATAAAGACATTTCGTTTTTAAAACTTCGGTAATTCGTGAGAACTGAATTAGATATTACACACCCAGAAAATCAGTTCAGTTTTACAATCGTGTACAGACCCCATAACTACTGGTTCAGGGAATTTACAAAGTTTACGATTTGAAAGCGATTGGTTCGTAGGTGTAAGGGGCGTTGATTTTATGGGAGGGGGAAAGGGGACTGTGCTCGTTGGATTGGCAACCCGCGCGGCAACGCAAGATGGCACCTCCAGTACAACAGAGATAAAATAAAACTAATAAGAGATATAGCCTCTGGAATGACTTATAGGCGGTGTACTTGGTTCCCGTGCTGTGGTCCCGGGTTCGATTCCCGATCGAGGCGAAAAATAGTTGGAGCTTTCCTTTAAAATCGTCCCAGTTTCTGTAGCTGTGTGACGAAGAAAAGCTCAAGCAGGCGGATCTTGTTAGTTACGGTGAAGAGAATACTTCATGTTCTCTTCATGTAGCTCTTACTCCCAAGCATGGGAATTTAAATAGGCCCAGGCATGGGGGCCACCGGTTGCCGGCCGGCGAAGTCGGACTTCCGACCCCATAACACCAAATACATACACACATAATAAGAGATATACTACAGTGTCCCGACATAATAGAATTAGAGTACACCACGTGTTACAAACAAAAATTAAATTGATTGATTGATTTTTTCGTGTTTCCGCGCGCGTCAACTGCTTCGGTCATTAGTCCCGTTAGTGTAGTGCGTGTTTTTCTCGGGAGATGGCGGTGATTTTCTCCTCGCTGGATGGCGAGATCCGGCACCGACCTACCGTCGGCTAGTGGGATTTCCCCCTAACCAGGACTCTCCCACCAGCGGGGCACCGCCCCAGCCGGGACAAGCTCTAAGCTCCCGACCGGTCTCCCTGAATATGTGGTAGTGTAGTGCATGTTAGTGTAAGTGAGTAAGGGGAGAGGATAGGACAAGGAAGGGGAAGGGTAGATCGCGCGCGGTCCGTGGCCCGTTTGGTAGGGTACTGCTCCGGCATTCACCTGGTGTTGATCGGAGAAACCACGGAAAACTACCGATCAAAGCAGCCGGCCGCTAGAATTCTCTTCTAGACAGCAACTGAATTCGACCTAACTGAAAATCTAGTATCGAAAATCCTGCCGCCGTGGGGAGTGGGAACCTAGGACCTCCCGGTCAGAGGCGCTGCAGTGGCATCAGTTGATGCACTGAGCTACCGCTCCCGGTCAAAAATTAAAGAAACCAAGTAATTCAAGACATCAAGATTTAATTCCCAGATATTGAAATGTTACTCCAGATGCCGCCACTTAATTGAAATACCGAATTCGAGTGGTGGCTTCCCATCGTAGACTCCTCTCACGATCGGTTGTCGTTTGGGCTCCCCGAGCCGCGCCGCGAGGGTTGGCAGCCTGTGCAGCAACGCACGACGGCGCCTCTGGCACGACAAAAAAGACGATCGCATGCGCGTGGACAAGGTAGCACTGTGACCCCTCCCTCTTTCCTTTCCCCTCCCTTTCTCCGGCGATGGCATGCAGACGGGCTAGCGCCGCCAGACGGGCGGGTCGCTTACCCGCGGGACGGAGGGCACGGCCGTCTGTGTCGGGGAGGGGAGGGGATGGGGTGATGGGAGGGGATGAGGGGAGGTAGAGCTTCCTATTTCGAGAGTAACACTGCCCGCGTTAAGCATCTGATTAATACCGCTCTGGAAGCCAACCAAAATACTGAATGCTGCCATAACTCTGTCTGGCGCTCTGTTAGGATTCCAGCTGAGCGCTTTTGGGATTGTTTTAGTTGATTTTGGGATTTCGGCGTGGCGTAGTATCAGAATGCCTCACATGAACTTGATTTGGATTATATGTTAATAATTTCCATTGTTTCGCAGAGAGAAGTGTATCGTTATTGTTTTTCGAAATAACTTACCTGATAACAAGAATGTAAAGAACGTTTCTTTTAAGCATCTGTTTAATATATAATCCTGGAAGCATTCCAATATTCCAAAAGCGGTTCCACGTGTGGATGTTTCATGGCTTATTATGAAAGCTGAGAACATATTTATGGAAATTAATTGTATAATTTCTATTTTAAAGCTATATTTTTAAATCCATAAATTTGGTGTAGCGTATTTTAAATGAAAGTGGCAATTTTATTTTAATGAGTGAATAAATTGAGATGTTTGTTTTCTTAATAATATTGCCCGAAGATTATGATTCCAGAGTAATTCCGGTATCGTTCGTTCACATTGACATTTTTTTAAACAATCCAAAATGTAACAAAGGGTTAACTTAATTTTCCTGAACGATAGGCTATCAACAAAAACAAAAAAAAACACGTTATTTGTGGGCATTATATGAGAGAGCAAAGAATTGTCGTGTCCTTGTTGGACTTCATGAAATAAAGTGATTCATAACCGGACAATGAAATGACAACTTTCCGCACTTTCAGTAAATTAACAAATATGAGCGTGTGTAAATACATACTTTTTCATTACTTCCGAAAATATAATTTACACACACGCTTATTAACAGTAATCCTCAAAGGCTAAAATCTTACATTCTCTTTAATTCTTTGTTCTTAATCAATCGGAACATTGATTAAGAAAGTACGTTTTTGAGTTGTTTTTTTTTCGCGGGATGTTATTGTACGTAGTTTTCGAAGAAATTTGATCAATATTTAACTCATAATAATATATTGTCGAAACAAAAAATTTCTTTGTGAAGATTTTTAAAAGAAATAATCTTACGTAGATCTTGATTTAGTGTCTAAAAGTATTCTATTAAAGGATGATGCTGTGTTAGGTCGATTTTAAAGGCTAACTTAAGAACGATATAGTATAAAGCATGTGTTGTCGAGTAAGGCAACTAATGGGTTCAGAATTTACAAGATTCTTTCATGTTGTTATTCAGTGTTAAATAAAGTTGCTTGTAAAGAAACCCACAATACATTCCTGATAATATATTTTGAAGTTGAGAGTTAATTATGGCCCGAAATTTATCAACGTTCCCTTTTGTTTAGGTTACTGCTGGTCGTAAAGTAGCCAGGTAAAACATAGGCAGAACAGAGCTTCTGTGCTAGTGAAAAACGTTCTAGAGTTTAAAAGGTTTGGATCGTGAACCCAAATTCTGAACTTAAGACCATGTTGAAAATAAATGCCTGTAGTTGAACTAACCAAAGAGTAGTAGTAAATATAATGCAATTTAGTACAGAGATAGGAAAATTAATTGAATGGAAGGTAATTGAAAACGGATAATAGAAAAACAGATTCACTCAATTAGTACGTAAAATTTGTGATGCCTACTTCAGTGACAATTTAATGTATATTAAATTCACCAGGTGAAATATACACCTTTTCGAGCACTTCAGAAGGTATCTAGTTGATCTTTAAGCACACATGCAATGCTCATTTTGCTAACGATAAACTTTGAGTTCGCGCATTTGCAGGTCATATTGCACAAAGCGCATTTACGTTCCTGCATTTAAGGATGGGTTTTAAATTTTTTTATGAGTTTCTGACGTATGACATTAGACAATTTTAACTTTTGTTTATACTCATTTTGTTATATATATATAACAAATATATATATATATATATATATATATATATATATATATATATATATATATATATATATATATAGAGAGAGAGAGAGAGAGAGAGAGAGATATGAAAAAGAAGTGACTCTTGCATTAGACCAATAGTTTGGTTGTTGAGATACTTCAGTTTACTGAGAACAATCTTTAGTAAAGGGAACTAAACGAAAAAAAGGAAAAGATCCTCGCATCATTAAAGAAAATCGCACACTATTTCATGTTACGCAGGTTCTCTGTGGAAAGGCTGCACCTTCGGAAGAAGCATAATTCTCTACCCTTCTCCTTGTAACTGTCTGACATGTTTACTTCAATTTTTAATTAGAGAGTAATTGATTACCCTGCATAACAACTAAAAATATCTCAACTCTCTCATGGATCACTCAGCAACTTGGAGTTCTTGTAAGCTTCGCTTTTGAGAAATAGGTTTTGATCTGAATCTTTTTGTATAATGGGGGTTCCGAGATTTTTTTGAGAGCGTGGCCAGACGGAGACTCTTGTAAGACTGGTGGCATCGATGTCGATATTTTTAAAACATCGAGGTTTCCATAAAAACAACGATTAAAAACTGTACTTTTAACAAAGTTGTTTTGTGCACTATGATTTTACGTTTCCGGAGTTTTATTTTAGTTCGAAATGGTTAAATAATAATAATTTTATAAAAATTAAAATATTAAATAATAACATAATACCACTATCAGTTCACGTTTTAGAAAGGAGCGAACGCTTTATATACTACCAGACATCTCTTCCCCGAGAGGTCGCTCCGATGCTGTGGTATTTCCTCCATCATTTTTCTTAAGTCGTAGGCGGATGTCAACGCATGTGCAGTCGACATGGGGTCTTCTCCCTTTTCCCCTCATCCTCTTATGAAGAACTGAGAAAGCTCTCACCCGTTGGAACAATCCTAAGGTCTCAGACTTTGACTCAATTTTGTTCATTCTTACTATTTTTTAGTTTGTTTCGTCAGTTAAAGATATTCTGCCACCAAGTCACTACACTTAATTGCAGGATTAATAATAAAATCTAAATCTCATTCGTAAATGAACAAACACGGTCACTGTAAAATTAAATTCTCGGTCACACGAATGTAAATGAGGTTACTAAACCACTTTCAAAAACGTCGGTGGTTGTGGGACGATACATCTTTAACATTGATGTTTTAATATTGAACAACGTTTCGAAATATGGATATTTTGTGGTCGATGTCGCATTCGACCGTACTGATTGATTGATTACTAGTGATATCGGGTGCGTCAACTAAGGTCATTAGTTCCGTAAGTGTAGTGCATCTTTTTGTTCGGGATGTGGCGGTGATCATGTTCCACTGGATAGCGAGCTTCCGGCGGCTGGGGCACCGCCCCCGGCCGGGACAAGCCCTAAGCTCCTGACCGGTCTCCTGGCATGTGGGATAGTGTAGTGCAGTTAGTGTAAGTTGTGAGGGCAGGACAAGGAAGAGGAAGGAAAGATCGCGCGCGGTCCGTGGCCCATTTTGTAGGGTACTGCTGTGGCATTCGCTCGGTATTGTTTGGAGAAACCACGAAAAACTACCGATCAGAGCAGCCGGCCGCTAGAATTCTCCTCCATACAGCGACAGAACTCGTGTTAGCTATCTGGCAAGAGACGAAAATCCTACTGTTGTCAGGACTCGAACTGACCGTACCTATGGGTCTGAGTTAGGCACTCGTAAAGCGTACAGCGGGTCGACGGAGGCTACGGCCTCACCGGGCCCCGCGTAATTTACGCACGGGGCGACCTCATGCCTCGCTGACGCAGGCGGGATGGGCGGGGGGATAGGGGGGGGAGTGCGTGACGCAACGGAGGACGCCCGCTTCCTGGCGCTGCCCCACCGGCTGCCCGCCTGCCCACTGCCCGGCGCGGCGCGGCACTCGGAGAAAGCTGCCGGCTTGGGTGGGGAGGGGGGGAGAGAAGTAATGACGGCAGAGGTGCCGCCGGAGCCACATAACCCATGAAGATACACACTGAGCCACTCGTGGGATGGGGCGATCCGGGGCGGGGCAGCCAGAATTCTCGCTTTCCTCTCTGGCTGCCAGGGTTTATACTTGAGTTTTTCTAACGTGGCGGCTGAGGGGTCAGTCTTGCCCCTAGAGTCGCGTGATATGTAGCACTGCTTAATGCGGTCGCGATCATGCGACATCTTGCGGCAGGACGGGAATGTCTCAAAAAGTCTGTGCTGAATTCCATCTTCGAGAGCCGCTTCGTCAGCCGCCACGTTAGAAAACCCCAAGTATAAATCCCGGTCGAAATATTTGACATTTTGGGTGGGCAGTGTGGATTTGTGGCAGGTTTCTTTGGGACTTCCCCGTTTCCCATGCCTGTCTTTTCTAGCTTTGTGCTGACAAATAGTACCATAACAAAATTATCGCTTAACTACTAAATCATTTATCCACACCAGGTACGGCTATCTGCCAAGGAATCCTAGAGATCCACCAACCGAGGCGTTGTACTCATAACCGCCAGCACTTTACTTTTCTACTCCTGCGTCCAGGGGTTCATATCCCGGACAATCTATGCTGAGGTGGACTAAGGTGTTTACGGAAGGTGACCTGGAGGTTCTCCCTTTTCCTTTACTGGTCATTCCACAATGGCTCCGTATCTTTCATAACATAACAGTATTATCTTCACTTCAAATCGTTCGAGGTATGGTTACGTATTTACATCTTGTAAGGAGTACAAATTTACTCTTCGAAATACGAATCGTTTCGAATGAATTACAGGTGGTTCAGTGGGTACGATGTACTGACGATGCATTGTGTAGACTATAAATGCTATTTAACTACATGTATAGGGTATGCGTAATTTTATACGCTGTTACTGGCGATATCACGACATAATCCACAGTAATTCGACCATTTGAAATCTGTATTGACGTGTGACTATTGATATTGCTATTTTATTTAGATTTACTAATAAGAATGTGTATTTGTCACTGAATTTTAGAATAGGTTGACAAAATGTAGGAGTCTTTTTTAATTCTGTGGCTTCTGAGAGTTATGTAAGATGCTAAATTGTGTTCGCTAACGGTGGTAGCATCTACCATAAAGATCTGACTTCTGTGGGTTTATTTTTTCTTCGTTAATGAATGTCGATATGAGACTCAGATGATTAGTTTGAATGCACTTGTATTTGTTTATAATTCCTTCTAGTTGGACATTATCACATACGATGAAATCTTCCTGTCCTCATTGCCATGAGAGGGGTATAACAAAGATAGAAGAGAGTCATCATTGAAGGTCAAAAGTCCATGCGATAATGGTACATCGAACTTTCCATATTGAGAATATCTTATTGATGTAAAACGTACTGGGAAATAAGAAAGGTTGAAATGAACGTGTTTGGTGCACTTCCAAAACAAACAAAGATATACTAGAGGAGGTGTGCGGATATCTTCCTTGTTAACACACAGACCAGAAACGCGGATATCAAATGAGCTGGGGTGCCAAAAATAGGTTGAATCAGATATCAACTTCTCTATTGTGTGTCGCTTCGGTCGTGCTAAACAGTAGGTAGGATTTCACAAAAAAAGATATTCTCTTCGATCGTGCTGATGTCGCATACCGTTGAAATTGAAATGGATATTGTGATTTTTAGGAACGGACCTTCCGTGAAGCCTTAACGACATTTTAACTTTTTCGTAAAAGTAGTTTCAAATTTTTGGATTAAATATTTTCTCTGCTAGGGCTAAGGATACGTATGAAAAGGCAGAGGTTGTATTTTTATTCAATACTCTGAATTTTGAAAATTTTGCACAAGTTCAAATTGTTCTTAACATCCTACAACAACAATGTTGAAGAAAGTAATTATTTCTTCCTGAAATTAATTCTTGAAAATTAGATATTTACGTAAGGGCATGTGATTTTTTTTTCAAAATATGAGATTGGCGCAATTTTGCGTGAAATGAAAGAAATTTTAAATACCAGATTTTCTAAAAAATGGCTCCAAATTTTTTCTTTAATTTTTTTTATCTTTGAGTTCTTGCAGTGCGAGACACCTATTCGTTCTTTTAACATTTTTATATGCTTTTGTGTTGGTTTCATAACACTGATTTTAGTTTCTAATGTGCTTTCTGTTTTGTTTGTTTTAGGTGAGTAAATGAAGCGAGTCAACACTGGTAGTCTTGAACTAAGTCATGAATACCATATAAGTAGACTCAAAGAATTGGTAAGTGTATTAACCTGCAAGGATATTTAATATTTATGCGATTAATAGCTGTTGGATTCTTTAGATCTCAATGACAACATATTAACTCATTTTACCCCTCTAGAATTGAAATTCACTTCTGAGCAGCATCCTAATCACAACGTAAATGTTTTTGCTTTATTATCGTAGTTTGTTAGTTTGCCCTTCGGCTTTACTGTAACACGATTAATCTTATGTAATGAGTGTGGGAAGTTACTTATGTTGTAAGGAATCCGATTCAATATACAATACTAAGGAATATACTAATTGAATTTTGAATACAGAAAAAAGTTAACGATTTTTGCAAGGATTGTTAACTAAAGTATTCGCTCCGATGTAATAAAATCTATTTTCATGTGTAAATCAGCAATAAATTTGAGCTCTTATCCCTCATCATGTCCTTCGTCAAGGAATAATACTTCCTGTCGCGACAACATGGAGAACGATAATTGCAATACCTAGATTTCCCACTGAATTCTAGAAGACGTGCACAGATAATGATGGAACATGTACGTCCAGAAGCAAAACAAGGGGCCATCTCAGCATTTATTCAAAGGATCACAGAAACTGGACGAAAAACTTGATAGAGATGGAGCTTTATATACCCTCCGCTGTTAGTGCTGCTGCCTGCAGCCTGTCAGGTGTTATTGCACGTATAACTCGAACATAGGCGGTAGTCACCTTGATGTGACTGGACTGTGCATTTCCCTCATTTGAGGGAAAATGTATGGAATTCATAAGTTGTATACAAACAACTCATCAACTGAAGACAATTTAATGAAACTATGTAAATTAGTGTAGTAATTTGTAATTTCATGAATACTCAATTCTGTTTTTTTTTTCACATTCTTTTACACTTTCTCATGTAGTGTTAATATCTATCTTCTAATGTTAATACGTAGTAAACGACGTAGTTACTCATATTACCACGTAGAGTACTGATATGTGAAATTATATAATGTTGTAGAGGAAAGTGCCAATTTTTGTCGACAATGAAACAAATTTGTGGGGGATCCCTAACCCTGGGAATGGTATTTTTCTTGCTCGTATTCGTTGTATATTACTTTTTAGTACACGTAGTATACTTTCTAAATTCAGTATAAACATATAAATTGAGCATAAACAGTCGGAACTTAATGTGCATGGCACACATAAAAATCACATTAAGCAATATGAAACCAAGAATATAACATTTTCAAAGAATCTAGATCAAGATATGCGTCATGCAGTATTAGGCTCTAAATTCGGAAACGAAACTGTTCTCAAAGGGAATATGTGAATTTAAATACATTATATGAGATTAACAATGATCCATATCACTCTGAGACTTAGCATTTAAATAGAATCTAGGTCAAGAAATGCATCCCATATCCGGAGAAAAATGCGCGCATTGCAGTGAATACAGTACCGAGATTTCCTCTCCATTTTGCGTCGACGCGTTTTGTGGGATGAATTATGCAGCAAGACGTCATTCCATCGCCGACTCTCTCACATCACCGCCTGGCATCCACGAAATGCGTGTTAGATGCATAAATCAATCGCGTGGTGTCTGGAAATCGAGCAATGTATTCGCTGTGTAATGCTCCGAATTTCGAAGCAATTTCACCACTAATGTGACTGTCGTGTCGATAAATTTATTATGTATAAAACGTATAGCTAAGTACAGATACGTGTTGAAAAGCCGGGGGTGTAAATCGGCGATATCAGGCCTACATGGTAATTGGCCGCAGAGAAACGTCATGTGGACGAGGCGTTTCCCTACCGAACGCAGGCCGATAATGGGGCGACTGTGGGAATTTTACCCTGGCCTGGAATGCTCTGCTCGATATTGCGCCGTAGTAATGCATTTTTATTGACGCGAATTATTAATTGATTTATGCTATACAGAGGTGCACGGTTACTAATTCCTGAAATCTACCGTTCGTTAAAACTGCGGTCTCTGTTTCCAATACGTTGTCCCTCGTTGCAGCAGCAGCATTTTTCGATGAATTTAGAAATAAAGTGTTCTAGAATTACTTGTATCAGATTGATGTGATTTTCTATTTTGTTGCTTCTATTTGTTTTACTTAACCCCCAGAATATTTATCGCGATTCTAATGTTTGAATATAATGATTCGATTTTGAAAAAAATGGCGTCAGTGTACTCGTGTTAGTGTAAAATATTTTTTTTATACTAATTAGTTTGATTTTATTTATGAATTTTCATTCTTAGATCATTTTTACACTTGAAAGTTATGGCGATAGTTTTGTTTTCATTCTAATATAGTTTTGATAGTAATGTTTCTTTCTGTTAGTACGGAATGTTAAACATTACACAGCAGATGCACTAAAATATATCTGAAAAGTCATTTTTCACACTTTAGCACTTTTAGGGGCCATGTTTCTCCACAAGTTCCACTTCAATTTACGAGGGACCAGCCATTTTAGACATTGTCAAAATGTGGTTTTAGAAGAGATTCTCAAGACCTGATGAGAACTTGGAGTCGAGATGCAACCCTCACTTACAGACCTAATGTAATAATAGAGTAATTGCGATCCCGTGGCACAGCAAAGACACGGCACAAAGAAGCCAATTCAGGAGGATCCGCTTCAATTTTTCCGATGTGCTTTCACTTGACTCGCCTGACCCTGTTCTATAGTAGGCTTCCGCTCCCTTTTTGTGGTCGTGTGTCCATTTAGCCGCTCTGGAAATACTTCGCCCTCTCGTGCTGCACGGTACGCGCTGAGGGCGTCGGAGGTCCCGCCGCCGCCGCCGCCGAGAGGTCGCGAGGCCCAAAGGATTCACGGGCAGGGGTCGCTGCCCGCCAGGGCTGCCAACTCGACTGAATTTTCCAAGATTTCTCACTGACTGATTGTTAGTGATTCCGAGCGCGGCAACTGCTAAGGACAGTAATCCCGTATATGTAGTGCATGCTTTATCCTCGGGAGATGGCGGTGATCTTCCCCCGCTGGAAGGCGAGAACCGGCGCCGACATACCGTCGGCTAGTGGGTTTTCCTCAACCAGGTATCTGGTCCGGCCCACCAGTGGGGCACTGTCCAAGCCGGAACAAGGTCTAAGCTTCCGACCGGTCTCCCGGCATGTGTGGTAGTGTATTGCATGCTAGTGTAAGTGTTTGTGTGTGTGTGTGTGTGTTTGTGTGTGTGTTTGTGTGTGTGTGTTTGTGTTTGTGTGTGTGTTGTGTGTGTGTTTGTGTGTGTGTGTTGTTTGTGTGTGTTTGTGTGTGTGTGTGTTTGTTGTGTTTGTGTGTGTTTGTGTTTGTGTGTGTGTGTGTGTGTTTGTGTTTGTGTGTGTGTGTTTGTGTTTGTGTTTGTGTGTGTGTGTTTGTGTTTGTGTGTGTGTGTGTGTGTAAGGGGTGAGGATAGGACAAGGAAGAGGAAGGAAGATCGCGCACGGTCCGTATCCCATTTGTTAGTGTACTGCTCTGGCATTCGCCTGGTGTTGATCGGAGAAACCACGGAAACCTATCGATCAGATCAGGCAGCCGCCAGAATATTCCTCCAGACGGCGACTGAATTCGACCTAGCTGTCAAGTGTCGAAAGTCCTGCCATAATTACGGAACTTTGTTTTAATAGATATACCTCTCTATAAAAGTGTGTGATCTGCGTTGTGGAAGTTAGAATTATGAATGAAGATCACTTTCAGAACTGTTTTGAACCGACTCCATCGCTTCTGGTCTCTACAATGAAGTTGTATTGGGTAGCAAGAAGAGGAATGGGAATTGCAAGTATGTGTGTGAGCATTAGTTATTGCTACAGCTACTAGTTCTTCAGTGTTAAGGAACTTGTGTTTTTCTGCTGATTAAATAATTCTACAGAATGTTTACTGTAAGAAATTGTTTTATAAAACATTAATGTTGCTTTAAGTATTAAAGTACTCGCAGATATGTAACGGAAAAAGTGTGGTTTATTTTAAAATTCTTGCTTATTCATAGTTAATCGTTTAGCTTGAAGTAAAATTGAAGGTGCAATATTTAACGGTCGGATTGTAAAACTGTACAATACGGTGTTTACTTAAGCTTTGTTGTATGCTGTACTGAGGCGGTGGTAGTAATGGTCTCTAACTCCTTGCCTCTCCTCTCTTCTTCTGCAAATAATGGGAAAATTGCTACAAATGAGTGGGTAAATTACGTACAAACCTAATGAAATATGACCTGCATAAATTCCTGTAATTGGAGCAAACAACTGCAACTACACCTTCAGTTAGAAGTTATTATACGGAACACAAAATACACTTAGTATTTTTTCAAAAACTAAAATATTAGAGGCAAATAAAAAGGCATAGTCTATGATACGAATTTATTTAAAATCTCTCACTTATTTTCGGGAAATGACTGGAGGTCCCAATTGAAATTATCTATTGAAATATTTGAAATAACTATTAAAATAACTTATTGCAATATTTCTAATTTTCACTCAGAATTGTTGGCAGCCCTGCCGCCCATATTTAAGGGGCCCGCATCGCCGCGACGCGCTGCGTCAGCGGGGAACAGCGGAAAGAGGGGACAGAGGGGGACGAAAAAGTGGCGGATTGATAGCGCGCGGTGCGAAATGGCGGCCGCGGGAATTGCGTGCGGGGCGTAGAAGGACCTCGAAGCGAGTGACCAAGCAAGTGGCCAACGGAAAAAATATCAGGAAAAAAGCAAATGAAGGCATGTGTAGCGTCGTGTCGCTAAAGCAGCGTGGACACGTGGCGCGGTGTGCACCGGATGCGTAGACATAGGCAGAAGCTAGGGGTTTTTCTGACGGGTGTGTGCATCGCTAGGGCGGGGCAATGGAGGGGCGGGCAGCGTAGCGAGGGCTATTTAAGGGCCGTGGGAACAATAGCTGTTCCTTCTTGGTCCTGGCAGCAGCGGCAGCGTTGGTCGTCTGTGAGAGGTGCGAACGTGGACGCAAGGAGCCGGCAGTTATTGTCGTGACTAGTGAGACATGAAGTCGGTCTCAGGTCAGGCGGTACTACGCACGGCGAAACAACTCTACCAGTTGCGGTGTGGTAGCCATTGTAAATATCTCTCCTAGCAGTGGGGTCTATTTAGTTAATTGTGTGCAGTGCATTGGTTATTTGTGACTACGGTCTAAATTGTCAATAAACCTGCTGTTATTACAACCCACTCTCGTCTGTGTACTGATTACATCCGTATGACGCCACACATGAATAAGGACTGATAAGAAAACTGGTAGATAGGTATGACGATCACGAGGAGAACGGAAAAGAGAATTTCTACTTTCCATCACAAGATTAATAATAATTAACAACAATAATAACAAACAATTAATAATAATAATATAATAATAATAATAATAATAATAATAATAATAATAATAATAATATAATAGATGTTGTTTTCTTAAAAACAATGCAGATCGAATTCTGACTTTCGACAGCAAGAACAAAGTTCGTCTACAAGCAAGATGCAAACCAAGGACTATTTCATCATTGGCTCTCAAGATCCCTGGGAAATTAGACAAAACAGATGGAATTGGCAACTCTGGATCCGGCATAACCTGTAATTATAAAATGAGTAGGAGAGATGAAAAACGAGAACAGGCGGTGCTGGGGCAGGAAAGGTGGCACCGGAGGGTGGGGTGACAGGGGGTGGTAGGGGTGAAGGATGGATGCGGGGCGCCCCCGGGCGTCGGCGTCGTTTACACCAAGCGACGTCAGCGCTTGCGGTCGCCCCGCGGCGCCCGGCCGCGTTGGCCAGACCGATGGCCCACTCCCCCGCCATCCTAGGAGCGCCTGGCACAGCCACCATCACAGCCACCACCTCTGCCTTGCCACCGCCACTATGGTTATAATAATTATTATAGTAATAAATGTAGCTTCACTAAGCGCACGTTTTGTTAAGGTCTCCTTTTGCTTGTAGTGGTATCAGTAAAGCTGAGGGTGAATTACTATATTGTTAGCAATGCAGGAAATTCAAATCTGTAGTTGGTTTATCGTTGTAAATAGTTTTTCTACATTTCGGGAACGAAAATGTCTAGTTTTTCAATCTCGCACTTTTTGAGCATTTTATTATTATTATTATTATTATTATTATTATTATTATTATTATTTTAACTTTCAATTATTTATCGTTGAAATGTTAGGATGGGATTCTGGTACTTAAGGAAACGTGTGCAAACATTCTTCTCCCCCATACGTTATACACACGTTTGTAATGTTCTTTGACCATATAAATCAAATCAAATAGTTGCTGTCCATGAAGCAATATTATTGCTGTAAAATAAGTCAATATTCCAACTATCGCTTTAACCTGAAGCACCTCTGCGGTTCTATCATCGCCTCTGTTGTTGTCTCTACCGCTGCCATCATCTCTACCATAATCTCTGACACCTTCTCTAAACTCAGTCTGCCATCATCTCTAACATCACCTGCATCATCATCTCAAATACCTCCATCATCCATTCAACCACCACCTTCACACATCTCCACCACCATTGTTAACACTACCATGACTACAAAAATCACAATACTTAACGCAATTATCGTAGCATTGCCGTTATCCATACTGACTTCATCGCCTCTAGTCCAATGATTATCTTCTGTATTCCATGAAATTAACCGTAACCAGTAATTGTAACGTGCGTAATGCACCCGCTACTGAAAATCAACCATTCCCCACCCTGGCAATGGATCATTACTACTCCCATTACCGCTGCTTCGTCCAGCACTCAGCTGCACAGTGTGTAATTTCGGCAATCTATGCGCTTGAAATTCAAAATTTCAACTTCACCCAAAGACAACATTTTTGTATTTCGATTTTAGGAAGTCGAGAGCACAGTGGAACGCTATGAGATTTCATTATTGTTGACAGGCACAGCAGAGGAGCGTGTCTAAACATGTTTCAACTTGACTCAGTTCCTTGATGTTCTGATTCATTCGTTTCAGTACAGCCACTTTGCTCGATTGGTGTGCATGTATACTTACATTGAAGGTTTTTACCATTAGCTAAGTGTAATTTGTGTTCTTTTTTTAAAATATTGCTGCCATTATTATTTGTTAATGGGCATCTGACAACTTTAAGAAGACTCTTTAAAAGATGAGTAAACTTTATTCAGCGGAAAACTCATTCTGAAAGTTTATCGAAGGTTTTAGTTGGGAATACCCCAACTTCCTATTTACTGCTATGACGGCGGCAGGATTTTCGACCCTAGCTTTTCAGCTAGGTCGAATTCAGTCGTTGTCTGGAGGAGAATTGTAGAGACAGGCTGCTCTGATCGTTTTCCGTGGTCTCTCCGATCAACACCACGCGAATGCCGTAGCAGTACCCTACCAAACGGGCCACGGACCGCGCACGATCTTTCCTTCCTCTTCCTTGTCCTATCCTCTCCCCTTACACACACACACACACACACACACTTACACTAACATGCACTACACTACCACATATTCCGGGAGAGCGGTCGGGAGCTTAGAGCTTGTCCCGGCTGAAGCGGTGCCCCGCTGGTGGGAGAGTCCTGGTTAGGAGAAAACCCCTGTAGCCGACGGTAGGTTGGCACCGGATCTCATCATACAGCGGGGAAGATCACCGTCTTCCGAGGAAAACATGCACTGCACTTACGGGACTAATGACTTAAGCTGTTGACGCGCTCGGAATCACTGACAACTAACTTTTACGGCTGATCGCGCCGGCTGGCCGTGACGCCCACTGTGTGGCCGCGGAGAGCGAGGCGGCGCGCGCTGCGGCGGGGATCAGTGGCCGGCTGCCTATCCCCGCAGATAACTCACCGCCAGCCCTCTCTCGCTCGTTCCTCTCCCTCTCCCTCTCCCTGTCGCGGCCGCCGCCAGCTGCTCGCTCCGCGTCGTCCATTCCGACCCGTCCGGCTCTTTTGGACTTCGCTGGCGCCGCCTATCTCCTTGTCACCTCGTCGACACGCCGCCCCGCCCCGGCCGCCACCGCTACATCCCGCGCCCCCGGGCCTTGCCCCCCCCCCTGCCCCGCCCTGCCCCGCCCCGCCCATATCATCCCATATCATCCCATATCATCCCATATCATCCCATACCATCCCATATCATCCCATACCATCCCATACCATCCCATACCATCCCATACCATCCCATACCATCCCATACCATCCCATACCATCCCATACCATCCCATACCATCCCATACCATCCCATATCATACCATCCGTCTCGCCGCGTCACGCTTCTCCCGTCGCGTCCCGTCCCGTCCCGGTGGGTCTTCCCCCTCCCGCGAGTGTCCCAAATATTACAGAAGCGAGAGTGTGTATCTGCGTCAGCGTCTGATTAACACTGCTCTTCTCTTATAAGTGAATAGTAAACAAAATATTGGGACGGTCACAAGAAACATTTCACTGCTAACGCCAGAAGGATGATTATTTTGACAGGTTCTAAAACAGTCGAGAAACGCCAAAGAATCGTTCCGCGATATGCATTTTTTCACCAATATGGACTGGAGAAGCAACTGATAATGCCACGAGAATTTCAGTTCCGTGAATGCAGTTGGAGGTTGTTTTCACGTGTGAATAAGTTTCTTCTGACATTGTCTCTAAATAGATTATTACATGAAATATTAGAATTTATGTCGAAAAGTATGAGAGAAAAATAAATTCTGTGGTAAATAAATTAAAAGTGAAGACATGTATATCCACTATCACTGAACTATCCACTTTTTTATGCGAACATGGTTCAGTTGGCGGAATGACAAAATGATAGGGAGTAACAGAGTCGAGAAACAAATTAGCCAAGGTTCGTCCGGGCGAATCTTTTCTAATGTTACTCTGGCAAAGAAATGGCAAAAATCGTTGTTTTAAAAACAACGGTAATTTAATAATGGGTGTTTTTTTAATAATGGGTGTTTTTTTAATAATGGGTGTTTTTTTAATAATGGGTGTTTTTTTAATAATTTTTAATGGGTTTTTTAATAATGGGTGTTTTTTTAATAATGGGTGTTTTTTTAATAATGGGTGTTTTTTTAATAATGGGTGTTTTTTAATAATGGGTGTTTTTTAATAATGGGTGTTTTTAATAATGGGTGTTTTTTAATAATGGTGTTTTTTAATTATCGGTGTTTTTAATAATCGGTGTTTTTAATAATCGGTGTTTTTAATAATCGGTGTTTTTTAATCGTTGTTTTTTTAATAATCGGTGTTTTTTTAATAATCGGTGTTTTTTTTAATAATCGGTGTTTTTTTAATAATCGGTGTTTTTTTAATAATCGGTGTTTTTTTAATAATCGGTGTTTTTTTTAATAATCGGTGTTTTTTTAATAATCGGTGTTTTTTTTAATAATCGGTGTTTTTTAATCATCGGTGTTTTGTTTAAATCATGTAGCCATGTATCGAAACGTCGACGTATCGATGTTGTGGTAAAATTTGCCATCACTGGCTGCGATGCATTGGTCGCCGAGCTCGCGGGCATTGGGCGGCTGGGCAGCGAGGGCGCTGACAGGCGCATCTCCGGGCGCCCCGGGGCCGGCGGCGGCGACGGCTAGTGGCCGGCACGGGGGGGCGGCGGCGGCAAGGGGCTGGTGCGAGCGTGCGTATTTGTCGCGGTGTCGCCGGGAATAGCGGCCATACATCATGCGGGAAGCCCATTAAGTGGCAGGGAATGCGTTATCATGCGAGCGGCTAATTGTTCGGATGGCGCGCGACGCTGGCTGGCTGGCTGGCTGGTTGGTTGGTTGGTTGGCTAGCTAGCTGGCTGGTGTGCGGCCCTCTCTCCTTCCCATCCCCCTCTCTCGCCCTCTCCGCCCCCTTTCACCCTCTTCGCGGACGACGTGACTGCCCCGACAAGCGCCATGCGGTCCGATCGCGAATACGCTCTCAGCCTCAGCGGCTGCTCGCATACGCACTGCCGGATGGTTGAAGCAGCTGCGGCGCCGATGTTGCTATGCCTACTCTGCGTTGGGAAGACTCCAGGTTTTCATTTCTCAATCGAATTTTTTGAGACTTTTGATGGGATTATTCGAACCCTCCCAATGCGGATGAAGGGGCTCGACTGATGTCACTGCAGTGCCAATGGCTGAGAGCTTGTATGGTTAGATTCCCGACGTTGTAGGATTTTCGACCCCAGCTAGTTACCTGGGTGGAATTCAGTCGCTGTCTTGGAGCCGTACCCTGATAAACGGGCCACGGACCCCGCGCGATCTTTCCTTCATCTTCTTTTTCTTATCCGCTCCCCTTACACAGTTAAACTTACACGTCTTACACTTATACGCACTACACTACCACACTAGTAGGGAGACCGATCGGGAGGATAGAGCTTGCGCCGGCTGGGCGTCAAATATCGTTGTTGCTGTATCCTTATACCTATATATGGAGAATTCTTGAAGATTAAAGATATTCAATGATTTGAATGCCTTCTAGGATACTATTCAAGAACATTTAGGACAGTTGCCAGACCGAGAGACAAGCGTTTTGTAACTGTTTCCCGTAAACATCTTTGTCCTCTTTACAAGTAGTAATGGATGCCAAACTTAACCGAATGTAAATGGCATATACACCTTCAAATCTACAGAAATATTGAAGAAAACATTTGTTTGTATGGACTTCTGATTTTATATTTTGCCTTATCTGTCAATTGTCCTTTTTCACCAAGTTTGCTGAATTGCATAAAAGATCATTGTCAAAAAAATGAATGATATTAAATATGAAACAATATGTGGACTTGCAAAGTTCTGTTCGTACCCACTCGAGAGATGCGTACATGAACTTGTGCAGAAAGGTTTGCAAGGTGGAACGTTCCTGCAATTTAGTGTATCTTAAGAACGCGTATTCTAACTTACAATGACACCCATTAGTGGAAACTTGAACACAAACAAAAAAAAGTTTAGTTGGTAATGGTCTTAGCCCGATAATATGCAGAACAGAAAGAAAATCAAAATTTTTTTGCAGCAGTTTCCAGACAGATGCGTGTTTTCATGCACGATCGGAATTCATTCGATCATTACTCAGAACCTCAGATGTTATTGCGCGTATCGAAACCCGAATAATTGTCTGGTAATTCGTGTTCACGATCGATTGATTATTGACAATGTCCCCTTTTTTTTGCGAAAGCAGCAATTACTAATATCTGATACGCCAGTCATCGAAGAACCACCAAAACATGATTTAACGACCAAAAACAAACTTTGCGATAATTTGAACACAGCTTGTTATGTTATATTGTGTTAATGAAAACAAACGAAAAAAAAAGGAGTATCGTTTGCACTGAATTGAATTTCATCCCAGTCCCTTGGCAACTCTCCCAGTAACTGTTTGAAATGAGCGGCTTAGAAACTTCCGCGAGAACAAGGGAACGCCGCTTGCTCGCCGATTTGGAAGGCCGAGAGCTGCGTTCGCGAGTGAAGTTGGCAAGTTGCTTGCCGCGCGGGTGGGCGAGCGCGGAATATACATAGCGCTTGGGAAGCAGGAAATCAGCCCACTTACAGCGCGCTGAATGAGAAATGTATTATTAAAGTAGCCACCGAAGAAGAGAGGAGCAGACGGAAATGCTTGCGCTTAAATGTTACAAACACCCTGCGTCGCGTAGATGTATTCATGTGTGAAACGCTTTTGGCACGGTGTCGGCGTGTCGATTGGAGTAAACAGAATGGACTTAAGAGGACTGTAAGTTGAGTCGTCGAAATGTCTTCGTTTCGAAACTCTACATTTCACTGGGAATCTGCGAAAAATGTTCAATTTTGTTTACAAAACTACTATTCTATACTAAAAAGGTTTAGTGAGGCAGTGTAGCGAATCCTTAATTTATTGAGGAGGGCAAAGTAGCGGATTCTTAATTTATCGAGTAGAAGACGTAAGAGTAAAACACCCTCACGTCCTTTCTTTCCAATAAATTTATACCAGGGGGGAATGGGCTTCGGCCCTTCTTCAGAATAAAATTATGGTTGCACAACTGTATACAATTGTAATCCCGCAGTATGCACCACACAGTGTTCATTTTTTTATATAAAACATAGTTGATGAATAAAATTAGTTACCAGATTTCCTTTTAAGTGCAGTATGCTTTTGAGTTCCTTATCCCTAATTACGAGAATACCAAGAACGGGATTGCCCGGATGGTCGATGACCTAGGTGCACAATGTACGATGTGTCAACGGTTGGGTAACACGATTCCCACGCCGCCACTGCGTTTCCTTCGCCGCCGCCGCCTGGAATCTGCACAAGCGCCTGCAACCGGCGCGGGGCGGGGCGGGGCGGGGCGCGGCGCCGCGGGCGGCGGAAACCTCTCAGCTCGTGGGCGGAGAAGGCGGCGGCGGAGAGAGATCGCGGAGAAACAGACAGCACGGCGGTTGCTGCTCTGATAGACGCGCCGACCGGTGGCGACGTGGAGACGGACGGACGGGGTGGGTGGATGCATTTGTGGTAGAGACGATTTTGTGTATTTGTGTAGAGACGATTTTGTAGAACGATTTTGTGGTAGAGCGATTTTGTGGTAGAGCGATGTTTGTGGTAGGGCGATGTTTGTGGTAGAGGCGATGTTTGTGGTAGAGGCGATGTTTGTGGTAGAGGCGATGTTTGTTGGGGGATGTTTGGGGGGGCGATGTTTGTAGTAGAGGCGATGTTATTTCTGATAGTACAAATTCATCTTGAAAATGAATGACCACAAGATCTCTGCTGAAACTACTGAGATATTAAAAGGAACATTCAATTTATGACAGTGTGATCGAAGGATCGCAAGCTTTAAATGCAAGTAACCGGATCTTGAGTTGACTGTAATAATGGTGGTGACTTGGCATGGGCGTGGTGATGGCAGCGACGGCGGCGACTGGGCTCCGCGCCGGGTCGCGCCGCTCGCGGTGCTTAACAAAGTGCTCACGTCTTGCGCGGCTGGAGGCTGAGCCGGGGACTTTACTCGCGAGATCCTCGCTTTCTGCGCAGTCTTTGGAGGAGGCTGTGTCTAATCCTTGCGTTGCCCGCCGCCGCCGTCTTCGCCTTCTGTAGCTTCCGAGACTCGCTGCTTTCCTCCGATGCCTTGGTGGCAGTTGCGCTGAAGCTCGGCGCACGCCTGCTGGCTTGCGATGCACGGGACGCCGACGGGAAACGCGGGGAAGATGCCGTCTTGAAAGCGTAGGCTTCCGCGGCCGGAGTCAGCATCTACTTGGCTGCCCGGGCAGCCAACTAGATGAGTTAAAGTTACTGAAAAGTCATGGAAATATTCGCAATTAATTACAATTATGACCCATTCAAATTAAATGCATATTATTTTGGACACCAGACCCAATAATAGCAGGCTCATCTATCACGCATTGTTTAGTCATGAATTTAACTCTTATACATCGGAAGGTGTATTGAACACGTCCACTATGAATGTCTAGACAAATGTTGGATTTTGGATGAGATGAATTTTTGGTAAAAAGTTCAGACCGGACTTCGACGGGGTGGGGAAAAGGGAAATGAAAATGACACGAAGGAAGAGAAGGTGAATCTAAATGTTTTATTGTCATGTTTTTTAATATGAAAAATTAAGTTGTTTTACTCAAGGAAGTCATTTTAGTTGGTAAAAGACCACACCGTGTTCCTCATAATATTGAAAAAATAATAAATTCCTGTACCACTTAAGCCTCAGAAGTATAGTTTCTCGTTGAAAGTTTTTTGTTGTATTTTTGTTTCGATTCTGTATATTCAGTCTGTACATCACCGCAACTTTCCGGGCGGTGATGTATTTTACAAGACTCGAAGCGCTGTTGTAGATTCGGGAGGTCATTAGCGTGGTTTTTGTACCGCGAGTGCGCGGCGGCCGACTGACGTTAAAAGATCTGAAGAGAAGAAATAAAAGCGGTCATCTTCGTCAACATATTAGTTTTATTAAGATAGCCGACTTTGCCGTCATCGCCAGTCTAAAAGATACAGAAAAAATAACAAATTTAAAAAAAATACAAAATAAGATAGAAAAATTACAATAATTATACATTAAATTTTAGTTAAGATACAGATAAATTGCAAAAAATGAAATGCAACGGGAGGATTAGTAGCAGTTCAAATTAAACATTTTAAAATACCAATAAAGAAAGACACATTATATGATTGCAAAAGATAAGGAACATATAGCAGATGAAATGCGAGGGGGGGGAATGCAATAATAGCAGTTCAAATTTTAGATTATAAATATAAATCAAGAAATATACATTCTCACACTGCAAACGATTTTTTTAAAAAATTAGAATTTTTGTAGAATTAGATCTAAAATAGGACGCGTGTCGTGCACGCGATACAGAGATGTTGAAATTTGCTCCCCGATTTTGTTATATTCACAAATTTGTTTTGTTTGTAATCGAAAAAAAGACACTTTTTCATCTGCAATTCTTGGAATCATTCTCAGATCTTTGACACACTATAAACACAACTTTGTGAACAGTTTAGAAGAAGACAAATCGTTAAGAAATTCTGTGAAGAAACGATCCGTTTCTCACCAACATGTCAGTTGTTCATCTAACCAAGGAGAACACGGTAATGCATTTGAAAATTTAATTTACCATCTGAAACGACTACCCCTATTTTATTGTAAACGTTTTGGATTCATTCATTGAATTCGTAGTATGAGAACGTTTAATATTTTGCATTTTAGAGTTAATACGTGATTAGTATCCTTTTATGGTCAATAATTCTGGCATTTAGATGTCCCTTTAATGTTGTTATTGTAATCTTGGTTTTGCTGTCGAAATTTTGTTTGTGGGTGAGTTCACGTAGACTTTTATGCCTTAGAGGGTTCGACGAACCGCGGCAGGAAATCAATGATTGTGAAAAAAAGAAGAAAAAAAACCCTACTGGATCAAGTATTCTTTGTGGTATATGTTCTGAAAGTTCACACAATTTACAAGTGGACGTGATTGAGCTACAAGCGAATGAGGCATTAAAAGACTGATTCAAGAATTATGAGATAATAGTATTTCACGCCGGCCTTCCTGAATGCTCTCTCGAACTTAGAACATTTGCGGCTGGCATGGTGACTGCCTCCGGGAGAGCTTACATGTGAGAACAACTTTTTTTCCCCATATGAAAAGGATTAAGTCAACGACGCAATCGAGGCTTACAGATAAACATTTTTTATTCATATTATTATTATTATTGTTGTTATTTTAACAGAGAGAGAGAGAGTTTGGAGACGTACGTTAGAAAGACAGCTTAGGCTGACGTACTTTCTAACGCATTTAATTTTTCTTCGCGATTTAATGACGAAGATATAAAAGTCTTTATATTAAGCTTTCCATGATCGCAATTTATCAATTTAATGAACAAGAATCATTGATTTCAGAAAAGCTCATAAATTTCTGTTAGGATGATGTGCTCACTTCGGATGTAAATGAAAAGTTCACTTGGATGTTTTTTCATTCATTTTTCTTTTACACTTCTATCGTCCAACTACGAAATAACCTATGGACACGGGTGCCGTCACCTCGAGAGTTCCATCAACAGCCACTCAGGCGATTTAACAAGACTTGGATTTAATCTGCTGACGCGATGTCTTATTTCTGGCACAGTCCACTGCTTCTTCCCGATGTCATAATTCCGCTTAGGTCGCCAGAAAATGTGTTTTGGGTTGCGCACTGCCTGCGTATTTGACGAACGATCGGAATTCGGGTGGAGGTTGTTGGTGCAAGAGGGTCCGACTTCGAAATGCAAAACAAAGAATGTAGTAAGGTGATACCGGAGAGCTTGTTTAAGGCTTGGAATGTTTTAGAGTGCTTCGTTCAGACATTCCAGGTGTTGAGAACATTGTCGTGTTTGTTCGATGCGAGGAAGGGCTTTTGTAATATTATTGATTTTTCTTTTCTTTTTCCTCGTATGTGTGCTAAGTTTCTTTGTGTTTTCAAGATACATTTTAATTTAATACATATTTATAATAAATAAAAATATTATCTTAAAAGGTAATAAATTATATTTTTAAGAAGAATTGATTGAAAATGCTACGCCTATTATTGTAATCCGTATTCTGCGATTATTAAAATCACGTGTGTATTATCTCAAGACTTAAATTGCCTTTATATTCTCATACGATATGGATTCTAAATACAGAAAGCAAACTATATATTGGAGAATCTTTATATCCACAGAAGAAATTTCTGGTAAATGCTCATTATATTCTGTACAGTGGAATGAAATGATTTACTTACAAGTGTGTGGAGGCGGTAATTGACTTTCTTCAAGCTCAACTGATGACTTAGTACTAGAGAAAGAAATGCCAGTTTGTGATTGTCGATGTTCGTACATTTAAAATATATTTTCTTTTTATCAAGCTTGCTTTAACACAATATTTCATTTTAATTTAATCTTAATTGTGTTTAGAGTTTGCGAGAAATTTATTTTTAACTTTCTATTATAGATACAGGCTATGATAATACCACATTTTACGCTGTTTATCTATAATTTTCTTTCTTTTCTAATTCAGAATTTGTTTTGTATGTTCCAGGTGAGTCAAGTTTCATTCCGATGTTATCCTTGGCCATTATCCGAAACTGCTTTTTAAACGCCCTTTTTTATGGTAAGTTTTATACGACAAGAGATCAGAGGGCTTCCTTAATGTTTCTTCAGTTTGTACTACCTGACTTTACTGTCAATGAAGTCAATAAACTCATTAATTTAAAAATAATGGGAAATTATGAACTCAATTATATTGTAGTTTTCTATTTAAGACACTATTGAAAACTTATTTGTCTGCTCTCTTATCGTTTCAATGAAGCCAACACAGATAACATTCATTTATGTTTTTTCTGACAAACGTTCATTGATTGATTCATTCATTCTTGACCGCCAGTCACAAAGATGCGTAAATACCTTGGCCTCTGTGTTCTGAATATAGATGCATTATATTCGCTTAGTTGTAATGAACTTTCCGGCAAAAGGAAACTGTAATTATATACAGTTTTCAGTGATTATTTCATTAAAACTAAATTTTTCTTTCTACTTTTTACGGTTCGATAAAAGATATAAAATATAGGATTATTAATATTTAGGATATTAATTTATTTTCTCATCATTCAGGATAAGTATCTTAACCATTCATTTGAAAAATTGCACATAATTTTAATAATTTGTAAAGATTTTTTTAAAAATTACTGGTCGTGCTTCTTGAAAATACATTTTTGTAACTTAGCTCGGTATGTGATACCGACATATATCTAAAATATCACAAGCTTTATATGTCACCTTCTGCTTTATTACGTCGTTGATTGCCAAGGTTTTCGGTATAGACCCTGCCTTTTAGGTAACGATGCAGTAATACCGGTTGATCAGTAGCAGTAAGGGCGACGACAGTATCGGAAACAAAATATCGTTACTTTATATTCGAGGAGTATCGCAAGGTCCTTGGGCGCGCGCCCCTCCCCTTTAACGCGGCGAGCGGCTCTGGCTGGGCGTTGCGCGTTCGGCCGCATCTGCACATCTCATCCGCTTTCGCCCGCGGATCTCGGCCCCCGGGAAGGCCCCCCCCGCGCGCGCTGCCCCCGGGGCGCCGCGCTCAAACACACACAGCTCGCCGGCTGCCCCGCGCGGGCCTCACTTTGCCGCTGCCACCGCGGATGCTCGCTCGCCCCTGGCCCCGCCCCCTACGCCGCATCCACCCTTGATTCACACAGGCCGCGGCCCCTGCCCCTTGTCGCCCCTCTGCTTCTCTCTACGCCTTATCCCTTCCTCCCTGTCTCGTTCTTCTTTCTAAATCCCCCTCTGACATTTAACTGCATCCCCCCCCCTCATCTTTGTGATTTATTTACTGCTGCCTGTGACAGGTCATCAACTGTTACGGCGTCATCCAATCGGAAGGTTAAACGCCACCATAGTGACGTCATTGCGGTGACATGAAATCTCCTGATTGGATGACATCGTAACTGCTGATGACCTGTCACAGGCGGCAGTAAATAAATGCAGTATACTACCTACACATTCTCTTGTCTATTTACCATCACTAAATATCTTCCTGAATACGATAACCTTTCCTTCTATCCTCTGATTCGCCTATCAACCATACACCGTAACATATACCATACGCCGTTCACCCTGCATGTAGTCCATTCGCTACCTTACTCACTCCACCCATCACGCGCTCGTCTGCCAAGCCTGCCAACCTGCTTGCCGACCCGCACTCTGAATGTGTGGGTCGCACAAGCACAAATACGCCCTCTCCCGCGCGCGTCTAATACCACGGCGCGCGCCGCCTTCTCTCGCCCTGCAGCTGGCTCAACGCGCACACATCCCGCCGCCCCGCCCCTCCTCTGCCCTCCCCAATCCGCCAGCGCTGGCGCCGAATCGCCACAGCCCACTACATCCCACTCGATACTGCTCTAACCCGCCCAACCTCCCCAACCTCCCCAACCCGCCCAACCCGCCCCAACCCGCCCCAACCCGCCCCAACCCGCCCCCAACCGCCCCAACCGCCCCAACCGCCCCACCGCCCCAACCGCGCCCCAACCGCCCCAGCAACCGCCCCAACCGCCCCAACCGCCCCAACCCGCCCCAACCCGCCCCAACCCGCCCCAACCCGCCCCAACCCGCCCCAACGTGCCCTAACAAACCCCAACCCGCCCTAGCAAGTCCCGCTCCACTCCGCTTCGATTCTCCCCCTCCACTGACCCGCCCCAGTGCAGCTGCTCTCATCCCCTGCCCTCAGCAGCCTTTGGCATCGCTCGTGCCTTCGCCCGCGCTCGCTCCGCCCTGCGGCCCATGAAACGCGATAACTAGCCCCGGAAGCCATTACGTCCTAGCGAAAAATGTTTCCGTTATGACTCTCAGTAGACACTTTGGGAGAGGCAATTTTGGGAATTACGGCTATTGAAACGCTCTTTAAATACCCACTTTTACTGTTAATTGCAATTTAAGACAAACTGTTTGATTATATCAATATCTAAATGAGTATTTAAACCCATTTTTAGCGATGTATTTACACAGTTAGTAGTTGATTATCTTAAGAATTAGTTCACGTATAAAATTATTGGTATCTACATTAATTCTGTTTGTGTAACAGCCATGCGAACAGCGTGCTTTACCGAAGCATCTCCATCTTCCTCTCGTCTCTAGCGTACCCATTCTCTGCTGTGCACGTTTTTTGTCTCACCGTCGTCATATATGACCTAACAATTCCCTCTCATGGTTTTGCTCCAACATTTTGTGACCTTCCCTTCCGCGTCTGGAATGTCTCACAGCCGCCTGCACTGCCACTGCCGCCCAGTGGTTTCCCCGCTCTGCACACTCCGATGCTCTCTACCCAACCCCTTCCTCTGCACTCTATCCCGCTATCTCCGCTCTCTACTCCACCCACCGGTAACCTGCTCTCTCCCACCCTTCCTCCTCACCACCCCCTCCCTCTACCCCCTCTCTACCCCCCCGCTATTATCTACTCCGCCCCGTCTGCTGATGTCCGCACCGCCGCCGTGGCCGACGCTCGCCCCGCCCCCGCCCCATTGCAGCCGCCCACGTTCCTCCCCGCCCCTACCGTCCTTCTCCTGGTCCTACTCCCTCCTCCTCGCTCCGCCCCGTTTAGAAATTCTTTCCCTTCCTGTTACCCGCCATTACCGCCGCACCCCTTCAACCCTACTTCTGCTCACAACTCCGCCCTCGTCTCGCCCCCGGCTGTCGAACATGCAGCGACCTCTGTCCTGCCGGCCCTCTCTATCGCAATTCGCCCCTCCCCACCGTCACCGCCGCCGCCGACCTTGCTGTAGCCCCTTCCGCCTCTTTCGGCCCAGACGAATTCGTGCTCCCACTCTATCCGCCGCCATCTCCACTTCTTCCATAGCGTCCATTGCGTCCACCAGGCGAATGCCGGAGCAGTACCCTACCAAACGGGCCACGGACCGCGCGCGATCTGTCCCCGGGAGACCGGTGGGGAGCTTTAAGCTTGTCCCGGCTGGGGCGGTGCCCCGCTGGTGGGGGAGTTCTGGTTAGGGGGAAACCCCACTAGCCGACGGTAGGTCGGCGCTGGATCTCGCTATTCAGCTGGGGAAGATCACCGCCATCTCCCGAGAAACAAACATGCACTACACTAACGGGACTAATGACCAAATCAGTTGACGCGCCCGGAAACACGAAAAAAAAACCAAACCAATCTATCGCATCCACCGCCACCACCGCCACCACCACCTCCACCACCTCCACCACCTGAACCCCCACCACCACTCCACCCCTTCCACCTCCACTCCACCCCTTCCACCACCTCCACCCCCACTGCCTCTACTCCCTCCACGTCCGCCACTGGCTCTACCACCTCTACCGCCTCCATCGTCTCCTCCGCCTCCACCCCGTCCATCACCTCCACCCCGTCCATCACCTCCACCGCCTCCGCCTCGCCCCCAGGCTGGGTCGTAGCGCGCTGCCGCCGCGGCGTTGTTTTCCGAGGGAGCGAGCGGTGCGTCGGACAAGGGGGAGGGGAGGGGGTAGCGAGTCCGCATTAAGTGATGGGATCTCCGGGGGATCTGCACACAGCGTGTTCATGTCTGCGCGAGACCTGTCCGCGGGCCAGAGTACACAGGCTTTGGCGCGGGCCCGCAGCGCGCTCAGCGCAACCTCCTCTTTCGGTCCGGCCGCCGCCCCTTCGTCGCAGCCTCCCCCGACCCCACTCCTCACCATTACCACCACTCCACGACTCCTACTACCACAATTACTCGTCATAATCGTCACGACGATCACAACCATCCACAACCAAGAACCTCTATTACCTCAAAAATGACTGTTTTTACGGTCACCTCAACTGGTCATTAGGCTCGTCAACTGCTCTGGTCATTAGTCCCGTTAGTGCAGTGTATGCTTTTTCTCGGGAGTTGGCGGTGATCTTCCCCCGCTGGATGGCGAGATCCGGCGCCGACCTACCGTCGGCTAGTGGGGTGTCCTCCTAATCAGGACTCTCCCACCAGCGGGGCACCGCGCCATCCAGGACAAGCTCTAAGCTCCCGACCGGTCTCCCGGAATATGTGGTAGTGTAGCTGGAAAGCTAGTGTCGAAAATCCTTCCGCCGTCAGGACTCGAACCTAGGACCTCCCGGTCAGCGCTGGATGGAGATCTGGCGCCGTCATACACGTCGGCTTGTGAATGAGTTTCCCCTCCAAGTATCTCCCTCCGGTGGAGCACTGCCTCAACCGGGACAAGAGCCTAACTAGTCTCCCCATGTGCTTGTAATTGTAAATGTAAGTATGAGAAAGAGGCTAGGACAAGGAATATGAAGTAAAGATAGTGCGCGTTCCCTTTGGCTAGTTTGTTAGGTTTCTGTACCGGCAATCGCCTGGTATTGATCGGAAAAACCTAGGAAAACTACCGATCAAAGCAGCCTGCCGCTAGAATCCTCACGACAACGGCTGACAAGCTATATAACTAGTCTGGCTGGCTCTAAATTGTAACTCGACCAGTAACAATAAAAGACTCCACCACTATTGTCTCTCTCTCTCTTTCTCTCTCTTTCTCTCTCTCTTTCTCTCTCTCTTTCTCTCCTCTTTCTCTCTCTCTTCTCTCTCTCTTTCTCTCTCTTTCTCTCTCTCTTTCTCTCTCTCTTTCTCTCTCTCTTTCTCCCCTCTCTTTCTCTCTCTCTTTCTCTCTCTCTTTCTCTCTCTCTTTCTCTCTCTCTCTTTCTTCTCTCTCTCTTTCTCTCTTTCTCTCTCTCTCTCTCTCTCTCTTTCTCTCTCTCTCTTTCTCTCTCTCTCTCTTTCTCTCTCTCTCTCTCTCTTTCTCTCTCTCTCTCTTTCTCTCTCTCTCTCTCTTCTCTCTCTCTCTCTCTCTTTCTCTCTCTCTCTCTCTCTCTCTTTCTCTCTCTTCTCTCTTCTCTCTCTCTCTCTTTCTCTCTCTCTTTCTCTCTCTCTCTCTTTCTCTCTCTCTCTCTCTCTCTCTCTCTCTGATTCATCGGTAGTGTTACGAATTTTGTATTAAAATGGTGTAAATCACATTGTGACAGGAATTCAAATTAATCCTTCACTTCCAGCGACTGTACTTTGTGGTATTACCGAATTTTACATCAGTAATTGTTCTGTTGACTTGTGGAAGTTTTGTAATTAAAACTACCTAGTCTGGCAGAGCCGAGCTTTGGCATGGAAAGTAGTTAAGATCACGCGAGTTTATACATTGTCTTGGCCTTTCTGATTGTTCGGTGCAGAAATGGATAGAATCCATGTTCATAAACTGGAGTACAGCAAACTGAAATACGTATCTTCGGTAGGGTAATTTAGGGTCTATTTTATATGACGAAAGAAATAAAACTGCGATGCATTGAAGACGACTTTAAAATTGCTTACTATGAGTACTAAGTGGGCGAACCTTCGCAAAACTCAAATGATAAACAACGAATTACCAGAATAATTCACAAAGAAGATTATATTTGCTCCTGAATGTTATAATTAAGGGAAAATTGAATACTCTTCATGACCACTTTCCAGTAAATTTTCCTGAATGTCAATGTCGCGTCATGCCTTAAGTAGTTATTGACTTCAATTTTGCAAACCACAAAATGAAAATTTATTCTAGTTAATTCTAAATTAACTATCTCACCAAGAGCCTGATGCAAAGATTAGTTACTTGATACGGTGTGTTGCTTTAGACGGATGGCCAAATGTGGCCAAAACGAGTCCTGCAATGGGTACCGACAGAAAGACAGAAGAGAGGAAGACCCAGACTTGCATGGCAGCAGGGAGTGCGAGAGGCTATGACGGCAAGAGAAATGCAGGAAGATCTATGGTCAAAGAGAGAGGCATGGAGACTGAGAGAGCGGAGACAGGGCGATAGATGTAGAGCAACACCGTATTATAATGCATTACACTACCATGCACTACACTACCACATATTCCGGAAGACCGGTCGGGAGCTTAGAGCTGGTCCCGACTGGGGCGGTGCCCCGCTGGTGGGAGAGTCCTGGTTAGGGGGAAACCCCACTAGCCGACGGTAGGTCAGCGCCGGTTCTCGCCATCCGGCATGGGAACACCACCGCCATCTCTCGAGAGAAAACATGCACTACACTAACGGGACTAATGACCAAAGCAGTTGACGCGCCCGCAAACATGAAAAAACCAAACCAAACCTTTTAATCAACGAATACTAGCCTTTTTCTGGGGTCCTCATCACTTCTCCCGTGTTCTGGTCTTTCGTGTGGTGAGATGCCGTGCCGTGCCGTGCCTCGGCGTGGCGTGCGCCCACACGCTGCCGTGTAGGTTACTCGCCGCCCTCGTCCCGCGCCGCCATTGTCGCCACCCGCACCGCCGGCGTCGTTTCGTCCGAATTGGACCAAATTGCCCTTAAAGGGTCCGGTCGCCCCGCCGTATTAACGCGACCGCGCGCCGTCCGGCCGCGCCCGGAAGTGGTCACTTACGTGTTCGTGCAGGTGGGAGCTGATCGCACCGTTTGTTGCGGCCCATGTCAAACATGAAGCCGCGCGCCGCCCAATTGGACAGCCGCGTGCCGCGCGGTGAAGGACAGCCCGGAAAGCTGTCTCCGCTATCTCAACTGTTGAGTTTGGTTGGTTGGTTGGTTGGTTGGTTGTTATTTCGGGCGCGTGCTTAGATCATTAGTCCCGTACGTGTAGTGCATGTTTCTTCCTCGGGAGATGGCGGTGGTGATCTTCCCCCGCTGCATGGCGAGATCCGGTGCCAACTTACCGTCGGCTAGTGGGGTTTCCCCCTAACCAGGACTCTCCCACCAGCGGGGCACCGCCCCAGACGGGACAAGCTCTAAGCTCCCGACCGGTCTCTCCCGGAACATGTGGTAATGTAGTGCATGTTAGTATAAGTGTTTGTGTGTAAGGGGAGAGGATAGAATAAGGAAGAGGAAGGACAGATCGCGCGCGGTCCGTGGCCCATTTGGTAGGGTAGTGCTCCGGCATTCGCCTGGTGTTGATCGGAGAAACCACGGAAAATAACCGATCAGAGCAGCCGGCCTCTAGAATTCTCCTCCAGACAGCGACTGAATTCGACCTAGCTGAAAAGCAAGTGTCGAAAATCCTGCCGCCGTCGGGACTCGAATCTAGGACCTCCTGGTCAAAGGCGCTGCAGTGACATCAGTTGATGCACTGAGCCACCGGTCAACTGTTGAGAGACCGTCTGTGATGCTGTTGCATCTGTATGCAGAAACGTTGCTCGTGGAGTCCTAGAATTCGAGCCCAGATGGGAACGGATTTACGACACTAGCTAGCTAGCTGGAATAATTAGTGAGCCCGGGCGCGTCTATGTGCTAAGGTCATTAGTCCCGTAAGTGTAGTGCATTCTATATGGTTCATTCTATATGGCGGGAGGTGGCGGTGAATTCTACAGATTGAAGCGAGATACGCCGCTGACGTATCCGTGTGACTTGCAGGGTTTATCCTCAACAAGGTATCTCCCACCAGCGGAGCGCAGCCCCATCCGAGATAAGCTCTAAGCTTCCGACGTGTGTGATAGTGTAGTGCATCTAAGTGTAAGTAAGAGGTGAGGATAGGGCAAAGAACAGGAAAAGAAAGAACGTTCTCGGTCCGTAACAGTTTGGTATAGCACTGCCCCCGGTATTCGTCTGGTGTTGATGGGAGAAAACATAGAAAACTACTGATCAGAGCATCCGACCGCTCTCCAGACAGTGGCTGAATTCGACCTAGTTATCTGCCTAGTGTCGAAAATCCTGCCGCCGTCGGGAGTCGAGCACTAGGACCTCCCGGTCAGATGCACTGCACTGACATCAATTGATGCACTAACCCACCTAAGCCGGTAGTAGCTAGATAGTTAGGTCGAAGGTGAAACTTGTTTGAAGGAGAATTCTAGGTGATGGCCGCTCTGATCAATAGTTTTCCGGTGAACAACAGGCGAATGCTGAATCAGCACCCTAACAAACAGCCTCTGGCTATTGCCGCAGCAGAACCGTAAAAAACGGGCCACAGACCGCGTGCAATCTCCCCTACCTCGCTCTTCCTTCTTCTATCCTCCCCGCTTAGACTCCTAAACACATTTACTCTTACATGACTTACATGTCGGTCGACCAATCAGGAGATTAGAGATTCTTTAGGCTCGAACGGTCGCCCTCTTGGGAACATACTTGCCCTGCTCGTACATGCCTTACATGTCGGTCGACCAATCAGGAGATTAGGGATTATTTAGGCTCGAACGATCGCCCTCTTGGGAACATACTTGTTGGAATAAATATCCCGCAAGGAGACGTTTGGGTTGTCGCCGAATCTCACCATCGAACGTGGGAAGATGACTGCCACCTCCCGAAATATATTATTCACTACAATAACTCAACTATTGTTCATAACAGTTTACGTTCAGGAAGCATCACTCAATCTGAATTGATACTCGATCACTCAGCTGCTGAGGTGGCCTCCATGCGCACTCTTGCCATATTAATATTTGCCTATACGAAGCAAATGTCCCCTTGTGTTACGTAATTATACACGCATCAAATACAAGTAAAACGGAAATAAAAGGAATCTTCATCACAGTTCACCATACAATAAATGCCAGATTGTACAACGGATTACACACTTTCAATATGGCGGCCATGCGCATCATATCGGTGCAAGGATTGTGGGTAGCTTTCCTTTCTGTGAAGTACCTATTCTGAGTCCCTGTCGTGGATTAAGACCTACTTCATTATTTTTCTTAATGATTCTTTCTTTACGAGGTTCTAGCGTACATATTTATCCTATTCGATCTTTGACACCCTTCCAGAAAGCTTTATAACTCTTTCAAAGTCGATGATAATAGAATTTTTTATGTCCCTGGCTCAGTGGACCCAGCTTGATTTGAAATTTCGTAATGGTTGTGTATTTAAACATACGTTACTGAGATATCGATGCTAAAACAATACAGTTTTTAGTTTTAAACTTTGTGACTCTCCTTTTATTACTATTGGAAATTTTGCGAAATGTTTCATTAAGTATTCATAGACCCTTCTGCCGTTCTTTAGAAGTCAGAAGTTTTTGAGGTAATCTTACTGTGAGACCATAAAACCATTTCAGTTTTAAGATCCCACATTTCTTATTGTTCCGTTTATTTCAGGTCTAGACATAAAACTGAAATTTATAGCGCATTGCAACTAGAATGGTAATGACTGACACTATCATGCGGTCACATTAGAACTTCGCTTGAATATCCAACTATTACCATTTGAATTGCCTTCAATACGTAAATATAGATAGTTTTTGCATGAAAAAATGTCATTTTTAATTTTCATAAAGCGATTCTGTGTTTAAAGTTCTCCCTCCTTTTTGTGATCTTCAAAGGGATGTTTCAATTCCTCTATGTCTGTACAAGTTTTCTCCGTCCCCAACATCCACATCTTGCGTTCATTTTCTCCGTATGACTCCATTATCGTACATTTCGTTCATTATCGTACTTCATTATCGTACATTATCCTGTTTCACTCCATTATCGTACATTTTCGTGATTGCAAATGATCCTCCATACATTTTCTTGAGCGCAATGTTCGTTTAGTGCTTCTAAAAATTGAACTCTCTTAGTAACACGTTCCTTATTTACATTTCTCCATCTTTGAATTACATCTTTTTCGAAATACGTTTTAGTACTGGGGTGTTCACGTACAGTAATTTGAACGCGAGTAAAATAAGCTCTTTGACACTTATGGGTATACAATAATCCGAGTATTATGCGATGCACGAGTAATCTGGATAAAACGTTTGTGTGCTACTAAGACTGTCCTAAAAAGTTGGCACATCGTGGTTTCCAGTAATAGGATGCTCCATTAAGAAATCTTATCTATACAGTGTTATGTGAATGTAGACTGAAATTGTGTTTGTTCTTTTTCCGGAAATGTTTCCTTCTGAAACACAGAGACATTTCCTTCCGATGATCACAGGTTCGATTGCAGCAGTATTTCAAGATACCGTGTTTCTTTCAGTGTTTGCGACAGGTTTTATCGTTTCCTATCTCGATTTCTCCATCTCAAAATCTGTTGTTCCGTTGACCCCAATGTTTTTTTCAGTTATACCATTAACTTTACGATCTCAGGAACTTCCTTTTTATAGATGAGATTACTTTTCTGAGTTATATAGTTACGTACGTACTTTATTGATAATGTTTAAGTTGTTTTCTTGATCGGTCATTCTTTAGAAATGTTTTGATACTAACTTTTCCATCCAAACATTCCTTAGGTTTCCAAAA
Organism: Teleogryllus oceanicus; assembly: GCA_964035755.1. Lineage (NCBI taxonomy): Eukaryota > Metazoa > Arthropoda > Insecta > Orthoptera > Gryllidae > Teleogryllus > Teleogryllus oceanicus. The sequence goes on along the minus strand of CAXIVR010000012.1, from coordinate 26,723,889 downwards.
GAACTCTTCCAGAGGTCAATAAATGCTCACTTGGCAGTTTGTGGTTCGTAAAAATGAGCTTCTGCGTTTTACTTAAATATAGCTTATCTATATGTTATGCATTTCGAAATTTGAATCGTATATTCAGTACTGTCTACTCTTTGTCTGAACTGTATTGTCAGAAAGCATTATATTTGCTAAGGCACAAAAAAATACGTTCACTTTTAGGGGAGGGGAATCCCCTCACTGTGGAACAAAACACGAAAGAGATGTTAATAAAAATGACGTTCCCATAACGTTGTATTATAATTAACATAAAATCATAACTTCAAAGTTTAAATTACAAACTAAATGAACTTCAAATTTAAAATCAATAAAAATATTTGTCGTGTTTAAATTTTTAAAATTGTATTGAAAGATATATGAATATCCTATTTTTCTAATTAATTTTTATCATATTTACTTTATAAAGGAGAGTGTCAAAATGAATGAATTGTAAAAAAATATAATAATATACATTTTATTTTATTTAGTTATGGTTAGTCACGAAGCGTTTTGCAGGTAGATATTCGGTGACTTCTAGTTGAGTACCCTGGCGATGCGTCCCGTCGGGGCACTGTGCCTTTTCCGCTCCGCACGGCCGCCCGCCCCGCCCACCCGCCCCGCTCTGTCGGCGACAAGGCCACAGGCGGCGGCGGCGTTGTCTTCCTGATCGTTGCTCGGGGCGTCGCCGGCTTTCTCGGCCTTCTCCCCTCCCCTCCCTTCTCTTCCCCCTTCACCACCCTCCCCCTCCGTCGGCCACCCGCCCGCCTCCTGGCCGCGACACTGTTGAGCTTGATGAATACCCGCTTTTTTTGGCGTCGCCGCCGCGGTGCGGTCGCCCTGTGCCGCGGGGTGGCGGGGGAGCAGGGCGGGGTGGAGGGGGAGCGAGAGCGAGCGCGCGATGGAGACTCTGGGATCGGAGGCGGAGGGCGGGGACACGCCCGCTGGGCAGGAGTGGGGGGGAAGGGGGGTGGGGGAGGGACGCGGGGTGGGGCCGCGGGGCGGGGGCAGGGTCGTGGGGCGGGTGGTGCGGGACGGGGACGCGGGGCCGGGGACGCGGGGCCGGGGACGCGAGGGCCGGGGACGCGGGGCCGGGGACGCGGGGCCGGGGAGCCGGACGGGCCGGGGACGCGGGCCGGGGACGCAGGGCCGGGGACGCAGGGCCGGGACGCGGGAGCCGGGGACGCGGGAGCGGGACGCGGGCGGGGACGCGGGCGCGGGGACGCGGGCGGGAGGACGGAGCGGGGCGGACGCGGGCGGGGACGCGGGCGGGACGCGGAGCGGGGACGCGGGGCGGGACGCGCGGAGCAGGGACGCGGGACGCGGGGGGACGCGGAGCGGGGACGCGGGGCGGGGACGCGGAGCGGGGACGCGGAGCGGGGACGCGTAGCGGGGACGCGTAGCGGGGACGCGTAGCGGGGACGCGTAGCGGGGACGCGGGCGCGGGGACGCGGCGCGGGGACGCGGGCGGGACGCGGGCGCGGGGACGCGGGCGCGGGACGCGGGCGCGGGACGCAGGCGCGGGGACGCGGCGCGGGACGCGGGACGCGGGACGCGGGACGCGGGACGCGGCGCAGGACGCGGCGGACGCGGGCGGGGACGCGAGCGGGGACGCGGAGCGGGACGCGGCGCGGGGACGCGGGCGCGGGGACGCGGGCGAGGGACGCGGGCGCGGGGACGCGAGCGGAGGACGCGGGACGCGGGCGCGGGACGCGGGCGGACGCGGAGCGGACGCGGGGCGGGGACGCGGCGGACGGGGCGCGGGAGCAGGCGCGGAGCGCGGGCGGGACGCGGGACGCGGGGACGCCGGGCGGGACGCGGAGCGCGGGGACGCGGGCGCGGGGACGCGGGGCGCGCGGGGACGCGGGCGGGACGCGGGGCGGGGACGCGAGCGCGGGGACGCGGGAGCGGGACGCGGGAGCGGGACGCGGGCGCGGGGACGCGGGCGCGGGGACGCGGGCGGGGACGCGGGCGCGGGGACGCGGGACGCGAGGACGCGGGACGGGGCGGGGACGCGGGGCGGGACGCGGGGCGGGACCGGGGCGGGACGCGGCGGACGCGGGCACGCGGGACGCGGGCGGGAGCGGCGGGGACGCGGGCGGGACGCGGGCGGGACGCGGGGCAGGGACCGGACGGGATGGGTGGCGAGGGCGTGAAGATTTGAGGGCGGGCGATGGCGCGGGCAGAGGACATCGGGTGATGGGTGGCGGCGGAAGCGCGCAGTCGGGGCCGCGTTGCTGAGGAACGGGCCGGGGGGGGGGGCGAAGGGCCGAGGGGGCGGGTGCAATCCGTCTGGGGCTCCGCCCGTCACGCGTGGCGCCTCCAGTGGCCGTCGCCCAAAAAGCCTCCCACGCGGCTGCCACCGCAGTTCCCCTTTGATATTGTCTCCTCTGCGCGCCACGCCCCCCCACGCCGCCCTTTCACTGCGCTGGCGGCTGCTCTGCTTTGTTCTCACCAAACATAAGCACAAGTTCGGTAATAGTGGTTATAATAATAATAATAATAATAATAATAATAATAATAATAATAATAATAATAATAATAATAATAATAATAATAATAATAATAATAATGATGATGATGATGACAATAAAAAGAAGACATTTTTAAATAATTTTTGCCTATTTATATCATGTTCCTTTAAAGCATTTTTTGGATGTCAGATGTTAATAGTCGAAGGTCAAATTATCAACACCTCACATTCTTTACGAATATTTTAGTCATTGTTATCGTTTTGTGAGTGCAATGATTATTACGTGTAAAATCTAATTTTCGGGATTCTGACGAGTTATACAACTCGTATCAGTACTCAAAGCCGCGTTTAACTACAGATTTTTTCATTGAGAGTACGACAACACTTGAAAAAATTACTTATCAACACATAAGAACCTTGGGCCTGTCTTCAATGCCACTGTCATGATGAAAAGCATCTTATTAATCAGAAGTGTTGGAAGGATGTGTAACCGACCTTGAAGATGTCATCACTATTGCAATTCGGCCAGTAAATGTTATGAAATTCCGGTACACACATTTGGTACATTCATGCATACGCATACAAATATCATTTTCAAAGTTGATACCCTTCCGTTTGAAGCGCTTTTCAGCAATTGGAGGTAACGATGTCCGAAATAAGGAATTTGAGTTTGGACGTGTTGCAGACAGCCTAAATTTGAGCTGTAGATATTGGAGGAAATAGTAATGTGTGTTCAGATATCTAGATTTTGAGTCTTTGGTATTCGAATTATAATTCGTTGATTGATGAAAAATTATCGCATGTTGCATGCGAATAGAAACAAATGAAGAATTATCGCTTGTTATTCATTTGTTTCCATTCACTGCTTTACCGTCTGTGAACGACGTTGAGTAAGAAGAAGAGTATTCTGAAAGTTGCAACGTGCGGATATACCGTACATACATACATACATACATACATACGTACACAAATATGTTCAAAGTTGATTACCATTTGCAGCCATATCAAGCAATTTGAGTTACGGTGTCGCAAATGTCAAGAAATTTGAGTTTGTAGATATAGGAGGAAATATTGATTGATTGATTTTTTCGTGTTTCCGGGCGCGTCAACTGCTTTTGTCATTAGTTCCGTTAGTGTAGTGCATGTTTTTTCGCGTTTAGATGGCGGTAATCTTCCTCCGCTGGATGGCGAGATCCGGCGCCGACCTACCGTCGGCTAGTGGGGTTTCCCCCTAACCAGGACTCTCCCACTATCGGGACACCGCCCCAGCCGGAATAAGCTCTAAGCTCCCGAGCGGTCTCCCGGAATATGTGTTAGTGTAGTGCATGTTAGTGTGTGTGTGTGTGTGTGTGTAAGGGGGACAGAATACGACAAGGAAGATGAAGGGTAGATCGCGCGCGGATCGCGTTTGGTAGGTTACTGCTCCGGCATTCGCCTGGTGTTGATCAGAGAAACCACGGAAAAGGAGGAAATATTTGTATGTGTTCGAGATCTCTAGTAATACGAGTCATTTGCGTTCGAATTATCGCATGTTCTACACTTGTTTCCATTCAGTCCTTTACCGCCAGTGAACACCGGTGAATAAGAAGAAGAGCATTGTGAAAGTGGCTTAGTGCGGTCAGGGTTCGGTCAACGCGTCTTTGCCTCGCCGCAAGAAGCCGGAGTCCGCGCCACGGCCAGCGCGTCGGGCAGAATCGGAATCCATACGGCCTCCTGGTGCGGATTATGCGGTGACCGCTTGCGGTCTCGCTTTCCCTGCCGCTGGCTCGCAGCGCCGCGGCTCGGCGCGGACTTTCAACTGGTTCATCTGTAACGCGCTCGAAAGGTCAACCGGCATCCACGTGCGAAATACCCGCGTGTGGGGGGAATGAGGTGAATGTGTTGACAGGTTGGCTTTGAGGAGGTGTGCCGTGAAGTTATTGAGGAAGGGAATGGAGACGAATCAAATTCGTAGTATGAAGGTATTTTTTGGATGTTTTTGGTGTTCGTGTCAACGACGTAAATGATTGATTATTGAATTACTTTCTTAGTACATTCGATCATGTCCCGGCACTGGGAGGGAGGCACAATACTCAACATTCAAACACCATGATTGAGAGAGAATTTTAATGAGGTCATATAGGGTATTTTACTGATAATTGGATGATTGTAGTATATTTTTCGGACATTATGGTAGGAGAGGTTTTCTGTATGTGTATGCGTTTTTATGTGATAAAACGCTTCCACCGATATATTTTAGTCCACTGATTTTCATGTAATGGGTTAATTACGTTCCGTAGCAAGTCGCCATTTTAATCTTTTAACTATTGGCATGTTGTATAACGGGCGTGTTGTAAAAGTATTGTACTGTTACCCTACATATTTATGCATTAAAAAAATATGTCTACTCTTTTGAAGATTTTATAAGATGAATTGGTCATTGAATTTCTTTCTTAGGAATAGGATACAATTTAAGTATTTTATTTCTTTTTTCGATGCCTTGTAGACAAATCTAAACACGAAACTATTTCTTACGATTTGCGAACATACACGTTTCCTGATATTTGTGATGTGATTTTTGGATAGCGTTCCTTGAAATTTCCATGTGTATCCGCTAGAATGGAGTTGGCAAAAAGTTTGCCGCAGCTTCAACGCTCCGGACGGCAACATGGGTTGCCTGTGGTTTCAGCTCGGTTGCGTTGTGGAAGGGCATGCCCAAAAACAAGGGTTGTGAAGTAATGCGGTCGCAAGAAAACAGATTCAGACGCAACCAATTCTTCCCACGCCAACTCCTTTTTATTCGAGGTTAGATTTTTTATGATCACGTGTGAACCTATTTGGTACAAGAATTTCAGGCACGAATCCAGAAGCAAGGTTTACAATAAAGGAAATTATGTCACATGCATCTGTTTCACCCTAGTGACTTACATTTTACCATTTCTCAAATCATTGGTTAACCATACTTCAGGAAAACTTGTCGCAATCCGAAGACAACCGATCATGTTTTTTTATTTGTAATTTTCTGTTTTCTTTGTAAGAATATGAAATGGTATTAAACAGATTTTAGGGGGTTATATACAATTCAACGTTAAATGTAGAGTGTTATATACAATCTACTGTATCTCTGAAAGTATTAAAAATAACACGTAAGAAAACTGATGTTTGTAGATGTAAACAGGAGTTTGGGGAATGTGTATTTTTTTAAGCATTCACATATTTTCATTATTCTTCAGATGTTAAATTTAAAAGGACCGTGGTCCTAGGGTTCAGTTCCAGGAATTTCGACACTAGCTACATAGCTGGATCCGATTCAGGCGTTGTCTGGTGGAGAATTCTAGCCGGCTGCTCTGATCGATGGTTTTCTATGTTCTCTCCTATCAATAGGCGAATTCCGGAGCACTATCATAAGAAATGGGCCATGGAACAGTGTGATGTTTCCTTCCTGTTCCTTGTCCCATCTTCACTCCTTACACACACACACACACACACACACACACACACACACACACGCACTACACTACCTCACAAGTCGGGAGACCAGTCGGGAGACCAGTCGGGAGACCAGTCGGGAGACCAGTCGGGAGACCAGTCGGGAGACCAGTCGGGAGACCAGTCGGAGACCAGTCGGAGACCAGTCGGGAGACCAGTCGGGAGACCAGTCGGGAGACCAGTCGGGAGACCAGTCGGGAGACCAGTCGGGAGACCAGTCGGGAGACCAGTCGGGAGACCAGTCGGGAGAGACCAGTCGGGAGAGACCAGTCGGGAGAGACCAGTCGGGAGAGACCAGTCGGGAGACCAGTCGGGAGACCCCAGCGATGCCCCACAGGTGGGTGATATCTGGTGGAGAGAACCTGCAACCCGACGTGGAAGTCGGCGCCGGATCTCACCATGCAGCTGGCAAGCTCATCACCACTTTCTATGATAAGAACATACCTTGCACTTTTTGGACTAATGTTTTCCGCAATTCGCTCGTGAACACGATATAACCAGTGAATCAGTTAAACGGACCGAACTCGCCAATCTTGTGACATCAAATGCATTGCTTCAACAGACACTATCCTTCGTGCAGAGGCGACGCAAAAAAAACACAAACGGGTGAGGGCGGAGGGGGCGGGGCTCGGGGCTGCGGCAGAGTGATGGCTCGCGCGTGCCGTCTGCGGTGCGTGGAGGCGGCAATATTGGGTTACGCAGCGGCGGCCCGACAGACAGCCCGGGAAACGCTATTAAAAGTTCGCTAAGTAATAAAAGAGGCGGCGCTTATATCGCAAGGTTCGTTCCGCGAGTTTTGTGGGACGTGAGATCGGTTGTTTCCACGACATAAAACTTTTGCGCCACCTTCTTCCTTCCCTCGCGGGAGGGGGTTGTCGGTCTGGTCAGAGGAGGAAGGGGTGGAGCCGGAGGTGGTTGGGGAGGTGGCGAGGGTGATGAGATGACGGGGGAGGTAGAAGGCGGAGATGGGGTGATATGGAGGCGGTGGGGCCAAAGGAGTAGATTGGAGGTGCCCGGGTAGATTGGAGGTGCCAGGGTAGATTGGAGGTGCCGGGTAGATTGGAGGTGTCGGGGTAGATTGGAGGTGTCCGGGTAGATTGGAGGTGTCCGGGGTAGATTGGAGGTGTCTGGGGTAGATTGGAGGTGCCAGGGTGAAGATTGGGGTGCCCGGGGCAGATTGGGGATACCGGGGGGATATTGGGGGTACCGGGGGAGATTGGGAGTACCAGGGGTAGATTGGGGTGCCGGGGTAAAATGGGGATGGCAAGAGTAAGATGGCGTGGGTGGGAGTAGTGGTTGGGGGCGGTGCAGGGCGAGCCATAGTGGCGGAGGGATAGGCGCCGGGGGCGGCGGGACGGCGAGGGCGATGTGAATGGAGAGGGCGTGGATCGGGACGGGGCGGAGGCGTGGTGATCGGGCCGTAACGAACGTTTCCCATGGGCCGACGATGGCCGCCCGCGCCAACTCCGGCCTCGGCGTCGGCGTCGGCGTCGGCTTCGCAAGCGCCCGGGGAGCGCCCTTCTCAATCGGGGTCAGCGGAATCTTCCCTGGCAATGCACCTCTGCCGGAGGAACTGCATGCATACTCACGTGCAGGATGCACTAAATTAACTTAACCAAAAGAAAAGGCTTTCATGGTGTTTTGTGTATCTAAACTAAGTATTCAATCTAATGTATCTTTTGTTCCATCATGTATAATAATATAAAAGACTTGGGGCAGTAACAATATAAGCCACTCAGACATCTTGTATTCATAAATAATAATAATAATAATAATAATAATAATAATAATAATAATAATAATAATGTCTTTATTACTGGCGAGGCTCAGGCCGTTAATGGCCGATAAATGTTAATATCCCGATTTTGGTGAGTGTTGCTTATCGTGCTAATATTTATGACTTATTCTTATTTATGGAGGGCTTCGGGCAATAGCAAGGAGAGATACCTTCGACCAAATTTAAGATATTAACATTTACAATCTGCAGGAGACCTTCTAGCTTCTCTTGTTTCTGCCTCAGGCTCTTCATGTTTATTGATATAATTAGTTTTATAGGATTTTGAGCAGCTGTTCAAATTATTTTGGTATTCTACAACTTAAAATAATGTCATCACTTTCCAGTACGAGTTCCAACAGGAACGAAGTAGTTCTAATTATGTTTATTTGTTCTTTATTGTTATGGCTTCATTGGGCTCAAGTGTTTAAGGCACAAAATATTTATATTTATCAACACATTATAAAAAGCGACATATGTTTCGTAGAGTGTTTGTAAATAGAAAATTGTAAAAACAGTTGAAGTGAAATCCGTAGTCTTAAAAAAATTGTCTTGATTTACAAAACCAGCACGAAGCATTACACTGAAGAAATGCACTCGAATTTAGCTACGATGTTTTTGTTTCTTTTATCGTTCCTCGGCTATTGATAGTCATGCTTTTTCTCCTTCAGGGACAAACAACTTTGATGTTTCACAGGATTCGTCACACCCAACACGAGTTGGACAGCGGAGGCCAAGCAAATTACCTCATTGGTTTCGAAATCGTAATTCGATTTTCCTTACGCGCATGCAGTAATGAAGCGGAATCTTCGAAATGTACAATATCGCATTCAGTTATCAACTCTATGAATGAAGGCTGTTTATTGCATGAAACCTTCCTTACGAGTTTGTTGATACAATAGGTCGTAAAGCAATGACGTAATGAGGTGTGGTTGCAAACGTTGTACTTGATGTCTGAGGATCTCCCGTGACCGTGGAAAACCGTTGGTTTAATACTAATCCACTTCCCGTGGGAAGGTTTGCCGACCTGGTACGATACGTGCATCGCGATCTGTACCAAATAGTAGCGATGATTAAACATTCGCATGATCGGAGAACAGAAGTTTAATATCCGAGGACATGGAACGAAACGAATCATGTCGCTGAATTATGAAGGCGCTCTAGGAATACCTGACTGGTCACGCATTTGAAAGGGTTCTTAAGTTCTATTTCCACAACGAATTTTCTGTAATCTGTTTACAATAGCATGGAGGAATGTTCACGTATAAATGTAGTTCAAGATCACCAGAGAAACTATGAACGTAAAGTATAATTATTGTAATGGAACGTCTTGCCTACTTATCCCAAATCTGTATGTAACCGCACCACGTTGCGGTGACAATATGAAATAAAACGACTATACCTTGAATCTCTCTACTCTATATAAAATCTATACAAATTTATGCCCTGCTAACTTTTGCCTCCTTTATCTAAAACTGTGCCCGTTACTTAGCTACTCCTTCAATGTTATAAAACTATTGAGCGTGAGGCTGTGGTTGGCCTGTACAGGAGCCTAACGAGATACTTGGACAGTTGGGCGTAGGTCACTGTTTAATACAAAATCACGAAATCATATTATATGGCTTACTGTCGAACCAAATACGTCCGGCATTATTTATTCTTTTCTGGTTTTCACTCTCTCCACACTCCGCTGGAGACATAACAACAAAAACATACACAAATGCAATACAATAAACAACAAAACACAATACCTGAAATACATAAAATCACATTCACACTTACTATTTACACAATCGACAAAAAAAACAAAACAAATCATTCACACTTGAATGCGCATCCCCTATTCTGTCTGAATATAGCCTATTATTATTTCCGCAAAACTTGGTCTTGTACATTAAAATCTAATCTGTTCTTTCTTCCCATTTATCTGAACTATTAAATTACGCAAAGTTATTGCACTTTCCTTTCGTAGAAATCGGCCATCCGCGTAACGCCATTGTTCCATGTCACCTCCGTAGTATACATGTAGCATCCATTAATTCATCTCCCCACAGCGTCCATCCATTTCCACACGTTTGTTAACGACAAATTTACTTTAAATGAAGAATATCCCTGATTAAAACTACTCACTAATTACTATACTAGTTTTTGTTAACTGCGATCGACAATATGGCGACAGTGTTCCGCGAACACTGTTTTCGTGAAATATATAAATATCTCTTCCACGTTTTATCTTTCCATTAACTCGACAGTTACTAAACACGATATATTTCACTCTATTCACAAACTGAACGCAATTTTCTATTAAAATAAAAATTTTTGCGGAGCGTTTCAACATGCATCCGTATTCAAGCTATTTCGACCGCGCTCTCTTCGTCATTGTTGTGTCCGGATCGTCAGCTCTTTTATTCTTTTAACATCACACGATCGCTGTTGCTTCTCCTACAAAATATTACATCATTTAATTTAATTCACATTTTCTGTTCTGGCGTAGCCCCTCGAAGTTTCCCAACGTTGCGACTGTTACCATAATTTTCTAAATGATTTATTCTGTTGGTTCTTAAAGTTTTGTTTGTATTGCTTCACGCGTTCTCTTAATTTTCGCCACAAACACCTTTTGATTTACTGAACCTTAAAGCACAACAATGGCTATCATGTCTGTTTACAAGCTGGAATTTATACTATACAAAAATGTTCATATCTTTCGAACGCGTGATGCGATTTCCTTCAAATAACTTGCAAACGACTTCGCTACATGAACGCTACTGCCCTATCTTGTCCCAATTGTGAATTTGTCGCGTTTTCCGTTTACTTCTCAAAAACTATCGCTACGCGACATCGCCTTCATCTGACCTTCAAGTGAGTTCTTGTCCGTTTTATTCTTGGGGGGAATCATGGAATATTACATTATGCAGCAGGTATCCGCGCTGTTTTCGGAGAGTGTAGGTAGTACTGGTATAGTTCTTCTATAGTTCTACACTTCTGTAGTTTTATTTTTAAAGCGTTTTTTTCAATATGGAGAATCTGGATCCTCATTAATAACCTCTATTAATACACCACCTCATCAAAACCTGTAAGTTAAATGCAGAGGTTTGAGGTTTTGAAGACGTCTTATTTCTAAACTATTATCTAACAGATTTGGGACTAAACGTTTGGTATGAATTTCTAGTGTTTGAGCATATTAACAGCTAAATGTTTTTATTTCTTCTGTTGGCATTTTAAAATCGCTGCAGATCACATCATTTCGAACACAACAGAAGGCATTGGCAGAGTTTCTTAGCACTTTAAGAGACTGAAATGTTTGGATAATTTGGATACTGATTTGTTACTGGTACCCCAGAGTTGTTTGCAATTGGTCCAATCAAGCTTTAAGAATTATTTATAAATTCTCTTATATAAACCTAAAAATTGAGTTTAGATCGAAAACCAAAACATTTTTGATATTTTAATTAGTTCTTTTCGTTTATACATTTGTTGTGACATTACGACAGAAAAAGTATAACCGTACTGCTTTGTCGTCGCTCTGCAAAAAATTGACGACAACTTGTAAGACACTTTTAAATTATTTTAGAGGGATACACTTATAATAATCACGTACGTCCCACACGACGTCTCTGTTACGACTCATTTTCACGTTGGAGGATTATTGTCTAGCATTAAAAGGATTAACATCGTGGCTATATAATTTATGTATACACGCACCGATATTCCTATATTTCAAAAAATTCCTCGCCCTTTCACTGTCTAGTATACTCTCCTCCCTTTCTCATTCAGAACCCCGATATCCCCTCGTTCGACAAAAATATTCTTAGTTTTATTCTTCTGCGTTTTCATGACCTCTCTCTCATCCACATCACCTCGTGACCATCCTGTTCCTATTTGCCCCCCTTCCTTCCTCTTCCTTTTTTTTTTTTCCTTGGCCCCCCCTCTCTCCCCTCCCTCCCCGCCTTCGCCCTCGTCGCGCTCGTCGCGCTCGTCGCGCTTGTCGCGCTCGTCTCGCTCGTCTCGCTCGTCTCGCTCGTCGCGCTCGCGCTCGTCCCGCTCGTCCCGCTCGTCGCGCTCGTCGCGCTCGTCGCGCTCGTCGCGCTCGTCGCGCTCGTCGCGCTCGTCGCGCTCGTCGCGCTCGTCGCGCTCGTCGCGCTCGTCGCGCTCGTCGCGCTCGTCGCGCTCGTCGCGCTCGTCGCGCTCGTCGCGCTCGTCGCGCTCGTCGCGCTCGTCGCGCTCGTCGCGCTCGTCGTCCTCGTCGTCCTCGTCGTCCTCGTCGTCCTCGTCGTCCTCGTCGTCCTCGTCGTCCTCGTCGTCCTCGTCGCCCGCCCTGGCCTGGCACGGCAAGTCTCCGCGGCTGCGCCCTGCCGCCACCCCGCGCCACACGCGCCCTTCTGACACTCAGCTTGCAGCCCGCGCGAGGCCGGGCCATTGTGAGCGCGACGGCGCGGCTTGAAGCGGTGGCTTTGGGCGGGGCGGGGGAGGGGCGGGGAGGGAAGGTGGGGCGGGGCGGAGTGGAAAGGGCGGGGCGGAGTGGAAAGGGCGGGGCGGAGTGGAAAGGGCGGGGCGGAGTGGAAAGGGGGGGGGCGGAGTGGAAAGGGCGGGGCGGAGTGGAAAGGGCGGGGCGGAGTGGAAAGGGCGGGGCGGAGTGGAAAGGGCGGGGCGGAGGGAAAGGGCGGGGCGGAGTGGAAAGGGCGGGGCGGAGTGGAAAGGGCGGGGCGGAGTGGAAAGGGCGGGGCGGAGTGGAAAGGGCGGGGCGGAGTGGAAAGGGCGGGGCGGAGTGGAAAGGGCGGGGCGGAGTGGAAAGGGCGGGGCGGAGGGGAAAGGGCGGGGCGGAAGGGCGGGGGGAGTGGAAAGGGCGGGGCGGAGTGGAAAGGGCGGGGCGAGAGGGGTTGGAAGGTGGTTGCAGGCGCGGAAAAAGGGGAAGGTAGGGAGAGGATGGAAGAGCAGAGGATAGAGAGGGTAGAGTGGGAGAGCATAGGGAAGGTTGAGAAGTAGAGGGGGAGGAGGGGGGGGGGAAGGGCAGGGAGGAAGGGGAGGGGGCGTGGCAGGAGCGGGCGTTGGCGGCCGTCTTCTGTGAGCGTAGCGGCAAACAATGCCTACGTCCTGCGTAGTCTCTGCTGCCACCGACGCCCACGCACAGTGGACGAAATCCGTATTACTTGTGAAACTCGACCTTTAGTCATACACGCACATTCTGCATGCTGTGCTGGTCTACAAATGCATCTCATTTGTAGTTCGATGTTGGCCCGGAAATTGAAGTGTTTCACGCTTGCTTTGATAGTAGCGAATTTCAAGCAACAAAAAAAGACTTTGACTATAATGTAAAGAGACATTTGATGGCCATTCAGTACTCCTTATTTGACCTTTGTTCGTCACATAGCGAAATAAGTATTTAGTTTTCGAAACATTGCGACAGCGGAGAGTCAACCGTTTTTATACAATACCTTATTAATGTCCATTATAGTTTTGCTTTCGAAACAACGTTACAATATTTTGCGTACTCTCAGATTTTTTGGATTCGAATAACAGTTTATATTGAAATGCTTTCGACTGGATTTCATATATTTTGTAGCTGACAATCTTTTCGACAATTGGAAATGATATTTTTTTACAAATTCGTTTGCAATATTTAGGCTTCTTGGAATTAAACGGTTTACTTCGAAACGAATGGGTTCCTATGTACCGTATGAGATGTTACAGACTTGAACGTGAAGTAACGCAACATACCGCCGGTAATGACACATTTTGCAATAAAAGTATGTTAGTAAGAGATCGACCTTTCGCGGAGAGTTCAGGGGTGATGCAATGCGAAATGGCTCCACAGTTTAACGACGTTGCGCGGAGAAATTTAGCTCATTTCTGCTCTTGAAAACGAGGAGGATACTTAAGAGAACTACCCCTCACTTTTTCATGTCGCTTTGGAAGTGGGGGAAAACTCTTGTCCACGTCGCAGCTCACTGAAGCTCAACGACTTTAAAAAGCAGGAGCCCTGTCTCTCCCAATGTTAAATTGTCAATTTTTTTTTCTATACCCTTTTTTTCAGAAACAGTTTGATGAATTCTTTAAAAAATAGTAAACATTCTACCATCTCCTGAAATAATTTTAACCTAATGAATTTGCAGTATCTGCCTTACTATTAATTTAAAAGTTACTTAGTTAATTTTGAAGTTGAAATAAAAATGTATTCGTTTAACAGTGAAAACACTAGATTTGAGTGTTTTGCTAGTCATGTTTTTCCTCACTTAATAAATTAAGATCAAGAAACCTTTCTCTTATTGCTCTTAACAAAATCGTGAATTTCTCCTAAAAATCATGAATTTGTCTTAAATCCTTTTTCAAATACCGTGCATTTGTCTTATAACCTCTCTTTGAGGCACTACTCTGATCAGGCAACATTTCACATGTTACATTCGTAATTATGTTACTAGCACTAGTAGCCGCTGGTGTTAATGCACGTCTTCAGAATCACTTCAACCCATTTTTAACTTTATTTTATAAATTAAATTTTTATCGTGAAGTGTGACAGGGCGTATTGGATTATTGGCGTTGTAAATAAGTAAATCTTCATCAACTACTTTTTTTTTATATTTTACTCTTGTTATTGCGTACATAATGCACGTATCACGTTTTTCCAGCCCTCATTTGCATTAGTGTACAAAACCCGAAAAGTATACTTGTAATGATGTTGGCAAACTCACTACTCATTATTCTATTTAAACTCCACAAAAAACTAAAAATAACCTCGGAAATAAGTGAATTATGTCGTATATTCAGAATTTCGTGTCAAGAGAAAGTGCAGTATTAGGAAAACATCTAGCAAGAATATATACACGTCAGATGCGTATACTAAATTGCTGATATTAACTTTGATCTTTTGACTTCACAGTCCAATAACATTGAGAGTTTTCTGAACTAGAGCCAGAATTTTTGATCTGTCATGGACATGTGTTGTTAACAACGGTTCTCCGCTTCCCAAGTTAGGAAATTGATTTTCGCCTCGACTCATCAGTTCAAACTTTGCAGTCTTGAAAGTGCTGTGTAATTACTCTCTCAACTTCAGAGTCGGCGTACCTTCGCAAATTCTATTTCCACACAACTCTATTAAGCACTAATCATCTTAATAGATTTCCTACACATGCGTTAAAAATGTGAATGTTCAGAAAATGAATGTTGATGTGGAGAATGAATTTTTCTTACATTAAACTGTTTTGTTTGTAATATGAAATGTAAGTAGAATGAAAGATGCAATTAGTTGGTGTGTTACGTCAGGTTTAGAAAAATATGCTTCTAGACGTGAGAAGTCTGAGAATAATTTATTTTATTCCGGCTACGATATTAATTATTATCATTGCGTGATATTCCATTTTTACGCAATCGAGTGAACTGGGACTACTAAGAAAATAATTTTGAGGTTTCGCAGCACGTAGATCTCCATTTCAACGCCAAGAGACTTGAGGCTGCGAACAGCCCACGCTGTAGTCGCAAGGGATTCACTCACTCTTTCCTTTGACTCCGAGCCCCCGCCGCCCCCGCCGCCCCCGCCGCCCCCGCCGCCCCCGCCGCCCCCGCCGCCCCCGCCGCCCCGCCGCCCCCGCCGCCCCGCCGCCCCCGCCGCCCCGCCGCCCCGCCGCCCCGCCGCCCCGCCGCCCCCGCCGCCCCGCCGCCCCGCCGCCCCGCCGCCCCGCCGCCCCGCCGCCCCGCCGCCCCGCCGCCCCGCGCCCCGCCGCCCCCGCCGCCGTCCTCGCCGCCACCCTCCGCTGTGTGCATGTTTGTGTGTGTGTGTGGGGGGGGGAGGGGAGAGGATAGTACAAGGAAGAGGTAGGAAAGTTCGCTCGCGGTCCGTGGCCGGTTTTTAGGGTAGAGCTCAGACTTTTGTCTGGTGTTGATTGGAAAAACCACGGAAAACTACCGAAGAGAGCAGCTGGCCGCTAGAAGTCTCCTCCAGACAGCGACTGAACTCGACATAGCTGAAAAGCTGTGTCAAAACTCCTGACATCGTTCGGAGTGGGAACCTAGGACCTCCCGGCCAGAGGCACTGCAGTGGCATCAGTTGATGCACTGGGCCACTTCTGCTGGTTTCTGTTTCCTTCCTTCTCATTCATTCTCCCTGGGCCTTTCTTCCTCTGGCATCCCACACTGGCCCCTCTTCCCCTCAGCTGTATGCCCGTGCGCGCGCGCGTCCCTTTGGAGGGCGATGTCGGTGGCCGAGCCGCCCTCGCTTTGTTCGGCCTGTGGCGCCCGGCGTAGCGTGCCCCCCCACGACCCGCTGCCCCGCCGTCTCCCCCGCTCTCCCCCGCTCGCTCTCGCCGCTCTCGCCGCTCTCGCCGCTCTCGCCGCTCTCGCCGCTCTCGCCGCCCTCGCCGCTCTCGCCGCCCTCGCCGCCCTCGCCGCCCTCGCCGCCTCGCCGCCTCGCCGCCCTCGCCGCCCTCGCCGCCCTCGCCGCCCTCGCCGCCCTCGCCGCCCTCGCCGCCCTCGCCGCCCTCGCCGCCCTCGCCCCTCGCCGCCCCTCGCCGCCCTCGCCGCCCTCGCCGCCCTCGCCGCCCTCGCCGCCCTCGCCGCCCTCGCCGCCCTCGCCGCCCTCGACGGCCCCCGCCGCGCCCCGCCGCGCCCCGCCGCACCAGCCGTACCCGCCGCCGCCGCCTCCCGCCGCCTCCCACCTCCCCGCCGCTCTCCGCCGCTCCCGCCGCCCCCTCATGCAGCGCGGAGCCTCGCCCACACTCACAGCCGTTCCCGCACCGAAGCCCATTCTATCCGGGTACAGGAGGGAGCAAGCGTTGCTGTGTTGTGCGTTGCGGGCAGCATTGAGTCTCGTGATTCAGTAAGAGTTCCACTCTGTCTCGTTCCCAGTAATTATTTTTTTTACCGGCAATCCTAAAAGATGGTAATCAACACCTTTACCAACGAGCGTAAAGAGGACACCTTACAGCACAAGCATATGAATGTATTTTTGTGTTTCCTAGGGCTTTTTTCCACCCGACAGCTGGTAACTCTGCGTTCCAAGCTGGGAAACTGGGACCCATATTCGACCACACCCAAGCCACCAACACACTTTGCGGGCTCTTCTGATCTGGGGTCAACAGAACGCGAGGCCCTCCGCGACAACACATACATGAGAGACAAGAGGCCATGTCGAAGGGGCCATGTTTGGGTACTGCTCTGGCATTCGCCTGGTGTTGATCGGAGAAACCACGGAAAACTGCCGATCAGTGCAGCCGGCCGCTAGAATTCTCCTCCAGACAGCGAATGAATTCAACCTAGCTAAAAAGCTAGTGTCGAAAATCCTGCCGCCGTGGGGAGTGAACCTAGGACCTCCCGGTCAGGGGCCTGCAGGACATCAGTTGATGCACTGAGCTACCGCTCCCGGTGCAAACCAGTCCGCGCGTGATCCTACCCTACCGGGCTCTCACTTCCATCCTAAGTGTCGAGCGACGGAGGAACCACTCATTCTCACATCGCCCATCCCATTGATTTACATAGCATCGGAAATTGGGCAAGAAGCAGCAAGCACCCCTGGGCGCTAAATGTCTCACGGGGAATTTAGCAATAAAAAACGTATCTAGTTATACCCTAAAAGCGCATTTCGCATCCATAAATGGAAAAACGCGTTTCGATGTTTTTGTTGTAGTATTATTTTTCCTCGAATGTGTAATTGTTTTTAGAGACTCAGTAAATTGTAAATATCTTTCGCGGAACGCTGAAATATACGAATTATTCTGTACTCGTAATGTTTTTTAATGATGTTGGTTTGTTATACTTAAAAATCAGCGAGGAAATGTTGTACCAAGTGCACTTGTTCAGATACGAAGCGAATGAAACACTGTGCAAGTCGAATTTGATTAGGGATGGTTCTCCGTACAAACACGGCCGTATACAATTGCGTAAGTTGTTCAATCACATTGGAAATATGGCTCCATTAAAAGGAATGGACCTCTACTAGCATCTGGGTAATAAAATATTGATTGCTTCCAAACTCTGCTCTGATTGCAAATGTCAATAAGCACTGGACGTATTGACTTCAAAAAAACACAAAAAAATCTTCAGTTGAGGTAGGGTCAATCTTCATATGTTGCGAATGCAATTCCATCAAGGTGATTCACAATGCTCCTTTACGTTCCGATACACGCGACATTGGGAACAGCAATTTTAGTGTTCGATATTCTAAGCTGTGAACTGCCTGTTTAGTACAGGTACAGGAGGTAGTAAAAACCTTTGCCAGCAGCCGTTATGAAATATTCATTACTACAAAACCAAATATATTGACTATGCAAACACCGGCAGCGGTTGCTCAGTGCATCAACTGATGTCACTGCAGCGCCCCTAACCGGGAGGTCCTAGGTTCAAGTCCTGACAGCGGCTGGAGTTTCGGCACCAGCTTTTAAGCTAGGTCGGATTCAGTCGCTGTCTGGTGGAGAATTCTAGCGTCCGGCTGCTCTGATCGGTAGTTTTCCGTGGTTTCTCCGATCAACCCCAGGCGAATGCCGGAGCAGTACCCCAATCAAACGGGCCACGGACCGCGCGTGATCTGTCCTTCCTCTTCCTCCTCCAATCCTCGCCCCTTACGGACACACTTACACTAGCATGCACTACACTACCACATATTCCGGGAGATCGGTCGGGAGCTTAGAGCTTGTCCCGGCTGGGGCGGTGCCCCGCTGGTGGAAGACTCCTGGTTAGGGTCGAAACCCCACTAGCCGACGGTAGGTCGGCGCCGGATCTCGCCATCCAGCGGGGGAAGATCACCGCCATCTCCCGAAGAAGAAAACATGCACGACACTAACGGGACCAATGACCAAAGCCGTTGACGCGCCCGGAAACACGAAAAAATCAATAAAATGAACTATGCAAACGTTAAGAAGCATTGAAAGATTCTGTTAGAGGTAATCTGACGATGTTCACTTTAGAAACATGATTCGCAATGCGCACATCCGTTGAGATAGAGAAGCGACTCTGGGGACAGTGAATTAGGTATTCAATGTCCCCTGTGCTGGGTCAGTGGTTGTGCACTTTGACTTCCCCTCCTCCCCACCCTCGCCCTTCCTCCAATAAGAGCAGGGCGTGGAGGGTGGGGTCAGGAAGGGGAGGAATTAACAGTGCGGGGATCAGCAGCAGCACTACAATTGCACAAAATGAACAATCACGTGGGACATAGCGGACACAAAAATGAAATATATTTTTCCTAGCATCTGCGGGATGAAATATTTATTGTACAATCGGCTGTACTGAGTTAGCGTCTGTACGTCCAATAATGTCTGAAGGGGAGCGGGGATTCAGTGCGTCAACTGATGTCACTGCAGTGCCTCTGGCCGGGAGGTCCTAGGTGTGAGTCCCGACGGCGGCAGGATTTTCGACACTAGCTTTTCAGCTAGGTCGAATTCAGTCGCTGTCTCGAGAAGAATTCTAGCGGCCGGCTGCTCTGATCGTTTTTTTTCGTGGTTTCTCCGATCAACAACAGGAGCAGAATCCTAACAAACGGACCACGGACCACGTGCGATCTTTCCTTCCTCTTCACTGTCCTCTCCTCTCCCTTTACACACACGCTTACTCTAACATGCACTACACTACCACATATTCCGGGAGACAGGTCGGGAGCTTAGAGCTTGTCCTGTCTGGGGCGGTGCCCCGCTGGTAGGAGATACCTCGTTGAGGAAAACCCCGCTAATCGACGGTTGGTCGGCGCTGGAGGTCGCCATCTAGGGGGAAAGAGCATCGTCACCTCCCGATGAAAAAACACACACAACACTTATGGTTGATTTCTGTTGATGACGCGCCCTGAATCACTAACAATCAATCCAATAATTTTTAATTGCATTCAGTTCGTTGCCTTGGAAACCAAATTAAAAATTGTAGATGGGCGCAAACGTCGAATGATCACAATAGCAACTTGATTTGCAATGTTCGCGTCTCTTGAGATAGACGATGAACCAGGTACCCTGGGGGACAGTGAATTAGGCGTTCGATATCCACCACGCTGAGTCCATAGTTCCTAGCGCAAGTGGTTCCGCGCCTTGCCTCGCCCCCCCCTCCCCACTCTCGCCCGAGCTCCAATAAAGGGCGGGGCGTGGAAGGGGCGGGGCGTGCGAGAGCACACGTGTTGGCCCCGGCCATTGAGCCGACCGCCCCGTATCCATCACGCACTGCGCGCCCGCTTTGTCGCGGCCCGCTCGCCCCATCGGCTCCCACCCCTCGACGCCGCGGCTCCCCCATTAATTTGTACCCACAACCCATTGCGCGGCATTAATCACGCCAAGGAACAGGTGACGAGCGTGGCGCGCCGCCCGCCCGGGGCGAGGAAGCTAGCCGCCCACACGGGCGACGCACACCGATGGCTCGCCGCGAAAGGCCGTCGCCGCCCAGATTGATTGATAGCGCTTGCTAACGTCGTCTCCTCCATGGTTGCCAGATCGGCGCTTAGTGGGGTAATGTAGTCGAACCCTAGAATTTTCGGAAGAAATAATATGACCGGCGAAGAGCGAGCTTTGTCACTGTCTGTGTAGCGACTCTGTTCGGGAGGTCCCGTTGTGGGGGATTTTCGATCCTAGCTTGTTAGCTAGGTTGCTTGTTTAGTGACTTGGCGCGTCTCAGGCTGTTTTTCACCTCGGATAACGAGGTTCGAATTACCGCGATACGACTGTAGTATTTCCTACAATTATACGACGGCAGTCCGAACTTCGTTCATTCACACATATTCGCAGCTGAAAGACTTGTCAGACCGACCTGGTGTCCGACTTGTCAGACCGACCTGGTTAATGATTTCCGAGACTCAGTTCCACCTTCAAGCGCCCCACTGCAATATCTTAATTTAATAGGTATTTTCAGAATGTACTTCCTACTGTAATTCTTTTCTTAACTAGTCTTGCTCTTAACAGGATGCCTCATTAAACAATTAAGACTGAACTCCTTAGCTAATGTGAAGAACACTGTATCTTACTTTGTTGAGCGACGTCATAGGGCATTTTCAAGCGAGAACTGCGGAACTATTTTTGTCATTATTTGTTTTGTGATGCGGCTTCGATAACCTCTTTATATACCTCGAAACTATCGTACGATATGTTCAGAATTTCCGAGACTCAGTTCCCACCATCTTAGTAATTACATCCAGGTAATGTCTCGTTTATAAACGAGTTGTCTTCCACTTAACATGAAAGTGATAACTAAGCATAAATGCTTTGAAACATTATGTTGATTTACGCGTGCAAACGCCATCGAAATAAAAAATGAAACTGAAGAGAGGAAAAGAAAAAAAGCGGTACTTCAGAGATGAACCCTCATAGAAATTCATTCTATTCCAAGACACGTTGTGACGTTACAAATTCGCTGTTGTAATCGTGTATCATAATGAAATGAATTAATAAATGTATTCGAATTTCGCATATTATCACAATAAATTGCCTGTACTTATGAACTTTAAGGACTTCCTTCTTTGTCGATTGTGTAATTCGTTGAATACTGAAATGACGGAATCTTGTATTTGCATGGTACTCTTTGCGGAGGTATCCTTACATACTTTTTATTGATTTTTTCGTGTTTCCGGGCGCGTCAACTGCTTCGGTCATTAGTCCCGTTAGTGTAGTGCATGTTTTTCTCGGGAGATGGCGGTGATCTTTCCCCGCTGGATGGCGAGATCCGGCGCCGACCTACCGTCGGCTAGTGGGGTTTCCCCCAACCAGGACTCTCCACCAGCGGGGCACCGCCCCAGTCAGGACAAGCTCTAAGCTCCCGACCGGTCTCCCGGAATATGTGGTAGTATAGGGCATGTTAGTGTAAGTGTGTGTGTAAGAGGAGAGGATAGGACAAGGAAGAGGAAGGATAGATCGCGCGCGGTCCGTGGCCCGTTTGGTAGGGTACTGTTCCGACATTCGCCTGGTGTTGATCCAAGAAACCACGGAAAACTACCCATCAGAGCAAACGGCCGCTAGAATTCTCCTCCAGACAGCGACTGAATTCGACCTAGCTGAATAGCTTGTGTAGAAAATCCTGCCGTCGTGGGGAGTGGGAACCTAGGACCTCCCGGTCAGAGGCGCTGCAGTGACATCAGTTGATGCACTGAGCTACCGCTCCCGGTCTTACATACTCTTCTTCAAACGAATGAAATAGATGAAACGCCCATCCTTCTCGGTGCACCTGAACCGCGCTCAAATTGGTTTATTCATAGGTTATCGATGGCTGTTGTACATTGCTGTGGACTCGAATCAATTCCCATCTATTACAAAGCGGGCAATACGAATCGGGTGGTCATTTCCTATGCCACTAATAACCGTGGATGGATGATCGGTCTTCTTAGTAATCAGTGTGTCTGTCTTTAGGAGATCTAATGTGGTATCATTTGTTACTTTACTTTTCAAATCACCTTTATATGAATTATTGCAGAAATTGTGGTCTGGTTAATTTTGTGGCAGATACTTCAATATTTTTTCCATTCGCATTCATTTTAATGATATCCGAGTGTGATTCTAATCTAACGCCTCATCCACAGATGTACTGTATTCTTACAATTTACATTAGTTATCTCTTTTTTCCAACGGTATAGAATATTGAAAATGTGACAACGTATTACGTATTCGTGACAACGTATCTTCATTTCAGCTCTGGTTCACCTTGAACTAAAAAAAAACGAAAGAAAGGATAGAATCTGTACAGTAAATTAATTTCCTCGGTCGAACGCCGCACGCGACCCCATTTTTCTTCCCAGATTTTTATGAACCGACCCACCAGAAGTACTGTATTAGAGTCTCCACCGATCTATATTGCCCTCTCGAAGGCTCTATCAACACACTACCCGACCGGTCGACTTCTTTTGAAGCTGGTGAACTCCACTTTGAAGCACGCTCCCTTCTGTGGCCATGTATCGCACTCAATACACACAGGCTGTCTCCTGCCATTTTCCTTGAAATCCGCCGTGCATCGCTGAGTAAGAAAGTCGACCATATATCTTATCTGAGCCTCGAGCAAGAGAGTCCATTTTTTTCCCGCGATGTGACAGGTCATTGGCGCGGTGGGTGGAGCACAAAAGATATCTCGCAGAGACGAAGTTGCCACTCTCCCAAGCATTCATCGGTCACCACACACGCTATGACGCAAAGAGTATTAATTACAACGGGTTGAGTTTTAAAATTCTTTTAACTCGCTGTGCGCGATACATGGCGTAGCGAGTATTCTATGAGTGAAACAGCTGTGCTTTCCCATTCTAAAAATGTGCGGAATTCTACGAAGTGAGCGCAAAACACTTTTCACACAGCGTGTGAAAACTATATAATATGCAACCCGTGCCTGAGGAGATTCGCACACTTCTTACGTACCTTACTAGTTTCTCCTAATAGATCAATATGAGAAACGAAACTCTTGGAAGAGGAAGGAAGTGCTCAAGGGGAAATATTAAAATAATTTAAACATGGATGCTGAATTGTATTCTGGATATCTAATCCAAAATGCACATAATTCACGCCATAATTATCATTGAACGACTTATCATATCTCGTATTAAATTTGTGGAAGAACATTTAAAATATAAACACAGTAACGGGATTTCTACTGATTTCGCGTGATTAAAGTGTTAGATTAATACGTTGTAAACCATTTGCGATATAAGGATTTGAAAAGATTTGAATAACTATATCTAGTGCCTTCCCAAGATCATATGGGACCTACTACAATGAATAATAGTTGGATTTCCATACATTTACGAAATGGTGAATGATATGTAAATGATTATATATGAAATGTATGAGACGCATGGGGGTTTATAAATGACTCCTATACCATTATGTGACTCCTCACCATCCAGCGGGGGAAGATCACCGCCGACTCTGGAGAAAAAAACGTGCACTACACTAACGTGACTAATGACCAGAGCAGTTGACGCGCCCGAAAACATGAAAAATCAATCAATCAATCAATCAATCTAGTATTGATCGGAGAAACCATGGAAAACTTCGGATCAGAGCAACCAGCTGCTGGAATCCTACTCCAGACTGTGGTTGAATTAGATCCAGCTGCTTAGAGCAAGTGTCGAAGATATGCCATTAGGGGCCTCCGAGACTCAAACACTAGTACCGGCAGTGCCGGATCATGCTGGAACGTCAACACTAGGACCTACCGGTCCTAGAGGCAATGGCTCCACTGCTGGGCTGAAAATCCATTAGGGCGAATGGATCGATTCTTCAGGGTTTCGTCATTCACACTTCGGCTCGTGGAGGTGCCAACGCGTCTTGAGGTGGGCGAGCTGGAGGCGAGGGTGGGGGGCGGCGCCGGGCCAAGCGACCGTCTCTTCAAAAGGCCCCGGAGGTATCCGTCTGAATAGCAGGAGTGGCCGGGCAATTAAGTGGAGCGCCCGTATTCATAGCCCTGGAAATAAAACGAACGCGAACGTTTGGCACGGCGAGGAGGCTTTGGAAAACATAAACATAACGATATAAATATTTTTACTCCTTTTCCCCCGCCCCCGCCTCCTCGCGTCTTCCTCCCACTTGGAGCTGTCGTGATGAGTTCTCCTCGACGGCCTGCGAATGACCGCTGGACCGTTGGCTCAAAGAGGAGACGAGAAGGGGGCGTGTGTGCTAGTGGCGCGCGTGATTGTCGAGGAGATGTGTGCGATGCGTCAGCTATTGTTCTTCGGGTTAACAGCTCCTTAAATTCTGCTCCGGACTCTGCGTCCCATTCCGTGGAAATCTTTAGGCGCCGTCTTGTCCCTTATTTTATGTGGGCGATAATTTGCCTGACGTCTTTTCCGTAGGCGTGCGAAGCCTCAAACATAAGGAGGACAACGACATTTCTGTGCTCCCTTTTCTATCAAACTTTTTTATTTAGATATAATATATTTTACTACGAAATAAAAAAAAGCTTACTGCAATGAGAATTACATTATAATACAATCATTTAATGATACCACTGAAAAATTCAATTGATTTTATGTTCAACCATTTGCTGGGTTGCTAGATGATTTGGAGAGCCTCAAATATCTTGTATCAATTCTCCAAATTGTCAGAATAAAATGAGAGAAGGAAAACATAAACATAATGTTATAAATATTTTTACTCCTTAGTCTTCCTTTACGCACGACAATGGCCTTTTCGGGACTTAAGTTTATTATTTACAGTGCGCCAGGGCACCAGGGGCGGTTGAGAGAGTTAGCAACGGAAGTTATGTTGATAGCAGGAACTAACAAATGAAAGCATAAATTGCACACTCACCTCCATCATACAGATACTGGAAGAGTTGTACCCTTCACTTGTTTTCCAGTGACAGAAGCTAGTGACAGAAGCTAGACATGGATGCGATGGGTCCTATAACTCATGCGAGCGATTAATTTTATACACAGAATATGGGAGAATTAAAATATTTATGCCACTATTTTTCAATTAAATTTCTTTGATTGTTACTTGCCATCTCGAAAGCAAAGTTCATCATTCAACTGCCTGGTGTGATTGAAAAAGCAGATTTCATTGGTAAAGGATTACCATTCAGAAAATTGCAGTGCTATTCAGATTGTGGTCAACGGTCGCTTGTTGGTGATTCGTAAGTAAATCGAATCGATGCAATATCACCGGTTTGCAGTGTACTCAGCATTGCATTTCAATTAAATTACACGTTTTTACAGTGAAGTTACATTTGCATAAATACTGTAAGATTAATCAATCAATCAATGGTCTTTAAGTTACTTTATAATCAACTTGTGGTCGAATTGAAGATTTGTTTACTAAGCTCTGCTCATCAAACGTAGTCCATAAGTATTTTTTTTACACTTTTATGCACATTTAAATGACATCAATATTCTTTCTTACAACCCTTTCAACGACAGTCCCTTTTCCACAATATCCGAAGTACAGGGTTTTGATGGATGGATAGGTGATGATGAATGATAATTGATCTGTAGAGTGACAGGTAAAACTGAAGAACCAGGGTAAAACGGCCGCAATCTCGACTTTTCCACCACAAATTCCAGCGTATCGGTAAGTTAGACAGGAATTTGACCGCGGTATCCAATGGTGGTAAATGACTTGAGTAACTACTACACCAAGAATTACTTCAATCACATTCTATAACTCAATTCAATGAAAATCATTTCAAAGCTATCAATTCTTATTACATCTTTTGCCGCTTTTGTACGATTGATTGATGTTTCAGGAAAAGTTATCTGCCCCATTATTGCTATGAAAGTTTTATGCCAGAAGGTGACGGTGTTCCACCCTAGATAGATAGGGAGAACCTGCGCCGACCACACGTCGGCTTCTGGGATATTTCGCTCTCGAAGTATCTGACCTACCTACTACCACATATGCTTGGAGACTGGTCTCCGGGCATATGTGATAGTAGTGCGTGTAAGCGTAAGAGCGTGTGTGTAAGTGGTGAGGAGAGGACAAGGAAGAGGAAGGTCGCGCGCGGTCTTTAGAATGTTTGTTAAGGAACAAGTTCAGGATTCTCTGGTCTCCATCGGAAAAAATCGTAGAAAACAACAGATCAGTTCAGTCGGCTCATAGTTCTCCAGACTCCGACACAATCTGACCTAGCTATACAGCTAATATAGAAAATCTGCCACCGTGGAACTCGAACTCCAGAACCTCCCGGACATAGACGGTTCTGAGAGAAACCAGGGACGCTGGCACTGATCTAACTCAGCCGGTGCTTTTGTTCGGAAAGCAAAGCCGCCGCCGCCGCCGCAACCGCCCCCAAAACGACAGATTTTCCGAGACCACGCGACAGGTGGACGCGGCGCGCGCTCGCTGAGATCAGACGACGCCGGCGGCGCCGCGACGCCACGCGACGCCGCCTCTTTGTGCGCCTCTCCGCCCCGCCCTACTCCTCGTTCCGTCCCACCCCCAGCCCAGCCCTGCCCTGCCCCCAGCCCCGTCCCGCCACAGCATTGTCCCGCCCCCAGTGCCATCACGCCCCCAGCCCCGTCCCGCCTCCAGCACCATCCTAACCCTAACCACAACCCCGTCCTGCCTCCAGCCCCATCCCGTCCCGTCTCTCCACCAGGCCCGTCCCGCGCCCGGCCCCGGCCCCGTGCCGGCAGCAGCCACGTCCCGGTCCGCCCCCCCCCCCCCCCCGCTGCCCCGCCCCGCCCTACCTCGGTCCCGCCCTTCCCGCCACGCTTCCTCCCTCCCTCTTCAGCCCCGCCTCCGCTCCTCCCATTTCCCCACCTCGCATCCCCCCCCACCTACGAGCACAAAACGGACTAAAAGGCGCCGCCACGCAGTCGTCGGCGCCCTCTATTTTTGAAGATTTTATTACGCGTCGCTGCGCGCAGACCTCGTGCGGATAAACGACAGATCTCTCGCCGGTCCTTTCTTCCCCATTACCTCTGCGGCCGCGCCGCCAATGCGCACCCACAGTGGAAGCAATCGATGAGGGCTTCAGGAGAAAGCTCTACCGAAGCCTTTACTTTGTGTAATTTTACCCAATTTATTCAAAACAGTTACCACTTATCCGTATCATCACATCTAGAAGAGTTTTCCCATTTTAAATACACAATGATCAACCTAATCAACCTAGATAAACCTAACATTTTAAAGTATATTATAATCGCGTCCTATATTATTTTAGAAGTATACATACTACCTTTTCCGGCTCTTACACGCAACCAATCTTTATAAAAGTGGTCTCTAAAGAACGAGAATTTCACGGATAAGTGACGAATTGCACGTTGACTTTAAAAATATTCAGGATTTATTTAAAAAAATGCATCTAAATATCCATGTCAAATGCAACCCGCAACACTCGCATTTTTTAATATATTGTTAAATAACTCTTAAACTACACGTTTTAGGGCCGTAAACACTAAAATATTGAGACCAAAGGACTCAAAGAAGCGTTACTCACACCGTAATCCGCTAATTCTGGAACATTCTATTATATTTTTGGGGGTTCGACGCTTTTCGATTCTACCCCATCCGTTCAGAGCCTGAAGATTCTGCAACTGTCAGTGAAATTAAACTAATTGCTTCATATTCTACGCGATTGAATTACACCTGCGGGTGTACCCCTCGATAATAACAGTAAATAAGAATAGTTTGTACTGACAAGGGTGTTTTGTACTGTTATCAATGGCAAAGAAGACATATAGAACAAGTGATGGTGGATACGAGGGTCTTAAAAAAAAGAGATATAACACGCTTAACATGGAAATGTAAAAATAAGGGTTTAACATGCGAGAGTTCTCTCACGAGTATTATTATTATTATTATTATTATTATTATTATTATTATTATTATTATTATTATTATTATTATAATTGTTATAACAAAAGTATGTACGAGTGGGGGATCTGAGATCCGCCATTTGCAGGAGTAGTTCTTAGATATTAATGTACTTCACTTTTTTGATCTCAGCGTCGCTCACTCCAAGCATTATAAACAGTTGAAGAACGAGTATGGTTGCTAAGGACCTGTTATATGGACGCCATTGGCAATGCAGGTTGTTAGGATCCCATAAAGATGATTTTCATGTTCTGGGCATTATACGTGTGTCTGCTGGCACTACACGTGTGTGTGTTGTTTTAATATCGTAGAAAGAATTGTTGTCGGTAACATCCACAGAACTAATTTTACGACCTCATGGATGACATGCTGATGCTACACTTCAGTTATTGAAATCATTAGAAACAGAAACTATGTCACTTAATTTATTTGTGGAAATTTAAGTAATCGATACAACTGTTTTGTTAGCGGAGAGGCAAAGGGAATAATATATCATTATTGGTATATTAAAATATTGTAATTCATTCAAACTTTAAACCTCAGGCAAGCCTGCATACAATAATTATTTTAACAAATCACTAACATAAACTTGTGTATTATTAGTTTGTAAATTGGTGTTTTTTTGTAAAATGAGTGTTTATTTAAAATGTAAATTATGCCAAATATTGGAAAGGAAATTTTATTACAAATAGCTGAGAAACAGGGATTTAAATTTTTACGAAATAATGTTACAAATATTTGAAATAGCAGTTAAAAGTTATGAAGATTTTTATGATGTGTTTCAAGGGTTTGATTTCTGGGGTAATGTAACGTGACTGTGAAAGCCACACAAAAAAAAATGAAGAAAAATAAATAGAATTTACAGTTGTACAATATAATTACAATTACAATTGCATCTACAATCGACAAAGAAAGAGAAACTGTTAAGTGTATTTGGGCAGTGGGAAACTTAATCGTCTGCAAGAGAAGTTCAGAGACCGCCTTCTCATCCTCATCAAGCGTTGGGAGATTATTTACTGTATCTTCTGTTTACATTATGTGGTTGTGAAAATAAAGTTGTAACACATTCCCTACGTATATATCCGTATGGTATATCATGGTCTGATTTTTATTTTACGATATACTATTTACATTCGTGTAATTTAAACAACATTTTATTAATTACAGAAAAACTATTATTAATTATTTAACCCCTAATTCTTTCATTATTACTCATAAAATATCATTTTCCAAAGTAGGACTTATTACATCATATTTAGAATTTTTAATAAACTAAATTCTAAGAGTTTAGATACTTCTAAGACATTTTGGATAACAATCAATTTTATGTGTAGCTGATCAGAAAAGGAATGCAATATGTAGTCACTACAAGCTTTTGTTTATTTTATAATATATCTTACATTCAAAAATCGCATTGAAAATTACTTTTTGTCTAAGAAACATTTTTACGTGATTTGTATTCAATTTAAAAGAGTTACGCTCAATATCATCAATATGTAGAAAAATAATTATTTCGGGATGCAATGGGTTGAAAACGATAAGAAAAAAATTTCAAAGAAAAAAGAGATAAGTAGAACCCTTAATGCTGATGTTTGGATTGTACCTTGCAAGTATCGAGCAATGAGTGAAAATTCATTCCGTTTATAAAAAATACTAATAAAATTACTGTAGAATGGAGAAAAAACAATGAGCCACGATTTCGAAGTTTCTTACGTAGCGTTCATATTTTTTAGCAGCTCTAGAGGTATTTATTCTGAAATTCTCTCCAGCAGGCCCTGGAAATCCACTACGCATGAAGCGCGAGAGATTTGACACATCGCACGCAGTAGAAATGACAAAGGACGAGTTGTGAGAAGTTCTGCTGTGGCAACATGAAGGCAAAACGTTCATTCTAAATGGTTTTGCGTTCCTGGAAGTGACAAGTAGAAATTTCTGTCGATACGCTGTTCGGGGTCGTTTGTTTTTCGGCCATCCGTTTTCTTTCTCTTTCCAGAGGAGGCACTCGCAACTTCTGTGAATGTTCAGCTATTATTCATCGTGCGTATCTGATAGAGAGACTCCGTAATTGGTGGTTAAGAGCACCAACTGGCGATGAGCATCAAAATGCACTCTCACAAGAGTAAGATGGATTGCGAAAGTGTCAATAAAATCTTTATTGGCCAACTTGGACACTGACATTGATAAATTTTATAGATTAGTTAATCGAGTTGAATTTCATGTCAGACTATGTAACATTTCTTGTGCTTCAGAAATCCTAGCTTACAATCAAATTTGTTCTTTGGATAGTTTCTGGCCATGAGAATAGAAAACATATACTATTCTTTATATTAATGCTTGAGGATCTGCATTGAGTTAATGCTGCAGTAAACAATCACTTCGCTTTATTTTACATATGAAAGTATCGTCCGGAGCTGGTTGTGTGTTCCGTGGAAACTGTAGTCACTTGAAAAAAGTGAATACACGTTCTCCTACGCTTTCGTTTTTCTGCGCAATTTTACCGTCGGATGAACACTATTTTCGCCCCATATTTTGTTACTCTTTTCACTGTAATATTGCTAGTGTGAGCAGCTTGAATCCTACGTCCACACTCATTTTAATAGCGACTAAGGATATTACTACAAAAATGAACAGGTTTAACCTGCAAACGCCATTTATGGTTGAGGTATTTTTCCGTACGTACTCTACATCTGCAATAAAAGAAAACTGGTCATACTTCCTTTTCGAAAGAAGTCGAAGGATAACACTCTGTTATGCAAATAAATTTTGTAAGTTAAAGTATTTTATAAATTTGAGTAAGAACTACATTTAAAATATTTTTTGAATTTTAAATCGGGTATTCGTATTGAAGTAACGAATAGGAATCAATCGATACTTGCGAGAATGGTGTCAATCGTAACGATTCACATCGATAACCGATTTTCAATTCTTTCGGTGCGTGCCAGCAATGTGTATTCGAACGTGATAGCACCGAGAGCGCTAGGTCAGTGCATCAACTGATGTCACTACAGCGCCTCTGACCGGGAGGTCCTAGGTTCCCACTCCTCACGGCGGCAGGATTTTCGACAGTAACTTTTCAGCTAGGTCGAATTCAGTCGCTGTCTGGAGGAGAATTCTAGCGGCCGGTTGCTCTGATCGGTAGTTTTCCGTGGTTTCTCCGATCAACACCAGTCGAATACCGGAGCAGTACCCTACCAAACGGTCCACGGACCGCGCGCGATCTTTCCTTCCTCTTTCTTGTCCTATCATCTTCCCTTACACATATACATACACTAACATGCACTACACCACCACATATTCCGGGGGACCGGTCGGGAGCTTAGAGCTTCTCCAGCTTGGGGCGGTGTCCCGCTGGTGGGAGAGTCCTAGTTAGGGGGAAACCCCACTAGCCGACGGTAGGTCGGCGCCGGATCTCGCCATCCAGCGGGGGAAGATCACCGCCATCTCCCGAGAGAGAAAACACGCACTATACTAACGGAACTATTGACAAAGCAGTTGACACGCCCGGAAACAAGACAAAACCAATTTATCAATCGAACGTGATAGCTGTGCAGCAAGAGAAGGCGGAGAGAGCATTTCGCCGATGAAGCAACACCTGCGGCTGCTGCCAAGAGGTGAAACTAGGGTTCCGTCCGCGCAAGCGCTGAAGCCAAGTGTCACTCGTGCGCGGCGCAGCGCCGCGCTGCGGGCGACCAGATCACCACGTTGCGCATGCGCTCTGGTTCTCACTTACGCAACGCAGATTCGTTCCCTCCAAAATCATCATTTGCCAACCCGGATGGCTGAAGTGGTTGGAGAGCGGTTCGTGGCAACACACTGATGCAAAGAAACGCGGGTTTCGACCCCGCTCTGGGCGTATAGGTTTTTGTCATGTTTTGTGTCGATCCTCTATAAAACCATGTGGCGTTTGTGGTGGACAAAGCGAGCTCTAAGGTTTTCTCAGGTTTATCCCGTTCCCCCTGACCCGCACTTCATTTCAGGGTTTCTTGAGATTGCTAGACCTATGTGCTGCCTCCCAGCTATGCTTGCCTGAGGGTGGAGGTCGTGGTTTAATAGCTAGCGCTTAAGTCCTCCACCGCTGGGGGGAGGGGTCGATTCCTTTCCTAACCCGACGTGGCATGGTGAGCTTTCGGCAGATTTTCTCTGGGTTCTCCCGTTCCTCGTGCCGCTCACTCCATTTCAGGGCGAGACCTATGAGCTGCCTTCCATGTATGCTTGATTGAGTGCGGATTCTTTTGGTTTAAAGGCTAGCGCATAAACCGTCCATCGCTGGGGTTCGGTTCGATTCCCTACCAAAATCCACGTGGCAAGGCGAGCTATCGGTGGGGTTTCTCTGGGTTCTCCCGTTTTCGCTTACTTTGAGTTCATTATTTCTCTTGTCATTTGCCTCAAAATTAGCGCTGGCATCTACTTATTATACTCGTCGGCTCGTAACGACTGTAGTAGTAGAATAACCTTCAAAACGCAATAAATACGAGCAAAATTTTTTTGTATGTTGTGATGGATGCACCTGGCCCCAAACCCAAGGAGATCCAGGTCTGAAACAAAGCCCCGCTGCGAGTGATAGCGGATTTGAATTCCTCCCACGCCCTTGACGCTTATGTTTTGTGAATGTTGTGTAACCGAAACCATCCCGTTCTGCTAACTTCAGATCCATTATGGCCTGAGAGATATTAGTAACTTGTGTATTCTAAGAGTCACATTCGTTTGAGGATAACTGGGTTCACTTGGATAGAAATCGCAAATCCAAAATTCGTGTAAAAATTCTCAAAGCACGCCAAACATCTTTAAGTATGCTTATTAAATTAGTGAAATACGACTACTGCGGCAATCAATTGTGGGTATAAATATTTAATGCAAAATGTAATATAACGTGTGCGAAAGTCTTATAAATAACTCTCTTCATATCTCAAGGAAAAATGAAATGGATTTTGATTTTTTTTTACGATTTGAAATTTAACTGAAGTTAACCTAAAGCTTTCAAATGTAACTGAAGTTAACTTAAAGCTTCGAAGTGATTTTCCCCAGAATATCTTCTATGGGGTTGGTATTTATGAACATTTTGGGATGTTGTAAAAAATCTAGCATGACCTCTCATCAATTTGTGGGGAGATACTTAATATTATATGTAATCATATTATTACACATATTTACCTACCACAACGAAATGTCACAAAAATTCTAGTAAAAACTATAGTGATTTCTCTTATAAATCAGTGGTATTAATTGCTTTCTGTAGTGTCTATTCA
Source organism: Teleogryllus oceanicus (assembly GCA_964035755.1). Lineage (NCBI taxonomy): Eukaryota > Metazoa > Arthropoda > Insecta > Orthoptera > Gryllidae > Teleogryllus > Teleogryllus oceanicus. The sequence goes on along the minus strand of CAXIVR010000012.1, from coordinate 26,690,727 downwards.
AGAGAATCGCAGAATAATTTTTTCGACCTCATTGTCCGATCGCAGAGAGAAATTTTTGTGCCCGCAGTAAGTAGGGGCTTCATCTCCTCTTCAACTTTCGCCGGCGCGGCGGTCACGGCTGTTGCCCTGGCACTTGTCTCCCGTACTTCTGCGGCTGGTCACCCCCCTCCACCTCCCGCGCTGTTAGGTTGCCAGCCAGAGCGGCGCGGCGCGGCGCGGCGGCTGGGCTCGTCGTAACGAGACGCGGACAAATACGGCTGCTGATCGCTCTTCGTATCGTCACTCCCGCCATCTCCACCTCCACCTACACTGTAATGTACTCCGCCCGGCCCCGCCCCTGTCCGCCGCCCCTGTCCCCCCTCCCCCCCGCCCCGCCCTGCCGCCGCCCCTGTCTGCCGCCCCTGTCCGCCGCCCCTGTCCGCCGCCCCTGTCCGCCGCCCCTGTCCGCCGCCCTGTCCGCCGCCCCTGTCCGCCGCCCCTGTCCGCCGCCCCTGTCCGCCGCCCCTGTCCGCCGCCCCTGTCCGCCGCCCCTGTCCGCCGCCCCTGTCCGCCGCCCCTGTCCGCCGCCCCTGTCCGCCGCCCCTGTCCGCCGCCCCTGTCCGCCGCCCCTGTCCGCCGCCCCTGTCCGCCTTCATCGCCATCTCCATCTCCACGTCAACGTTCAGTCATCGCCCACCGTCACCGCCACAGCCACCTCCATCTCAATCTACACCGCCACCGCAGCTCCACCTCCACTTCCACCGCCTCCGCCACTTCCATCTCTACCTCTTCTGCCACCTCCACATCGCCGCCGCCACACCGTCACTGCCACGCTACTTCATCCTTTACTTTACATTCACTCCATCGCCTCCGCACTTCATCCTTCATTCACATCCACCTTCACTTCACCGTCACCACCCCCTCCCCCGCCGCCGCCGTCGCAACCTCCTTCGCCGCGAACGCTTCTCCGGCCACCCACTATATCTCACTGCGTTTTTCGCTATCGCAGTCAGAGGACGTCAAATACAGAAGTGTTTCGTAAGCAGAGATGTGATCATGACGAATCAGTTTGCTTTTCAGATATCCATTTACTTAAAACATTGACAGACGCTGATTCTCGAAGATACATAGGAATATTACGTAAGATACACCGAGGGAAGGTTTCTGTTTGGAATTTAGAAGAAAGATCCTTTAAGAAACATCAGCTCTTCCGATGTATGTCAACCCAAAATTTGGTCAATCGCTGTCTGGAGGAGAATTCTAGCGGCCGGCTGCTCTGATCGGTAGTTTTCCGTGGTTTCTCCGATCAACACCAGGCGAATGCCGGAGCAGTACCCTACCAAACGGGCCACGGACCGCGCGCGACCTGTCCTTCCTCTTCCTTGTCCCTTCCTCTCCCCTTACACACACACACTTACACTAACATGCACTACACTACCACATATTCCGGGAGACCGGTCGGAAGCTTAGAGCTTGTCCCGGTTGGGGCGGTGCCCCGCTGGTGGGAGAGTCCTGGTTAGGGGGAAACCCCACTAGCCGTCGGCGCCGGATCTCGCTATCCAGCGGGGGAAGATCACCGCCATTTCCCAAGAATAAACATACATTACACAAACTGGACTAATGACAAAAGTAGTTAACGCGCCCGTAAACACGAAAAAATCAATCAATCAACAAAATTTGGCTGATGCTTAGGGGCTTCGTAGAGTTCAACGTGATCTAACTCTTAAGAGACCACATTAACAGCAGAATAAGAAGCAGAAAAATATGATGGTAAAGAAAGAGGCGTAGAAAATTGTTCTAAATGAAACTTTTGATCGAATACTTGTGTGGTAGTTTGAATCTTTTTCCATTTCCAAATGCAAACGCTGAACGTGGAAGTATGTGTCCAAATGTTGGTGAGCGCCCTTTTGTCGGTGTTTTTTCGTTTTCCCCCCGCCAGTAGCCCTGGCGGAGCGGTAGTTTATTACATTGTTTATGGTACATGCGCTGCAGCTCGATGGCTTTTGCGGCAGAGAAGAGGACAGTGCTCACTTACTAACTTACTACTAACTTAACGTATGGATGAAGCCGGTGCTTTGGCCGGCAACGTAAGATGACGTTCATGCTTTTAATTGTGTCTCTTTAAATGTTTCTTATATGTATAATCTTGCTAATTTTATTTCCATTCATTCACTCATTGTATGAATTTACACTTATTTACAAGCCTAGCACACGCACATGCATACGAATTCATTTGCCGGTGTCTGTGTCTGCACAAGGGTGGTGCCGCTGTCAGGGCCTCTGAGTAGGTGACGGAGTAGATGTCGGTGCCTGTGTTTACGTCGGCGCCCCGTGGCGGTGGCGTCTGCGGCGCTGCGCCCTCGCTCCCCGGGCCCCGCCCCCCTCGGCGCCGCCGTTGTCTCGTTTGCGGGCGGGGGCTGAATGACGGATCGCGCGCCGCGAGCGGGTCGCGTCTAAGTGGCACGTTCATTTGTTCCGCGCCGCTCAGCCCACGCTATTTTCGGCACCCGCGCCTCCCCCCCCCCCCGGAACCCTCCGCCCTCCGTCGTCCTGACCGTTCCCGCTCCGCAGTGCCCGACTCCGCTCCGCGTCGTTTCTGTCCGCCCCGCCCACTCTCCCCCTCGCACTCTGACCAGTTTCTGTGACGTCGTGGGTTGAACAAATCAGACAAGATGGCTTTGGTATATACACGAGTTTATTTACATATATACACATAACTGCCCTATCATTTACTACAAGAGCATTTGTTCCTCGTTAGCATCTGCTCCTGCCAAATGTACTGTTAACATGAGCCTCCCACTCATACCCGCAAGCTTGCGGCCTCCTACGCACACTGACGTCTCGCGATGGTCTCGCGACAAAGTTCGAGGAACAAAAACTACCCTTTCCAGGGCCGGCTCGCCTTTATTGCCTCGCTGAGGCTGCGTCGCCACCTGCCGGGTGCTACTACACTCTCCGCCGCGACATGCGACACATCAGGCACAAGTGTGACGCGTACCCTCTCGAACGGCACAGGGTTGTAGATTAACAGGGTTGTAGATTTATATTGCCAAATCTACATCAAATCGCACCTGGATAGGAAAAGAGGCACTTTGAAAAATTTGCTCGTGTCTGCCCCTAGTCACCGTACAAACCCCATGTGCGTGGTGTGTAACATACTCATACCTGAGCGTAGGCGATTACATTCCTGAGCGTAGGCGAGGGAGGAGATACTTCTGAACAGGTGATCACAGAGGTGGTTTGGATCCTTCCAAGTTTCCTTCCACTTGGTAGATTGATCCTGCAGGATAAATGATAATCGAGGATGAATGACCAGTAAACCCGTGCGAATCTTGCACAGCGTGGTTGCTCCCTCGATTCGCCATGGATCATATGGGGAACAGACGCCGCTCCCAAAGTCATCGAGTTATCGCTCGTTGAGTAAAATGTAAGCTCATGGGCTGCACGGGCACCTGTGCCCTACAAGGCTGCTTCGGTACAACCCTGCATTGTGAACTTCAGCGCTGACTTTATCCGGAGTCTGATACGAACCCGTTCCAGTTTGATATTTCGCGTATTTTTTTTCATTTAACTTAAATATTCAACAAGACAATGTGTTGTAAGGTGTGCTCACCAAATTCAATAACAGCTCTATCCTCCGACGCCTTATTCATTACTGTGCACTTCACATTCTTTGAGTTAAAAGGATGTTGACACAGAGACGCTAAATGAATATTTCAGGATGGGATACTGTTCATAGGTATTACGAGGTTGTTTGGATCTCTCTTTCGGTTTGCATCTGAGCCAAACCCGCTCCATTCCACCCGTGTCCCAGTTCCGCTCCCCGCAGCCCGACCTGCCACTCCCTCGCCCTGCTGCTGCTGCTGCTAAGCTGAGCCCAAGCCGGGTCTTCCGCATCCGCGTGCGGTGATCAGCTGCGTCGCTTGAGCCAACTGCGCCCGCAGCCAAGTTTCTGGATTTGCGAGGCATGCAGGGGCCCGCGCCGGGGACTCCCGCGTAACGCGCTGCCAACCGCTAGCCACCTCTCGCGCCCCGTGCACTGCGCTACTGCGGCTGATGGTTGGTTGGTTGGTTGGTTGGGTTGTTTTTTTTTCGTGTTTCCGGGCGCGTCAACTGCTTTGGTCATTAGTCCCGTTAGTGTACTGCATGTTCTTCTTTCGGGAGATGGCGGTAATCTTCCCCCGCTGGATGGCGAGATCCGGCGCCGACCTACCGTCGGCTAGTGGGGTTTCCCCCTAACCAGGACTCTCCCACCAGCGGGGCACCGCCCCAGCCGGGACAAGCTCTAAGCTCTCGACCGGTCTCCCGGAATATGTGGTGGTGTAGTGCATGTTACTGTAAGTGTGTGTGTGTAAGGGGAGATGATAGGACAAGGAAGAGGAAGGACAGATCGCGTGCGGTCCGTGGCCCGTTTGGTAGGGTACTGCTCCGGCATTCGCCTGGTATTGATCGGAGAAACCGCGGAAAACTACCGATCAGAGCAGCCGGCCGCTAGAATTCTGCTCCAGACAGCAGCTGAATTCGACCTAGCTGAAAAGCTTGTGTCGAAAATCCTGCAGCTGTCAGGACTCGAGCCTAGGACCTCCCGGTTAGCGGCGCTGCGGTGACATCAGTTGATGCACTGAGCTACCGCTCCCGGTGGTTTGTTTTGTTGGTTGGTTTGTTGGTTGTTAGTGATTCCGGGCCCGTCAGCTAGAGAGGTCATTGGTCCCGTAAGTGCAGTGCATGTTTTTCATCGGGAGGTGCTGTATCGCGAGATTCAGCGCTGACCTACTTCTTTTACGATGTACTTTTACGAAAATCAACTTCTTTTACGATGTGTTGAGAGCGTTGAACAAACATTTAAGTGAGTACAGGTAGTGTAGTTGATCATTCAATTTCTCGCGAAACCTATTCACCTAGATTCGAACCCCCAGTCGTAACAGAAATAATTTTGCGGCTTAGAAACACACAGTGAGAAAACAAAATTAATCTGATCCATTGAATTTTTCAAAGTTATTGAAATGCTTTGTAGACACTTTCTTTTTTTATAGAAAAAGGCTATATAGGTAATATACTATGTGAATGAGTTCACCTTGTTCTACGATATCGTGTATTTTTTGGGGAGTAAATAACATATTTTTAAGTTCAGTCCAAATAAAAACAGTTCGGTGTCGATAGTCTAGTCGCAGTTCGCTCTACTCCACGTACTAACACTGTACGGCACTAATTATTTTTCTAACACTTTTATTAAAGATATTATTCTTCCTTGAAAAAATTCTCAAACGTAGGCTAACGTTAGCTGTTTTGAAACCTTCACATGTACAGTCTTTGTTTCTAAGAAAAAGAAAAATACGTCCTGTTTTCTCCAAAGAAAACATAAAGGGCTTTCAGGAAATTAGATCGGAACAATGTCTCGTTGATTGTGCGAAAATGAAAAGGAATTTAGACAGAAGATGCTCCGACGTTTTGATAAACCTAAGGGGTTCACTAAGCAGAAAGCAGTAGTGCTCGATGAGACATTTGGTCTCTTGACTGGGTCTCGATGAGACACGATTGTCTCTCAGTTGTAATGTTTCATCTTGTAGGTTTCAATGTTTGATTGCATATGTCAATAGTAAATTGCATGTACTTAACTTTTTTGTGTCTTATTTTATAGTATATCTGAATCAGCTTTATTTGTCATTAATTTACGGAATGAATGTATGACCATTCGAAAGAAACATCTTTACAAAACTTCCTCCTTACTAGGAAACGGTCTTTTACTTAAGAATAATGAAACAAAGGCTTGAAGCGGACGATGCAAAAATCACGAATACGCGGATGCAACGAAGGCCAAACGGTAGGAAAACGTGCTTGCAAACGGATGCATCTTCAGAAGCTTAATTTTCACGCAAGCGTGCACTTCAGAACACACGAAACAAACCTCGCACACTGACACGTTCCTCCTCCTCTTCCCGGGTAAAGCGCGCGAGTAATCCACGGATGCTTGTTTCGCTGGCAGGTCTCGCTTCCGAGCGCAACGCGACACCGTAATTCCTCCCTCGAGGCTTATGCGCGGGCGTGCGGGGAAGAGGATGGTCGGATGGTCGGATGGTCGGATGGTCGAATGGTCGAATGGTCGAATGGTCGAATGGTCGAATGGTCGGATGGTCGGATGGTCGGATGGTCGGATGGTCGGATTGTCGGATGGTCGAATGGTCGAATGGTCGAATGGTCGAATGGTCGAATGGTCGAATGGTCGAATGGTCGGATGGTCGGATGGTCGGATGGTCGGATGGTCGGATGGTCGGATGGTCGGATGGTCGGATGGTCGATGGTCGGATGGTCGGATGGTCGGATGGTCGATGGTCGATGGTCGGATGGTCGATGGTGGGGGGGCGAGGTGGCTGGGCGGGGCGCAGCGCGGTTGACACTTCGTTTACCAACGTCTGCCGCGCTGAGAAAACACGACGCCACTGACGGACGCGCCCCCGGAATCTCGGCGCGTGATGAATGTCTCCTCCGCTGCACGCCGCCCCCGCCGCCTTCCTTCCGGCATCTGGAGCCATCCTCCCGCCAACTCATCGTTATCCACTTGTCGTCCCGTTAGTAACGCGTCTTCGACATTGTGTCATTCAATAGTTTGATTGATTGATTTTTTCGTGTTTCCGGGCGCATCAACTGCTTCGGTCATTAGTCCCGTTAGTGTAGTGCATGTTTTTCTCGGGAGATGGCGGTGATCTTCCCCCGCTGGATGGCGAGATCCGGCGCCGACCTATCGTTGGCTAGTGGGGTTTCCCCCTAACCACGACTCTCCCACCAACGGGGCACCGCCCCAGCCGGGACAAGCTCTAAGCTCCTGGAGTGGAACCTCGATCTTTGGGCATGCACAGATACAAGAAGATGGTGCGAGACTTGATCTGCGCCTGCACAGAAGATCGATAGTGCTTCCAATTGCTATAAGGCTTCGCCATGTAAAAACTCCCTATCACTAAAGAGTTTTTGAATGCCTTACCAGGCAGCAATCGAATGCAATCTCGATCTGTTGTACATGCGTCGATACACAAAAATGATGCGAAACTTGAACTGCGCTGTGATCTATATAACTATATATTTCTGTAACGTTTCGCCGTGCTATTTGCACGGCTATTTTGCTCCCTATTATTTCCCTTGTCTAATCCCATATATTGCTCCCTATTATTTCCTTGCCTTCAGCATATCTTCAACACATCGATATGCAGCTTTTATCCTCTAGACATACCGGCATCATCCTGTCATCATTCTATCAGGATATCGTCATTTCGTAGACATCTCGCCTCCATTTCGTCGGCTTGTTCGAATTTCGGCCAAATTGTTCCAACTCGTTGCTATCTATTTCATTATTAGAATTGCGCCACATGGCAATTTAGTGATTAATCTCCAGAATCGTGTTTAAGTGGATTCGATCTAGGAAATTTTCTGTGATGAAATTCACGAAAGAAAATGTATTAATTCTGTTAATTTAATAAAAAAATATTTGACAACTAATATTGAAGTTGTCCATGTCACGTATGTGTACGTCAATACCATGCTACGTATGCCTCTAAAAAATTTCCAGACTCCGCCTAAGAAACAAAGCCTTGTTTGTTTGATTGATTGATTGATTTTCAATACGTGTAAATTATGAATTTTTCCTAACAAAATACACGATGATATAAGTTACATATTGTAGTTTTCATTCATTACTTGTTTTATTTGCTGTGTTGTGTGTTAGTTAGTTAGTGCCATATTTTACGTGGCGAGACTCGGGCCACCAGGCCCGCTCTTCCGTCTAAGCACGCGTGTTCTTGTTTATGACATTTAATATTCTATGTTAACACTCTTAGTATCAATTTTTCTGTGTTGTATATTTTTTCATTTTCCGATTCAAATACATTAAATTTGTATTAGTTTTAGTTCACGTTTTAGAATTTTGATAATGCTCATTAACATCTCGATTCTGTTTTGTTTCAGGTAAGAGGAGAATCTACAGGTTGCGATTCTTCCGGGCTATAAGTAAGTTTAAAAAAATGTCCATTCGATATTTTGTCTGAATATTTATTATAATAAGTATAATAGAGTACTTTCGTGAAAGTTAAATAAGTTATAAGGACGTTGGGTTTATGATTGAAACACTTTTGTTTGAATGTATTATGACCACTAAAGATGATTGGACAATATTTACCTGCTGATCTTACTTTCTTCTTCCTCTCTCAAATAATAATCTGCGCTTTTCCTATGCTATTGGCACGTAATTGATTAATAACTTTCGAGGATTGTTAGTTAGCTTTAATGATTTCACTCGAACCCTTGATCACTCCTATTTTCCCTGAACGTTGTTTACTCATGAGTTTCGCATACAATCAAGAAAGAGGGCTTGGCTCTCGTTTGAAGTTTAATTATTTCCATGTACTTAATCACACTGTTTGAATTTTTTCGTCTTTTTTAATTATTGACAATAACAAGGGTCCTAACAATCTTTCATACTTAGTATGAGTGATAGCTGCCTCAACAATTGCGTATACATTTTTCGTTCTTTAAATTAAAGATTTGCCTCCAGAGAAATCCGAATCTGTAATAGAGAACGTAGATTGTTTTTTCACTATACCTTGCACGATCTGCTTCAGCAATTGCATCGGATTCGCAGCTGCGATCGGTAGTTTTCCGTGGTTTCTCCGATCAACACCAGGCGAATGCCGGAACAGTACCCTAACAAACGGACCACGGACCGCACACGATCTTTCCTTCCTTTTCCTTGCCATATCCTCACCCCTTACTTTTATACACCTACACTAACAAGCACTTCACTACCACACATGCCGGGAGAGCGATCGGGAGCTGGTTGGTGGAAACCCCGTTTGCCAACGATAGGTCGGCACAGTATCTCACCATCCAGCGGGGAAAGACTCCCCCTACCCCACACAAGCACTTCTCTTACCGGACTAATGATCTTGGTGGTTGACGCGCCCGGAACCACGAATCAATCAGTCGGAATAAGCTAACTTAGTGTAGAAATCTATTTGATCAAGACAGATGGCGACAGGGCATAAACTAATCAGTGTGAGGACTGGAGGTAAAGTGTAAACGTACAGCGGAGATAAAATGTTAGTTCTCATTTAGTACTGCGCGTCCAATTTGAGCCTTTGCACCAATGAATTAGTTTCCCCTATTTGAATGAGTGGATCAGAGTTCGCGCTGTGTGGACACGCGATTCCGCGAACACAAAGTGCGCACAGGAGCGGGCAGCGCGGAGCGGTTGCGCGATGACACGGTGGGGGGGAGGTGGGGGTGCAAAGCGGGAGGGAGCGGGGAGAGCCCGGAATAAAACAGGAATGTGTGAGAATGGCCGTGGCGAAGCGAGGACAAGCGCGGAGTAAAAAGGCAGGTGCGAGGCCTGAGCAGAGCGTGGATTTGGATGGAACAGGGCAAAGCTGGAACGGAGCAAGACGTGGTGAAAGTGGAGGAGAGGTTGGGAAAAAGAATGGGGCTGGGCTGAGTCTGGTGGAGAAATGGTCGATAAGAGAAGAGTTGGCCTGGTTGGTCTGGAGATGCGTTACGCCGAAGAGGAGTTGAGCTGGAAATGAGTTGGGCTGGAAATGCGTTTAGTTTGACGATGCGTTGAGTTGGGTTCGGTGGGCTGGAGGTTGGAAATGAGTTGGGTGGATGGTTAGTTGCGATGGGTTGAGTTGGGTTCGGAACGGGTTGAGTTGGGTTCGGAACGGGTTGAGTTGGGTTCGGAACGGGTTGAGTTGGGCTCGGAATGGGTTGAGTTGGGCTCGGAATGGGTTGAGTTGGGCTAATAATGCCGTGTGATGGAGTGGGATGCATTGAGCTGTTGGAGTTGTATGGACACGATGTGACATGCGTTACAGTCTAAGAGCCAAGAACGGATCACTAAATGTTGGCGCAGGATGCGTTGAGACTTGGCATAGAAGAACCGGGGGAGTTAGATAGAGCGGGGAGGAGCTGCCGAGGAATTCCAATAGGCGGTCGGGACGGATAGAGTATGAGAGGGACGAGGGGCATACCGTTGTCACGTAAAGAGGTGTGACCAGGCGAATGCCGGAGCAGTGCCCTACCAAACGGGCCACGGACCGCGCGCGATCTGTCCTTCCTCTTCCTTGTCCTATCCTCTCCCCTTACACACACACACACACACACACACACACACACACACTTACACTAACATGCCCTACACTACCACATATTTCGGGAGACCGGTCGGGATCTTAGAGCTTGTCCCGACTGGGGCAGTGCCCCGCTGGTGGGAGAGTCCTGGTTAGGGGGAAGCCCCACTACCCGACGGTAGGTCGGCGCCGGATCTCGCCATCCAGCGGGGGAAGATCACCGCCATCTCCCGAGAAAAAACGTGCACTACACTAACGGGACTAATGACCAAAGCAGTTGACGCGCCCGGAAACACGAAAAAATCAATCAATCAATGAAGAGGTGTGAAGGCAGGAGCGGATCCAGGCGATCATTGTGGAGGGGGCCATCGTAAATTTTTGTTAAATAATAAACATTTGTTATACTGTATATTGTTTTCGTAGTGTATATGATACTCTACAATATTATGTTTTTGAATAATAACATAATTAAACGTCCTCGCAGCTTAGCTCATTGGTGAGCGTGCTCATTTTCCATGACGCGACCCCGGGGTCGATTCTCGGTCGTGCAAGAGTATAATGTGAGTTTTCTTTGCAATGTCCCTGTACATGTTGCTTTGTAACGATGAGAAAACTCACCTCTCAGGTGGACAAGGCCAGAATACGGCATGGGGATGTCTTCGTGTTACCACACGTACCCACTAAACCTGTGGCCGCGAGGCCGGGACGCTGTTGATAACCATAGCCCCTACGCGGTGAGTTGCGCAGACTCACGTACAGACAAAAATAATTTTAACATAAATACATATTAAAATTTTTAACTTTTTATTGCAGTATTTTTTTAATTTTTACTTGCAATAATTATTTTTCCCTACATTTATTTTTTATTATTTATTTATTTATTTATTTATTTATTTATTTATTTATTTATTTATTTATTTATTTATTTATTTATTTATTTATTTTATTTGCGGCAAAAATAATAAAAAAATTCGGAAGTAAATATTGCTTTAGGTAAACACAAAACTAAATTCTGTCACTCCTACAACAAAATGTGCTATTTTCACGATTAAAAAAAATTACTTATTTTTCAAATCGTTTCTGTAATAAAATAAGTATCAAGCAAGTCAATAAAATAAGTATCATTAATATTTTAGTTTATTTTCCTAAACACGTTTAGTTTCTGATATACGGAAACGTGTGTGTTACCAGGAAGTTCCGATTCACGACGCCACTAGAATACTATCTCTTCATCGTATTATCTTATCGCGTTGACCACCTAAAAATGCATGGAGTGCCACAAGCGCAAGACGTACATCACGTGCTATATAAAATAGTTCATAATTAAATCGCATAAATAATTAAATTATAACCTGGAAAACATTATATTGCAGTTGAGTTACACTATGCAATAAAAGGTAAATTTTAACACAAATAAATATTTAAATGTAACAAACGAAAACTCTGGCCAAATAGTTCATAATTAAATCGCATAAATAATTAAATTATACCTGGAAAACATTGGGGCCGCTGTAACAAACGAAAACTCTAGGCCTTTGGGTGGGTGGGTGGGTGGGTGGGGGGCTTGGTCTGCATCACTCCTCAATCCGCCACTCCGGAAGGGGGCGGGGCCGCGTGGGGGGGCGTCGAGCGAGCCGTGCGTCCTCGCGCCGTCCGTCACCCCTAATCTCGGCCAGCGCGCGCGCGCGTGACGCGATGTGGAAATGCGCGTAATGGATATGAATTGTACAGCGAATTGCGTTTTGTAGCGAGTGACCTGCGCCGCCTGCCGCCTCTGGCTCGCGCCGGACGGAAAAATAATTTACGGGATGTGTTTTTTTGGAATTACACGGCGCAGGTTGTTCCCGCGCCGCGGGTGGCCGGAGACGGGGGTGGATGGACGTCGGGGGGCGCCGGAGGCCCGCACGAGTCCGCGTCGATGTGTCGGCCAATCGAACGCCTGCGAGTGGGAGTCGTTCTCGGAACGTCCTGCCCGGCTTAAAGCCGCGCGGTGACACTGACGCATTCGCAGTTTGGTGTTGAGGAAACCCAGGGCCGAACAGCGCAGGTAACGTCTGAGTCACTTCTGAGCCAACAACGAGATTGTTTGAAGAACTCGTTACGTAATACGATCGACGTATGTAATTATTAAGGCTCGGTTAATTATGTAATAACTAGGAGGCGGATTCTGATGACCTAAAACATCGCCGAAAATGGTCAATAAAATGCTTTAAAAATGCCCTTTAAAACCAAAGAAAAATTACGTAAAAAATATGATCAAAATCAATTCGGATGAAGAACTGAAGCTGTTGGATACGTTACTGATGTAATCGAGGCTTCTTCCGTTCGTTCGAGTGAACTCAGGTTGCAAACTTTTGGTTTGGACTGCTTTTTACCAGGAAATCCCTGTCTTCAGTTACTCCGAAATCGGCCGAACCGTCACACGTATTGCATACAATGGCTGTCAAAACAATTTCTGAGTGAACAAATCGAATTGGCTATTGAGTAATTCTGTGAAGAACATTTGTTGCCCCTCGTAAATATTATTTGAAGCAAGTATCATTAAAATGACTTTAAAATCTATGAAATCAGCAAAAAATGTATTAGAATCGACGTAAAAAGTCTTATTAATAGAAATCAACAAAAAATGCAAAATAATGACCTATAAAAATGAATCATTTCTTTTTGTCATAACATAAAATGAATTTCAATAATAAACGGCATTTTTCTGATGTAAAATGCAAAAATATGACATTAAAATTCTGCCTCCGAGTAATAACATATTTTCAAAACGTAACTTTGTCAAGTCGAATCAAGAATCGGTTAGTGCCAAAACACGTCGACTTTTAGTACATATTCTTACATATTTTACCCAAAAGAACATATTTTTACATATTACTGAAATTTTTTAATTTAATTATTTATTCTTCCTATATGTTTTTATAAGGAATCTCCCAGACAAACAAGGGCAAGGCGACGATGCAATCCATAGCTTCTGGTGTGTTAGTTTTCAGTGACAATAACGCAGAGAACAGAAAGGAAGTTTAGTTTCAGAAAATTATTCGTTTAGCTGGTGATATCGCGCAGCCATCTCGCAGCTTTCAGAGGTCTACCTTCACCTTGATACCCTTGACCAGAACCTATATGCAGCTCAAGAGGCGCCGTTCTTGTTGTTACGGAGATAGCTGTAAATAATAGGATTATGTGGAGAATAATGTTTAATAATCTTTCTGCTAATGAAACAACAATTTACATTAAGATAATAGTATTCTTAAAAAAGTGATATAACGATAATTAATGTTACATATTTCTTACTGTTTAGTACATATTTCAGTATATTATAATATATATTATATACTCGTATTATATATGTACGTTTTCCCCTCGTTTTAGTACATCATTATCCGGATCCTAGTAATTCTTTTTTAATTGGTTATTTAAGGTCGCATCAACATCTAGGTCATTAGCGACCACTATTGGTGTTAACAGTATGGTAACTATGAAGATGAAACGATATGGTGATGATAAGGGGTGAAGGGACGAACACAAGGGGCGGGAGTCGAACCCGCGACCCTTCGGTCCGAGACACTACTGCCGTAGCCATCTCGGCCACCGGGCCGACCCTAGTAATTTTTATTTCATGTGAATTGTGAACTACTGGAACTTGATGGATTTCCGTCTTAAGTCGAATATTTGTAGTTTTTAGGAAGTAAATTCTTTATAATCCTTAACAATGTCGATTTAAGGTACTACAAATTTTATATTAAACCATTTGTGTGAATGAATAAAATAGTGCCTAATTGTTCATTCTCCGTCTCGATTTTTCGCTTCCATTTTTTCCAATTTGGTAAATGGCTTCCGAGCGCTTCTTCAATACATTGAATGGTGATTTTCAAGGAATTTCTCCCTCTTCCATCCTTCATAATTGATGAAGCAGAATATTTACTTATTTCGGAAAATATTTCAATATTTTATTGAAATCGAGGGACTGAGAGCTATTGCAATAGGTTTAAAATAGTATTGATTGGAATACTTAGATGAGATGTAAGCATTTATTATGTTTTGACTAAAACCGATGACTGTAAAATTACGTTTTATTAAAAAATAATAGCATGAAGCGGGTTCTCTTCATCCATTATGTTAAAACGAGATAATCTTTTCTAATATTTAATACTGACGTTGCTGATCGATTATTGAATTTGGTGAATTTTTCACACTTTTTTTTCCGTAAAAGGATTTCGAATTCAATCAGACTTGTTGGTGATCATGTCTTGTGAGACTAAACGTAGTGCCGACTCTTTAATTGTGCACAAATCAATTATGGGATTTTTGCAAATTATAAATTTATGAAGCAGATTAACACTTCCACAAAACAAATATAAAACAATTTTGATGTCCAATTCAAAGACATTACTAGAAAATAAGAAAAGAGGAGGTCATTAGCATATAAATGCATCTAATCACAATATTTGAGAGATGCGTAGAGAAATGTCTTTTTCCGAGTCTTTCCTTATTCATATTGTACCAGTGCACAGGATGAAGGGCTTCTGAGGTTTTTCTATTCTTCCATCCGAGAAATAATGGGGTTTTCGGAAGCGCTTCAACGGATTCAACGGACGCTAATGAAGCCCATGTTTTCATTACGAGGTACGGTTTTCTTCTCGCGTGATAACAACACGGAGATTAAAAAAGCCTCGAGCGGAAGTGAGTGGGTTGAGACGTTCTCTGCTTCCTTTTGGCCCCCCTCTCCTCTTCCAGGTTCTGATCGTTTTCCGTTATTCCCACCGTCTCGGCACGAAACCACGTTCGAAATTCTGCTTCTACGCCCGGATCTCTGTAACAAAAAGTTCGCGGGTATCATTGGAAATCTGTAATGATTTCATGTTGGAATTAAAAATTATCTTGTTCCTGGGTGGTTCTGTGGTCATTGAAAGTCAGCCTAACAAAATTAAGGAGCGCCTGCTAAGTGGAAATGTATAAAACGTGCATTACAAATGAAAAAAGGAAAAGAGTTGACATGTAAATTTTAATCAGATCTGAAGACGCAATCTATCTTGCCGATGAATATTCCCCTGTTTTCTCTAATTTTTGATAATTTATGGGTTTGCTATCAAAACCTGAAATTACTGAAACCTGAATTTACTGAAACGTACGTTATTTGTTGCGTTTTTAGTATCAACGCCATCAAGAAAATTCTCAGCAAATATATGGATTTCTTGTTTCTACTCTTCACTTTGACCGGAATTCTTTTCTTCCCATGTCTCTCAATGGCGCTGAAGCCTATACGTTCCTTTCGTATGGCTTCCCAGTCCCACTATTCCCCACTTACCGGGAGAGATGGCTCAGGGCATCAATTGATGTCACTGCTGTCCCTCTGAACTGGGAGGACCTAGGTTCGAGTTCCGACGGTGCACCGCGGTGGCAGGAGTTTCGACATTAGCTTGTCAGAATGAATTCTGTGGCTGTCTAGAGGAGAATTCTAGCAGGTGGCTGATCTGATCGGTAGTTTTCCGTGATTTTTCAGATCAACACCAGGTGAATGCTGGTGCAGTGCCCTAACCAAGGGGCCACGGACCGCGCGCGCGATCTTTCGTACCTTTTCCTTTTCTTACCCTCTCCCCTTTCAAGCACACTAACATGCACCACACTGCCACATATTCCGGGAGACCGGTCGGGAACTTAGAGCTCGTCGCGGTTGGAGCGGTGCCCCGTTGGTGGAAGATATCTATTTGAGGAAAACCCCACTAGCCGACGATAGGTCGGCGCCGGTTCGCGCCATCCAGCGGGGGAAGAACAGCGCCACTTCCCAGAAAAAACACGCACTACCCTTACGGGACCAATTACTCTAGTAGTTGACACGCCCAGAATCAGTGACAACCAACCAAACAAACAACCAACCTATTCCCCACTCGGGCCAGGGTTTCTGTGGATGAAGCACCAACGCCCTAACACTGAGGCCGGAACTTGTTTGGCCTTGCAGCCCCAGCGGCCGCTGGAGGAGTGGGTTGGGTTTTCATTTCGCTCGCACCGCAAGTTGCAAGTTTTCCATCCGCCCTTCGCTCGCCCTCGGCGTCGCGCTGCGACGCCGATTGCGAAGGTCGCATTGCGACGCTGCTCCTGACCTACGCAAGGGCAGCCCCTTGCAACGTAGGCGGCAGAAGCGGACGTGCGTTGTTAAAGCTTGCCGACACAAGGCTTCTGAAAACTGACACCGTTGAACTATGCAATGCAAGTCCTTAAAAAAAACAGCGGGTCGGTTACTTTTGCGTTTATTTACGAAATGTTGTTTCTGTCGTCAAGCCTGTGAATTTCGAAGGAAACAGAAGGATCAAAGTAAAGTTGTGAATAAAAACAGTATTATTTTGGTTCAGCAACGTATCTTTTGATAGATGATTTTAATTATTTATCGTAGAATCAAAAAAATTAAAATGCGTTACCTTTTTCAGAATTTTGGAATGTGGAGAACAGAGAAGACAGGTAGAATAGCCCTAAATACAAAAATATAATTGTTTTTTAACAATGCAAGTCCGGTGATATTTTTATTTCTTTAATCATTTAAAATCTAGAAAATTTAAAATTATTATTTCCGTCGTTTCATTTTTTGCAGATTTAAGAATGTGCAATAAAGAATTTTTTAAATTCGTAATCCTGTAGACTAGTGAAGAAACCAAGAAGATTAAAGATGTGAGACTTGTATGTCTCTGCATAATAGTTCACCAGACGTTTGCGGATGCCGTTGAGAAGTTACAAATTATTGGACAAATCATTTAGAAGTGTTCTTTCAATCAATAATAACAAAACAAAGTTATGTTTGTCGGCCCGGTGGCCGAGATCGCTAAGGCAGTAGCGTCAGTGATCTCGGAGCGAAGGGTCACGTGTTCGAGTCCCGCCTCGGGCATGGGTGTATTTGAGTTCGTCCTTTCACCCCTTATCATCCTCATTTCGTTTCACCCTCATAGTTACCATACCATTAACAGCAATAGTGGTCACTAATGACCTAGCTGTTGATGCAACCTTAAATAAAAAAAAGTTATGTTTCTTTCGTATTGTTTTCTACTCTGTGGAAAATGTACTGCAGGAATGGGCATCAACAGACATACACGAGTTGCGAAGATCTAGAAAGTGGTAACTTTCTTCTGGCTTTATACTGTCATCGGCAAACTTAAAGAGAAGGAGTAATACAATACTACGTCGTGCAGCTGACTTATGCAACCAGCGTCCTCTTTCTCCATGGGACGGCTGAACAGGATGTGCGTTTTTTAGACTTGCCGACAAAGAGCTTCTGGAGTCGCATGTCCCTGACCTACGCAATGCAAAAAGCTCTAGGGTAATGCGTCTTTTTTCTGAGAGTTCCAACTTCTGAAATATAAAGGACAAACAATGTAAATAGAAACACGCATTTTTTTGTTCTTCTACAAATTATAAATATTAATTGTATCACACGGCAGGATATTTTCCGTGTACTTTGACGCTAAAATGGGTAGGAAATACAATGTGAAAATGACCATAGTCCAGAATCAGTTAAAGGTTAAAAATACTTTACTAAATATACAAGAGTTGTTTCCATTGTTGTTTCTTCAATTTGATTTTAATTTGTGGCTAGGCACTCTGCTTTGAAGGTTTCAGTATGTTATATTTCCTTAATATGTTATAGTTTTAAATATATTCGTTCCTCATCGGAAAACTGATTGGAATTGTGCAGGATACGAAAAACAATAATTCTGAAGTAGAGACCGTAGTAATAGGTCAGAAATGCATAGTCATGCACGTCTCAAATACTATTCAACATGATTCTAGTGATCATGGTTCGCTGGCAGAGAAAATGTTACCTGTCTCCGAAAGCATACGTCCTTGCTAAGTAAGGTACTAGAGAGGCCGCAAGTGAGGTTACAGACTTGTTTCTCGGCCGGTTGAAAATTGCTCAGACAATTGATTTGAAAACACTATGTGACGAGCGTGGGAAGTCGTTATTCCAACTTGGCTACCATGAATTCCCAAAACTTTTACTTACCCATTGCATTTTTCCCACAATTGTCGAAACTCAGTTCCCTGAAAATGTCCTTCTAAGTTTCAGATTTCGTTGGAGCGAAAGTGATGTTAGTGACAGGGGAAAACGTCACACAATTGTTAATTTTAGCGTTTGTCGGAATGTCAGTAGTATGAGAACAAATCGTATGAGTGGAGGAATGGTTTATTTAGGCTAGAATATGGAACGCGGCTGGACAGCGATTTTCATTACCAGCTCAACTAATACTTCCTATACTTTTTTACATAGAGGAATACGATCAATCCTTGACTGGAAAAAAGAAAGAAAACTGAAGAAAATTCTAGCGGCTAATTACTCTGATCCGTAATTTTTTCTCTGATCCGTTTTCCGTGATTTCATGGGTCAATACTCGACGAATGAAACGCGTCATGGACTGCGCGTAGTGCTTCCTTCCTCAACCTCCTCCTCTCCTCCCTCCTCATACACACACACAACTGGTAGCGGTAGCTCAGTGCACTACACTAACTTGCACTACACTACCACATATTCTGGGAGTTCGGCCGGAGCTTGTCCCGGCTGGGGCGGTGCCCCGCTGGTGGGAGAGTCCTGGTGTGGGGGAAACCTCACAACCGACGGTAGGTCGGCGCCGGATCTCGCCATCCAGCGGGGGAAGATCACCGCCATCTCCCGAGAAAAAAACATGCACTATACTAACGGGACTAATGACCGAAGCAGTTGACGCGCCCGCAAACACGAAAAAATAACACACACACACACACACACACTCACGCACGCACAAGCATACTCTTTTTCTATACACTATCACGCATGTTGGGAGCTCATAGATTGGGCCAGCCGGGACGGAACCCCTTGAGGGGAAATAACTTGCAAACGTGGTCTGAGTCGGCGACGATTTTAACGTTCCAGAGGGGAAGGAACACGGCCATATACTGGAATATAATGTGTACTTAACGTACACATTACAATCCCAATTCACTGATTCGAGCGATTGCTAGCCGTTATTTGAGCCCGATTGTATCTTTCTATTTGAGCCTGATTGTATGGGAAGTCCGACGTAGGATTCGAATAGGAGATAGAGGTACGGGGGTGAAAGCGATCAAAGGTGAATCTTAGTTTTGAAAACATAGAAGACCTCCGATTTCCTTTATCGACTGAAGTGAAATCTGTTATTATAGTTTCCAAAGAGGACTCTATCATTCGAAATATAAGCAGAAATGAGTGATTCAACTCAAGCGCCAATGAATCTCCTCAAATATGACAGAGTACACTGGGAATCCACCTTTTGATAATGGTTTTACCTGAAGTCTTGCCGAGGAATCTCAGCGCTTTCAAATGTTTGCGAGGACTTTGCCAGAAGGCAGTTGTTGTGGGCAGGGAGCGGGAGAGCATAGAGAAGGCATGTGATAAGTGAGGAAAGGAGGTTGTATCATTACCACTGGAACGCAGTCAAGTTTATGTATATGCTCATGTTTATCATCTGCTATCCGCAATCTTTCATCATATTTTCAAATAAAAATATTTAACTTGAAATAGAACGAAAATTTCGAGTAAATGAACACCGCTTACGAATCTTCACAAATGTCGCAATTGGAGATCTCTGGAAATCCATGCTTTGAGAGTCTTACTTCTGCCCAAAAGTCGCCGTGTTTGGCGCCAGGCCGTCTGGAGTGCGACCGTTTGTGATGCGTTTGTTGGAAGCCAAGGGCGACTAGTGGTGTTGGAAAGGAGGAGGTAGGGTGAGCGGACTAGTGGTTGAAAGACAAATCATCTGCAAATATATCCCGATTATCCAACAAATATTAAATCATCTCAACTTCAACTTCACAACATAACGAGAAAATCGAAACTCCGCCGAAACGAGTCGTTTGAAATAAAGACAAAAACATAGAAATGTGGGTATCGGAGATCGCTGGGAATCTTGGTTTTGTGAGCGTCTCGTTTCAGCGTGAAACGAGGCCCGCGCCAGGCGGCCGAGAAGTCGAGGGTTCGCGGCGCGTTTGTCGAAAGCCAGGGCCGGCCGGTGGGGGCGGACAGAGAGCGTGAGAGGAGGGGAGCGGGGCACGAGGAGGCTAAATTAGCACGGGCGCGCTCGCCGCCCGACGCCCGGCGGCTGCCAGCAGCGCATTCTTGGAGCTAATTATACCCGGCGCTCGCGGATTGTGCGGAGGAAAATAGAGATATGAGCCAGAATACCTCCGAGCCCCCGTCCCCTTTCCCCCTGCCCCGCCCCATCCCCGTAGCCTTTCTTCCTTCTGTCCTCCGCCGCCGGGGCGTCGAGCCGCGTCGCGCCGCCTCAGTCGCTTGATCAAGGGAGTGCGGACGCCGCGCCTCGCCTGGCCGTTCCGCGATGCGCTGAGCGTACATCGCGCTCGAGCATAGTCGGAATTCGTTTGGCGCTCGAGGTTGACAACTCGTGGAGGGTGTTTCTTGCTTTAGAATTTGAGATGATCCTTATGTTTGTTTTGATTATTTGGTACGTTATTCTTGACTAGTACTGGTTAGATTTGATGACTCGGAAATTCTGTTTTGAGGTTGACCCCGCCACTTCCACATCGCCTTTCTTCCTTCTCTCCTCCGCCGCTGTGGTGTCGATTCGGATAAAGCTACCTCGAGCAGCCTCAGTTGCTTGATCAAGGGCTGCGGGCGCTCAGCGTACATCGCGCTCGAGCAGAGTTGAGATTTGTTTGGTGGTCGAGGTTGGCAACTCCTGCGGGAGTTCCACGCTTTAGAACTTGAGAAGCTCCATCTCTTTGTTTTTGGTTATTCGAAATGTGTTATTCTTGACTACTACTAGTAGATTGGATGACTGGGAAATGCTGTTTCGCTGTTGACCATACCCCGCCCCTTCCCCATAGCCTTTCTTTCTTCTGTTCTCCGCCGCCGTGACGTCAAGCCGCATCGCGTCGCCTCAGCGCTTGATCAAGGGACTGCGGACGCCACGCGCTCGAGCACAGTTGGGATTCTTTTGGCGCTCGAGATTGGCAATTCGTGCAGGGGTTCCTCGATTTAGAACTTGAGAAGCTCCATCCCTTTGTTTTGGTTATTTCGAAATTTGTGGTTCTTGACTAGTACTAGTTAGATTTGATGACTGGGAAATGCTGTTGACCCTTCCATCCTGCCCCTTCCAGGTCATCTCTCTTGTTTCTGACTTCTGCCGCCGTGGCATCGAGCCGCGCCGCCACGAGCGCGTCGCCTTAGATTCTTGATCAAGGGACTGCGGGTACCGCGACGCGCACAGCGTACATCGCGCTCGAGCACAGTTGGGATTCGTTTGGCGCTCAAGGTTGGCAACTCCTGCGGGAGTTCCACGCTTTAAAACTTGAGAAGCTTCATCTGATTGTTTTCATTATTTGGTATATGCGATTCTTGACTAGTGTTAGGTAGATTTAAACGAAAATGCTGTTTTGCTATTGTCTCGGCAGTTATCTTGGAAATCTCACCAGTCTCTCTTCTTTTGGGTTTTGAGGTTGGTAACTCGTGCAGAGGTTCCTTCGAATTAGAACTTGAGAAATTCCATTTTTTAAATTATTTAGTATTTGTCATTCTTGCCATTTATCAACTATCATAAGTAATACGAAGAATGCTTTGGAAATAGTCGATAAATTCCCGACTCGCGAAGCGAGGAGGGGATTAATATAATATATATGGTTCTATCATTGAACCCTGAATTTGTATGACAGTAATAACTGTCAATATTAACTTCACTTTTCTTCACAAAGTACAATTATTTCCTGCGCGATAATACCTTCATCACCACATGTCATTTCAGTATTAATTGTTGTGTCTTTTATACCATTCCGAGGTATCAGTGACACCGTCACAAACAGGGCAGATACACTGATTTGAAAGCACAGTTTATAGTACTTTTATAACTACTGTCGTCCTCACCTGTCCTGTCTGCTCTAACCGCTACCTCGCTCAAGAACCAGCTCTTCTCATTCCCCCACGAAGCATCGCTGCTCTATCCTAGTCGCATTAGCTCCTATACCTATCGCCATCTCACTCCCTATTCCAACCCACATATCAGACCCAACCCTCTCCACCAACCCTCCCGCCCCATCCCAGTCAACATTCCATTCCACTCAACCACCATCCCATCCCCTTCCAGTTCCCCTTTAGTCCCATCCCAGCCGTCACTCCCACCCGTGCAGTCGCCACTGACTTCCAAGTTGTTCTCCTCTCCGACACCTGTCTCGCGTGTGGCAGCTCTCAGCTCTTCCTTTCCTCTGCGCCGGCCCCCGTCCCCGCCCTCTCCTCCCCCCCCACTCGGCCGCGCTCTCAGGTTCGCTCGCCGTCGCCTGTCACTTGTCCGCGAGCCACGCCCCTCATTTCGCCCCCCCCTGCTCTCCCTTTTTTGTCCGGCTGCTCCGCCTCCGCTTCTCGGCGCACGCTTCGCGCCCTTCATTTATCACGCCTCGCTCGCACCTCCCTCTCTCATTTCGGCGTGTCGCCTTTACATCGCTCATTCCGCTTCCGAGCTGCGTCGAGGTTTTTCATTCCTCCTCCCCCCATCTCTCACAATTGCGGATTCATTTTCTCCACCCGAACTAGACTGCGTAGTTGTTACTTCTCACATTGCATTCCTTATCTTCTGGGTGCAGTTGTTGCCCCTGTGATCTTCGTCTCGCCCGGTTGTTGTTGAACAGCCGAGTACAAGCTCGAGGCGGAAATGACATCTTGTTAAATGCCGCTTCGGCCATTGCTTGTTTCCTTG
The DNA here is from genome assembly GCA_964035755.1 of Teleogryllus oceanicus. Lineage (NCBI taxonomy): Eukaryota > Metazoa > Arthropoda > Insecta > Orthoptera > Gryllidae > Teleogryllus > Teleogryllus oceanicus. The sequence goes on along the minus strand of CAXIVR010000012.1, from coordinate 26,667,941 downwards.
ACGTTCTCGTGTAGCAAGCGCTCGTCAGTTCGGGGTCGGCTCAATACAAGAGTTGGTAACAAGAACGAAACTTCACTTGTTCTTGAATGTTTCGCCGCCGTCTTCCTTCCATGTAGTACATACGCGATTTCTCCGAGGGGTCGTCTGCACGGAAGCGAGCTTCATTACGACCTTCTCGTTGTGAAACCGCGCGGACCGCCGGTTTCCGTCGGTGCGATGTTGCTTTGAAGGTGCCATAACAATGCTTAAGGACGAAATAATTAGCGGCAATAATTCAAAAAGTTGGCGACCTGGATGGCGAGGTGGCTAAGGGCGTGTACCGACTCAGGGCTTTGGTCCGAAGGGTCCCGGGTTTGAGTCCCGCCTTGGACACGGTTGGGCGTCCCTTGTCTCTCATGTATGTGTTGTTGCGGAGACCCTCCCGTTCAGCTGTCTCCGGATAAGAGGAGCCTGCAAGTGTGTTGGTGTCTAAGTGTTTGGTCGCATTCGGGTCCCATCGGGACGTAAAGGGTTGGAAAAAGCTGTGAGCTGGAAAATGCCCTAAGAAAAAAAATCAAAAAGTTAAGCTTTGAAATAAAAAAAACAAACATTTGCAATAACAGTTTTGGGGCAAATGGAGTTGATTTCCAAAATAATGCCAAAAAATGTCAGAATTCAAATCGGATCAGAATGGATCTTCTTCTTTGTCTCCTTTTTTCCCTTCTTATTCCTCTTCTTCTTATTGTAGAGTCGTATTCCTATTATTGTGGGTGAACAAGAAAAATGACTGGTTTAAAATATCTTAATTTTTTAGATAAGTGAGAAAATATGGTTTGAAAATATTGATTTTACTAGTGAAACTTCCGTAATAACAACTTCTTCGGTTGTAACTTTATTTGTCTTGGACGGCGAAATGTAGAACTTTAATATACATAAGGTACATATTGTCATTCAATTCGTTATGGAATATAACATTGATGCAAGATTAAATGAGCTTTTATAGACAATCACCTTGTAAGTGTATTAGTTACAAAACATTACATAACGTTTCGGAGATGATCTCCATCTTCAGATGTTGCAATCAAAACACATTTTACAATTAAAACGTTATACGTTGTACTGTTACAACTATTACCTAAAGTACATACATACATAATACATTATAATAGTTAACCTTCACATTCTTGGTTGGACTCAATGTCCATTATTGTAGTAGAGAATGATAGTAGTAGAAACCACTAAAGTTAACATCCTCTCCACTTGGAATTGCAAAATTATTAAAATTAATTTGTATTGTAGTGTATAGAAGTGTCGTGTTAAAATTAAAATTACAACACATAATATTAAAATTTTTTGATCAAAATTACACCTTATATGACATAGTAAACATTCCTTCCTATAACTATTGAAAGAAAAAATTAAAATAAAATAAAAGCTTATGAATGAGAGTGCGAGAGAACAAAACGTGTGTTTGGGAATTCTTTGCCACTCACCTTAAGTCCTAGCCACCCGTTACTTCTGAACTCGAAAGGGAAATGGTTTATGAGCGGAGCCGAGATATGAGGGAAACATTTGTAGGGAAGGGTAAAGGTGGAGGAGGGGGGAAGAGGAGGAGTAGGGTAAAAGGGCGGGGATGGGTCTAAAAGTAGGGATTTATTTTTCATTCTATTTTGAAGGTTGATTTGGACATTATCGTAGCAATTTATAAAAGCATTCATCTCTACCTTAGAATTCGTGGTCTTATGTGTCTTGATTTTTAATGTTTCGAGACATAGTATTGCATAGTGATTATTCTCTTGTTCAAGAATTTCCGGGTTGTCGAAATCTAAGTTGTATGAGGTTTCGATTCTGTGTTTCGTGAGAGAATTCTGTCGGAAGGATGACTGATTTATATTGTTCATGTGTTCTGCATTGTATCCTTCGCCTTACGTCATGTTTGTCCTACGTACTCTACGAGAATTGTTTGCATTTGAGTTTGTAGACTACCTTGGACCTCTGTAATCTCGATATCGCGTCTTTCTTACGACAAATAAACATATTTTTATTATTAATCTTGTTATAAACTCGTAGTCCATATCTTCGGTTTAGAGTGTATTAAATGCATATCGACCTGCGATACATAAGGTAATACGATTGTTCCCCATCAATATACTTTATTTTCAAAATTAATTCCCCATCAGTAATCTCTATTTTCAAAATTATACACTGAAAACAGACAGCCGAAAAGAGACAGCCTGTAACAATCAGGACAATTAGCATGAGAAGGAATGACAAATCATTATGTTGTAAAATGTTAACATCACTGAAAGGCAGAAATGCCGAACAGGTGGAAATTAAAAAACCCTTTGTTTTGATATTGACACCTAGATGAAAAATCCATCCTATGGCATAGTTTTTCCTTCTCTCCAATGTTCGCCCTGAGCCGTCTGCGCCGCCGACCGCCGCGCCGGGACGGGAGTGGGGCCGGAGGTTGATGCGGGGGCGGTGAACGAGGCTTTTCCGCCGGCGGTGGAAGGTGTGTCATGGTTTATCCGGTACTCTCCAGTGTTCCAGCTGCTAACAGCCCGCCGGGAAATGAGCGGCCATGTTGAACTACGAGGGTTGTCGGGGAAACGTGTCGGTAATGGAGGTGCGGGTGGGTGGGAAAGTGGGGGAATGGATGAGGGAAATGGTTCTCGATCCACATCTGGTCCCTTCGCAAGAAGGTATAAAATTAGATCGATGACCCATAGCAGGCTCCGAAGTATGTATTTCTACTTCGCCATCCCGCAAAAGATCTACTATGTTTTAACTTCGTATTTCAAGACATCTTCACTAAATTTTAGTCCAGTCTCCTACTGTATTGGCCTTCCTCTAAATCACTAAATGTTAAAACTCTATTACAGATAACTTTTCAGATCGGCAGTCACTTGGGTTGCTATTGAAAATGATTGATCTTCATATTTGTTCAACCCTATTGTTTTCTTTGCTGATGGCCAGTTTTTACGTATCTGAAAAATAAATTTTCTTTTCAAAATGTCAGTTCAAGGGACACATCTCCATGAACTATAAAAAAGGCTTATTGAAAGTACAGAAACAAAAATATATTTTACTAAGAAATCTGGAGTCTGTTTGGGGAGAGAGGAATCGAACATCACTGAAGATAACTTAAAATCCGAAACCTCCGTAGATAACGAATCTCTCGCTGATGTTATTTTCGTGTTACTCTTGCAAGTACGATACATCAATACCCACAATTCAGTGAACTTTTCATTAAAATACAACGTATTGAGACAGGAAGAGGACATGATTTCCTGAAATTTCCTGTTTACTGTCATTTGTGCTTTATTTTTTTAAAAGAAGGATTTGGAGATATCTGGCAGAACGTAATAGGGGTTCTATTATGTCTGCGCCTTGTGATGCGTAATTAAGGTCTGTGGGGCAGACAGTGGCTGGCCGCTCATTTTCTTAGAGGGCGGAAACCCACCGCGCAATCCGCTCTCCGTCACCTGCGAGCATTATCTGGCCCCTTTGACTAATTGCCTCTGCTCCGCCGCTGCCAAAACACACTCCTTGAATTAGGTCCTCCATTCTTGTAACAGCTCAGGGGACACTGCCGCGGGGACAAAAACTGGAACAGGACTTGAACGTCTCGAAACAAACTGCCACCGTACACGAAAGCACGGTAATCCATCATCCACAGTGTCAAGTGTCATTATTGGGCGCGAAGTACCGTTGCAAGCGTGACTTTGCTCGGTTTTGCTGCAGGTACTTACGTGTCGTGCATTGGAGACTCTCGCCACGGACTTCCGTTTCTTTGGGAATGGCGATTTTGATGGAACACAAAATAATGTAATTGGTTTCGCTTTTTCAAGAAATTGTGAGTGTTTTGCGTGAAGTATTGTAATTTTCATTTATAATGTAACTGTTAAACTCACCTAGTCGTGCGTAGTGTTAATTTAATCTCCCGTTCTATGGTAGAATGTGTGTGTTTGTGTTTTGTAAGGAAAATTGTACATTTTCTTTTGTATTTCTGAGACTATTTAAATTGCTCTGCAGTATTGTATCCAACACGATCTAAAATCGATCAGACATTTAATTTGAACCTGATCTGCATACATTTGGTATATTGGTGTCTGTTTGTAAATTTTTTTTTGGAAATTTTGGCTTCATTGTTTTTTTATAGCTAAATTTATGATTTTGATGAGTCACATGGACTTCACTCGTGAGATATCGAACGTCTGATGGCATTGTTTTTTTTATAAGCAATTAAATGCATTAAAAAAAGGTTGTCTTCCTATTTCAACAAATAATTTTTTGAAAACGTTGTCAGCCAAACTGCTGAGATCAACAATTCGGGGAAGACACGTGTAGATCATCCGAGTAATGCAAATATGGCCCACAGCCACATTAAAGGTTTTAGTTGTGGCGCATGTGGTTGGTTGGTTGGTTGGTTGGTTGGTTGGTTGGTTGTAAGTGATCCAACTATTGAGGTCTTTAGTCCCGTAAGTTTACTGCAACATTTTCCTCGGGAGATAGCAGTGATCTTTCCTCGCTGAACGACGAGATCCGGCGCCGACCTACCGTCAGCTAGCGGACTTTTCCCCAATCAGGTGTCTCCCATCAGCGGAGCACCACCCCAGTCGGGGCAAACTCTAAGCTCCCGACCGGTCTCCCGGCATGTGTGGTAGTAGTGGATATTAGTGTAGAATCATTTAGAAGACACTTTTCGTATTTTTTACAAGTTAGTAAATTTTTATATGCGGAAGTCGGCGAGCCTAACCTGCAGCTGTACCTCGGGAATAATTTTTAAATTATATTATAAATATATAACTATTTCCTTTTAAAATTAATAATTTATTTTGCAAGCGTTCCGGGATCTAAAATTTTAGAAATCAAGCTATATATGTATAGCTTGATACACACACGCACACACACACACACACACACACACACACACACACACCGCTGAAGAAACCGCAGACGTCGACGCTATCTTTTGTAACATTACGCCCCTGCTTGCGTTTTGCGAACACCAGCAGTCATGCACGTTTTAAGTATCGTTAGCAGCAGTTCGTATTTTAGTTCCTGTAAGAAGGCGCTGGAGTAGGGTACAGGTCTCCGCGGCGTTGAAGGGCCCTGCACAGAGGTCGGCCGGAAGCGCTGATAAGGATTTGGACGCCCGCTCCGCTGCCCTCGGGGGGCGGGACGCTGGGCGGGACCACGCCGTTGGGTTCCTGTCGGGTCCAAAGGAACGAAAAACTAACTACGGTCCAGATAACAGAAGTACGCCTATGTGGTGACAGTTGGGTGTAGAGAGTTGGGGGGACTGCTGGGGGGCACAGTTGGGGGGAGAGAGTTGCCGCGAACTACGCCGTCTGTGACATTAACAACAAAAATAACAATACACGCTACTCACAATTCCTACTCATGCAACGTAATTTTATTACAATTTACCCATTCTCGACACTTGTAATGACGCTCAGCAGATAAATTGCGACATTCGTTTCGACATTTATTTATTTTTTTATTTATTTATTTATTTATTTATTTATTTATTTATTTATTTATTTATTTATTTATTTATTTATTTATTTATTTATTTATTTATTTATTTATTTATTTATTTATTTATTTATTTATTTATTTATTTATTTATTTATTTATTTATTTATTTATTTTATGTCAAAAAACAGTTAAAAACTGCGTATGACGTGCTATGGGGAAAAGCGAATTGTGTGCACATTTTCAAATTCTGTGATCCCTACACTAAGTCATATACTACTTAAATTTTGAATTTTGAAAGGGAGAAAAAAAACTCCCATGTAGTAAAATCTATTTTTAAGGATAAATAAGCAATAAATTTTGAATTTTGAAATTCTGAATATTTGAATTTTGAATATTCTGTAATTTGAGTTCACAACGCTGTCCATAGGCCCAAGCTTCTGATTCGCTGATGCTATAGCACTGTCAACGACATACTAATTTTATTCGTAGTGTAGGTAAGTAGCTAGTAAATTCCAGCGACGGTTGCGATGAGTGAGAAACCTATGTCCTATGACAGTGTGCACCGATTGTTGGTAGACTGCGGGTTCTGTTTCAGTTAATTGAAAGTTGTGCTTTGGGGGTTAACCCCTTTCGGAATATCAATCTTGAATTATATATATGCGAAAATTAAAAATAAAGCGAAAATTACATTTTTAGAATTCCGGCGAGTAAAAAGTCAAGAGTCACAGATAAAGAAAAAAGGCAAAGTGGCAAATTTGAAGGAGAGGAATCATGTAACGGTAACGGTCAGATTCAACGGAAGGAACTGATTGTGTAAAATATGTAAGGAGACTAAAAGTACAATATTTTGAATATTAAATTGCTTTGAAATCATACTTATTTTGAGTTTACGCCGCATCTCCACCGTTTCACGAGGGGATAAGGTGTTCATTTAATATTGTTGAGCTGTTTGTTCGTGAAATGGATTGCTTGCGTGACTATCACATACGATTAGAAAGTATGCCGTGTGCGTCCGTTGTGATTTCGGCCCACTGCGCGCCGACTCGTTTTACGATGGCCACGCGAGCGCCGAGCGCCGGCACGTAGCGCCGAAAGTAAAATGAATGAATGAAAGGGGCAGTGAGGTTTTTCCTGGGACGCAACGTAGTGCTCTATTTGCTTCAAGCCATAAAGGCATAACATTCACAAACTCCTACGCCATGCCTCAGTGAAGACCGTACTCATCTACGAATATGTGGTTGAGATTTATGTGCTTTTCATGATTATTCTCGTAGATGAAACCATAATTGTTTTTTAATGCGATTATCGAACATCTATGACCACGCTACACGTTATTCTTCGAGGCCCAGTCGGATTTATTCCGGAGAGATTAACGATTCATTATGAGGATCAGCTTTTTCGGATTAAACGGATCCATTGATTAAACGAGGTTGTTATCCTTGACTTATGAATTACGAGGTGATAGATTATTTATGAGGGATGAAGGGTGAAAGGACAATTACAAATGCGTTCATGCTTACGCGGGATTCGGACCTGCAGCCTCCTCACCGCTGACGTTGCCGCAACAGTCTGCGGCACGAGGGCCGGCAATAATTTTTTATTCTTTTACAAATAATAATAATAATAATAATAATAATAATAATAATAATTTTTGCTCGCGAATAGGCCATCTTGGACCACGCAGGACATGCACTTGCACGGGCTCAGTATTATTTTATCACGTTGCAAGTCTTGCATGTAACTAACGAGGGGGATCAGCAGTAGGCTGAATCCAATTTTTATACCCCCAGGGTTGTTAGTCCTGGGGGATGGAAGATGAAATGATGATAATTATGAAGGATGAATGGACGGCACACACAAACAGACATACACAAACACACCCATGCCTGAGGCCGGGACTCGAACCCGCGATCCTTCCGTCCGAGATCACCACGGCACTACTGCCTTAGCAGTCTCGGCTATCCGGACTGGCATTATTATTATTATTATTATTATTATTATTATTATTTTGTTATTATTAAGCGGGTGCTGTAGCGTGTATATTTGCGAGTATACTACTAAGGTTACCTGGACCAGAAGATCTCTGCGTTCTCACAGTGGCAGACTTTCGTCACGAGCTGTGAAAGAAGAGAAAAATCTGTTGATAGGTAATTCTGAAATGAATCTGAAAATGATTGGTAATTGAGAAATGTTATCAATAAACTACACATTTGCATACGACATGATTCGTAATTGGAGATGATAAGCATTTGATGAGACAATGTGCACCTCTGTGCTGAGATGTTCTCGGTGACATTGCGATTCCAAGTGCCTCTTGATGTGGTTCATTCCGTCGGTGCGTGCGCATCAAGATACCAAGTATACCGTATCTGCATTTTATAAGAGCTCTTTTAATTGAGAGTAAAAATATAATGGGCAGAGTCTGTGAGATATTAATCTTTTACGATTTATTTCGACATGCGGTGAGTGTGAGGACTTCATGTGGATACGAAACTAACCTGGAAAACCCACATAGATATCAAGCTTAAACAAGCAAGAAATAAATTATTTCAACTCCGGCCACTAAGCAAGAAGCACAAATCCCTGTCATATACAAACAGTACAACACTAAACAAAACTATAATCCGACCACTACTGCTTTATGCATGCCCAGTATGGACAAACTCAGCCCCCACAAATATCAATAAAATTCAAGTAATGCAGAATAAATTTTTAAAATTAATCACAAATGCCCCCCTGGTGCATAATTAATAAACAACTTCATTCAGAATTCAACAACAATACAAGAATAAACCAAATAGCACATATATCATACCCATTAAAACACCAAAAATACAACCCATACCCGAATAAAAAATAGGTTTCCGTTTGAAGCCTTCCTCAACATTTTAGCCAACCAGGATTCATAACCCCGAGATTCTCCCCTAGAGTATCCTCTCCAATGTATAGATTAAATTAGCTTAGAATGTTAACTAGAATAAGTATGAAAAACATCTATGAAGTGATTGTACTGAACGATGTAATTCATCTAAAATTAATAAATGTGTTAAATAAAAAAATGCGGTGAGTGTACGTACTTTACAATGGGAAACTTAACTTGGTACATCTAAGACATACCTGACGATTGTTGTTGTTGTTGTTGTTGTTGTTGTGTTGTTTTTTTGTATTCTGGAAGTGAGGTTTGATGGAAAAATAACTTAAAAATACTTCAGGTGACAAATCATTAATTAATTTGTAAATATATTTTCTCTCTTTGTATATTATTTTAACAAATTAATACCATATTAGTTTTGGATCCTCTAATTTAGAATTTGAAGTGCTTATCCCAACACTTGACTGTAAGTTCGTTTTCAATGAGATGATTAAGGTGCGATTTTTACAAAAATTCCTTGGATGTGAAACTGAAGCTACAATAAATTGCTGAAGCATGTTACTTGAAACTAGGAGGGTCATGAAGGCATGAGTGATACAAACAAAACAAAACATTTTTGCAAAATTATAACACATTATCATACACTCATAGTATTACTCCATATATCCGCATTTAGATTTTCACTGCACGTTGAATATAACGAATGCCTTCTCTTCTACAGTTGTAATCACAGTAAACGATCCACATACTGCTCATAATAATTTCAGTATGCAGCTTCCCGGAATCTCGTCTCAGAGGGGCTTTTAAAGGTCCCTGAAGGGGAGAACGGCGGCTTGCAGTTCTCGGAAGGCAAAGTGCAGCGAGAGAAAGCCGGAATACAAAAGAGGAACGCAACTATACAGAAGAACCTCTATAACTGAAATTTATATATAATAAATATCTCGATAATTTTCATTCCCATTACACAAGAACACAAAAACATCAAGGTATATGGTATTTCAAAATTTGTATTTCCTTTTTAATTTTAGATTCGAAATTTTGCGATAATCGTATGTTGTTGACCCAGACTTTACTTTTCTTCAAGTTTAGTGTTGTTTGATTATCGTATGTATCATACACAAATCTATAAAAGGAGTGGTTTCAGGGATTTTGAAGATTTACGTAACCAAGTAGTAAAAAACATTTTGCTAGAATTGGCAAGTGAGCAAGAATTGGTTCAATAGAAGGATGGGATAAAACAGAGATTAGGTAATTAAAACTTGGAGGAGAGCGAAATAACTCGAGAAAAACGTAATAAGGGTGCTGGAGAGTAAATGAGATGTAAGAGAAGGGAGCTTGACAGATCTCGCCGTGATGAGCAGCGTGGGCAAGGACGGCGTGTCCCAGAGTATGCCGGAAGAGAGACAACACGCTGCATGGCGCGCGAGCTGTCCTGTGCGATGAAGGAGACGGAGACTCGGAAAGACTACGAGTCTCGAGGGAGCGACGGCAGATGGAATGCCCAAGGCACCGGAAGCCGAGTGCCAAAAAGGGGGCGGGAGGGGAGCAAGCGACGAGAGGCCAATCTATTAGAGGAAGACGAGGTGGAATGAAACGGTAGGAAACTGCAGATGCAGAAGAACAGCATGGGAAAGCAAGTTATGGAACCCCCATTAACCCAATAACGGTCTACGGGGATCAAAATCAGAAAAGTGTGACAGTAACAAAACTGCCATTATTTACGTATAAATAATAAATTCATAACTCTGTTCGAAAATAATAATAATAATAATAATAATAATAATAATAATAATAATAAAATAATGTTTAATAATGATAATAATGATGATAATGATGATGGTGGTGGTGATGATGGTGGTGATGATGGTGGTGATGATGGTGATGATGATGACGATGGCGATGATGATGGTGGTGATGATGATGGTGATTATGATGATGATAATGATGATGATGATGATGATGAACAATAAAAAGTGGTAGATGCACTGTCGCTTCCAAGTTAGCAACAGAGTATAGATTGAGATAACGAATAAGATGTATCTAAATTCGAAAATGATACGAAAAGACCAACGACCAAAGACCAAAGACAATCGAAATGGAATTGAGAAAAGAAAGGATCAGGTAAACACGAGGGCAACTCGCGATGGACGAGATCACACTGAGTAGTTAGAAACCAAGGAACTGCATGAAAGGAGTAGTCGAGGTCGACACTTGATTGATTGATTTTTTCGTGTTTCCGGGCGCGTCGACTACTTTGGTCATTAGTCCCGTTAGCGTAGTGCATGTTTTTTCTCGGGGAGACGACGGTGAACTTCTCCCCTGGATGGCGAGATCTGGCACCGACCTACCGGCGGCTAGTGGGGTTCCCCCTAACCAGGACTCTCCCCCCAGCGGGGCACCGCCCCAGTCGGGACAATCTCTACGCTCCCGACCGGTCTTCCGGAATATGTGGTAGTGTAGTGCATGTTAGTGTAAGTGTTTTGTGTGTGTGTGTGTGTGTGTGTGTGAGTGTGTGTGTGTAAAGGAAGAGGATAGGACAGTGAAGAGGAAGGAAAGATCGCGCGCGGTCTGTGGTCCGTCTATTAGGGTACTGCTCCGGCATTCGCCTGGTGTTGATCGGAAACCACGAAAAACTACCGATCGGAGCAGCCGGCTGCTAGAATTCTCCTGCAGACAGCGACTGAATTCGACCTAGCTGAAAAGTTAGTTTCGAAAATCCTGCCGCCGCCGGCAGGTCTCGAACCTCCCGGTCAGAGGCGCTGCAGTGACATCAGTTGATGCACTGAGCTACCGCTCGCGGTGACACTTGATGGAGGGCAGCTAAGAAGCAGCGACGACACGACGGCGTCGACAAGACCGCTTTAGCCCACACGACCGTGAGGGCTAACAGAGCGATGGAAGGATTGAGCTGCGCGAACGCGAGTCGCCGGTAACGCCGTGATGGGATCGCCACGCGGCGCCGGAGGAGCGCTCGGCATCACACAGCAGGTGGCGCCTCCCGCCGCAACCCCCGGCTGGGGTGTGGGAGAGGGAGCGAGGCGAGGACGTGCGCGAGCGTCGCTTCGGGGCCCGGGGTTCGCCTCCGGGCGACGCTCGAGCTCTAATTAACGCGCCGAGCGCTGCCGCAGGCTGCGAACCGAGGATCGCGCTCCCCTTCCTGCTCTGCCCCCCAACGTGCCTCCCCGCCCCGCACTCCCCGTACCCCGCAGTCCCCGCATCCGCATTCCCCGCCCCTGCCTCCCCGCCCGTTCACTCCCCGCTCTCTGCCCTCCCAACCCTGCCTCCACTCCCATTCCGCTTCCTGCATTCCCGCTCCTGCATTCCCGCTCCTGCATTCCCGCTCCCTGCATTCCCGCTCCTGCATTCCCCTCCTGCATTCCCGCTCCCTGCATTCCCCTCCTGCATTCCCGCTCCTGTCTCCGCATCCTGCATTCCCCGCTCCCTGCATTCCCCGCTCCCTGCATTCCTCGCTCCCTGCATTCCTCGCTCCCTGCATTCCCCGCTCCCTGCATTCCCGCTCCTGCATCCGCTCCCTGCATTCCCCGCTCCCTGCATTCCCCGCTCCCTGCATTCCCCGCTCCCTGCATTCCCCGCTCCCTGCATTCCCCGCTCCCTGCATTCCCCGCTCCCTGCATTCCCCGCTCCCTGCACTCCCCTGCCGGCGCGTTCGCCATGCGCCGCCCCGCGCCAACCCACGCCCCCCCCCCCCCCCGGCCCGCGCCGCGCCAGGTGCACGGCCAATTGATTCATTTCCCTCCCGGGGCCTCCCCGCCCCGCCGCCGCAGCCACTTCTTTAAATTTTACTTGCGCTGCGGGCCCCCACCGCTGACCTGTGCACGCCGACTTGCTTGATGAAACGTACGGGATGGACTCGCTGGACTCGGAAAGAATTGTTTGGACCTGGAACGATTTTATTTTCTAAATGTTTTATTCCATATATACTTTCTAAACATTGGTTTATTACGTATACGATAATTTATTTTACATATTCCTATATTTTTAGGGGACTCCTTAGTTTCGACTTGCTGTATTGACGACCACATTTGTTTCACGTGATATTAATATATGGATGTTTAGAACATCGATGATTTTAGGCCGAATTCAGTCGCTCTCTGAAGGAGAATTCTAGCGGCTAAATGCTCTAATCGGTAGTTTTCCGTGATCTCTCCGATCAACACCAAGGGTACCCTATCAAATGGGTCGCGGACCATGTGCGATTTTTCCTAGCTCTTCTTTGTCCTATCCTCTCCCCTTACACACACACACACACACACACACACACACACACACACACACACTAACATGTACTACACTTCCATACATGCCGGGAGACCGGTCGGGAGCTTAGAACCTGTCCCCGCTGTTGGGATATACCTACTTAGGGAAAACCCCAGTCACCAAGGGTAGGTCGGCGCCAGATCTCGCCATTCACCGGGGTAAGAACATAGCCACCTACAGGGAAAAAAACATGCGCACACTTAAAAGACTAATCGACAAGACTAATTGACGCGCTCGGATTGACTAAGAATCAATCAATCGGTCGATGTTGACGCGCTCGGATTGGCTAAGAGTCAATCAATCTGTCTATGTTGACGCGCCCGGATTGGCTAAGAATCAATCAATCAATCGGTCGATGTTGACGCGCCCGAATCGGCTACGAATCAATCAATGGTCTATGTTGACGCGCCCGGATTGGCTAAGAATCAATCAATCAATCGGTCGATGTTGACGCGCCCGGATGGCTAAGAATCAATCAATCGGTCGATGTGACGCGCCCGGATTGGCTAACAATCAATCAATCGGTCGATGATTCTACACAAACATCAGCAGCGTGGTCGCACCCGTACACCAAATGCCGTCAGTGTGTGAAATCGCGTGGCCTCCACGCGCTTGGTCCTCGTGGCGTGCAGTCAGCTTTGAGCATGACTTGGATCTTTCATGCGAATCGTTTTGTTTGAGAGCGGAGATAAGGAAGGCCTGCGTTTAGAGACCATGAACGTTTCTCATTTTGGGCAAAAATTTAAATGGACTTTCTACGATCAAAGCAAATGGGACTGAGGCGTAGACAGTCTCGTTTTTTACGCCGCAGAAGCATTTTAATGTTATCATGCCATTCCTGTTGCTGAAAAGACTTGGTTTGTTCCTCCGGAGAAAATTAGATCCACTTTATCCTCTGATTATTTCGAAGCGGAGCAAAATGCGTTTCTCTTTCGTGACTTTCCAACGCAACGACTTTTACGCAATTAGCTGCTCATTGGGCCCGATTAGGTTCATTTGATAAGATAAATTTGGTAATTGAAAAATTAATATCGTTAAAGAAAAATTATCAGCAGAATCCGCTACACAAAGGTGATTACGTATTGTTTCTTACATTTATCATCTGTCATTTTATAACGGATCCTACCTGGATTCTCATTGTCTTATGCTTTATTCCGTATTTCCCTTTCTATACTTACAGTTTCATTGTTTTCTGTCCTTTCTCTTCATTTCTCTTTTTCTTTATCTTTTCTGAAATACTTTGTCATTCCACTTTCTTTTTCCTACAAATGTGTCCATTGAAATTACATCTATTCTGACAACTTTCGCTCTCACTGAAAACTATTATGTTCACCGTATGTATTTATCCCTTGATTGGTTATTCGTTTTTTTATCGAGGCACTTCATTAGCTCCATTCTTGCCAACATAACCTAGATCCATTACGTTCAGAGACTCTTATTCATTACACTCTCAATTTTCTGCTAAGTATTGACGCCTCATGAACTTGGCGTTCTTTTGTCCTTTTTTCTTGCCGACCGACTCGGCGTAAATATCGATTAGATTCTTTATCGATATTCTTAGATCGATAGAAATTATTTGTTTCCATCTCAGCCTACGCCTACATATAAACATTCAGATTTGTTTATATAGACATATAGAATCTTGGAAACCGTTGGAAAAAATCCTTACACTGGATGTGAGTTTCGGTTCGACATACTGTTTGCAGCACTCTTTCATGTAACGCAATTTTTATTCCAATTAACATCTAAAGCAATTTAAATGGATTGTATTTTCTCATTCTCGTCATGCCTTGAATTTCATGTCACATTCATCATATTAATATATACTGGTATTCATCTTTAAAATTGTCCTCAGTACCTAGTATTTTCAGCCATACCCGCAATGAATGATTCTGAGAATAAGCGTGGATGTGATTGATATGATGATAGAAGAATGGTAGAATGAGAAGCAGGGGAAACGGGAGAACCCCGAGAAAATCCACCGCAGACTCATTTCGCCCACCACGAATTGGTCACTTTCTTTACCCAGATGTGAAAGTTGATTGAATGACTTGTGATGCCCGGGAAGTCAACGGCCAAACAAATTAATTCCATAAGTGTAGTGAGTGTTGCATGGGAGGGGCGGCGATCTCCTGCAGGTACGGCGTCGACCTAACGTCGGCAAGTGGGGTGTTTCCTCTTCTAGATATCTCCCAGAACGGAGCACCGCCCCAGCCGAGCCAAGCTCTAAGCTGCCGATCGGTCTCCCGGCATGTATGGTCGTGTAGTGCATGTAAGTGTGTGTGTGTGAGTGGTAGGATAGACCAAGGAATGTGAAGGAAATATCGCGCGCGGTTCGTGGCCCGTTTATTAGGGTTCGCCTGGTTCGTCCAGCATTCGCCTGGTATTGATCGGAGAAACCACGGAAAACTTCAATCAGAGCACCCGACGGCTAGAATTCTCCTCCAGACAACGACTGATTACGACCTAGCTGACAAGCTAATGTCAAAAATCCTGCTCGAAACTAGGACCTCCTGGTCAGAGGCCCTGCAGTGACAACAGTTGATGCACTGAGCCTCAGATGTGAAAGGTGACAATGCAGGTGGCCACTATAGTGCGATTTTTCTAACCGTGCCACTGGAAGGTATCAGCTCTTGCCAGTTTCATCCAATCGGGTGCTTGAACGTCGCTATACTGACGCCACTGAAGCGACAAAGAAGCTCTCGATTAGATGAAATCGTCAACAGCTGACGCACATATCCCGAGAAAAAACATGCACTACGCTAACGGGACTAATGACCGAAGCAGTTGACGTGCCCGGAAACACGAAAAAAATCAAATCATTCAAAATCGATCCTATACACTGTACACTACGATCGCGGCATCGAAATAAATTTGGATTTGATGTTCCACCCGTAGAGTCCCGCTTCCGCCCGTGCTCTGCTCACGCGCATTGCCAGCGCCCCGTCACGGGAGACGCGCGCGACGCTGTGCGGCACGGCGATGTGACGCGGCAGGGTCTTCCGCCCACGCGACGCAACGCGGCGGCGCTGTCGTAACGCTTGCCTCACGAATCCGCTCCTGCACGGCGCGACCTTGGGGGCCGGTGTCGCGACGATTCTCAGGACGTGCAGCGCAGTCTCTCGACGAAAGAAACTAACAAACAAGTAAAAAATAATAATTATGAATATAAAATTAAATGTAAATAAAAGAAAACAAAGAAATAATAATGAAAAACAAAGAAATAATATATAACGATAAAAACAAAGGAATAAATAACGATAAAAACAAACAAGAAGTAATAAAATGAAAGAAAACAAACGAATGAAAATAGTCCTAAAGTATTTTGGCATCCCATTTATGGCTTGGATGTGCTTGAGAGTCCGCTGGAGGTGAATATCAGGGTGACAGATGAAAATTTTGGTATAGAATGTGTAGCAACTTGAAAGTCGTCTGGTTAGTCGAACTATTGTTATAATAATAATATAATAATAATAATAATAATAATAATAATAATAATAATAATAATAATAATAATAATAATGTCATCTCAAATATTGGGAAAGCTTGTACGCAAGAGAGGGGATACTTTGTGCCGTCATAACCTTCCCTCAACTTTGCAGGTAATCAGAGTAATGGTTTGGTATTTCGTTCTCCACTGGATGGATGATTGCAGTTATGATCATGACAGAATGATTAGAGTTGAACGAGTGTAAATGAGATGGCAGTTCAGGTGTAGTGAACGGTTATATGAGAAGCCATCCACGCTGGATTGTTACACATGCGCGAAAGGCGGTGCCTACTTCGTTGTCCTGCGCGCGCATTTCATCCCATTGTCACTTATTGTGCGTCGCATAAAGTCCTGCCACGCGCGGATCTTTGCCTTTTCTTCCGAGAAACTATCTTTACAGCGCGGTGAGGTGAAAGCGAGCAACTCTCGGGCCTATTCGAGTAAGCAGGCATGAGCGCAAGGCGGGCACATCTCTACATCAGTATCTCGAAAAACATCACACACACACACACACACACACACACACACACACACACACACACATACATACATATGCACGTAGGCACGCGCGCGCGATCACACACTCATGTACACGTACACTAGGGTTCCATTCACTACATGCACACACAAATTCCTTTGCTGATCCCATACACCACGTACTTCACTCATGCGCACATTCATTCATCATGCTTACGCACACTTTCCAGCACAAATGCTCGCCTTTCCGACAATTGATCTTGTAATTCACACTCGTTTCAGTACACATGCACACACTCGTTCAGCACACATGCTCACACTCGTTTAGCATTAATAGTCATATATTAACCACGCGCGTTCTCACTTTCTCACAACATGCACTCGCTCATTCACCGCACAACACACATTCCATACTAGAGCACGTTGTCTGGAGAGTAGCCATATTGATGTGGCCTCGTCACAGGACTTGAAAATCGAGAATATTACTTAGGGGAGTCGATGCACTGATCCCACCTCATTCTTAAAAGCAACTCTGGTAAGCAGAGGACAAACAGCTCGATAGGTAATGACTTCTTGGCATCAGATAATAAGATGCTAATAACAGGCACTGAGTTGCTGTGCCAGTGATAGTAATAATGACGTGTTTCTCTTCATACCAAGAACGACGAAAACACGTTTTGACAATGTGTGTTAATCCGAGGTAGTTTGAATGCGCACTAATTATTTCCTTGGGGCTCTTTCTCAGACAGAGGGATGTGAAATAATCGTGCACATCAACAACCTGGTTGTTCTTGTGGTTATACAGGCAAAAAGGGTCTGAAGTCAACGATCCAATTTACCCTGAGAATTTATACTTAATGGGTTTGCAAAAGCTCCTACTTTTAGCGGTTTACAAAAAAGACATGAAAAAATATAAACGTGCGTATTGAATTTAAACGATTTATTTACATCTTTCTGCACAGTTCAGATCAGCAACCAGCTTATGAGTGGCCTCCTTTATTCTCTTTGGAAACAGGTTTCCTTTCACTTTCCTTTCAATGAATAATTACGAACCTGTGATTTGAGTTGCGTGTCTTAGCTTTGCATGGTGTCGTGTTTTGTTCGCCTCAGAATGTATTGGATTTGTGCATACGAAAACCTCGTCCCTGAAGAGATTTTTAGTGTTTTGCAACTGGTTGCTCCCCTTTCGATGTAACTACTCCGCAGAAAGTCCAAGCAACTTACACCTGACTCGGGGTAAGTGTGTCCATTCTGTGTAGTGGAATGTTTCTTGAAAAAAGGTCTGGTTAGTGTAGTTGGAGACGTTTCATAAACTAATTTCTCCTCTAAAAGATTCTTGAATGCTTCTCAAACCAGTTATGAAAAGTGATGGGTCGTTGAAGCAAAAGCGTGTGAGATGAAATTACTTTCAGTTCCTTAATCAAAGGATCAGAGATGTATCTGATGAGAAGTTTTAAATAGGATGAATTTAACTGAAACAGGAAAAATTTTCAAAAAAACGCTTTATCATATCATCATTCAATTGATACATTCAATTATTTGTCTTTACCAGTATTTGAAAGAACAGACAGTTTAGAAGCTGCTTTATGAATTCATTGAGAACATCTGCGTGTATCGAATGGGAACCATGAAAAATGCTGTTTCATCTTCATTATAATGGCTAAGTCTAGAGAATGTAAGGCCGGCGTAATGAGACAGGCCGAGGCACGGGGGTTTCTCGGGTGAACACTGCTGGTGTCTTCTGGGTAAGTCATACGGACGATGCGGCAAGCGCCGCAATTATCTTTCATCTCGCTCGGTGTTAATTATTTAAAAACCACATGTTTCACTTGCGAATCGTGTTTCTCTCCCAAGTATAAAAGACAAGAGCACCTCGAGGAAGACGTGGCGGGACGGGATCTGCAAAACGGTAGCTTTAGGAAATTAAATGTCTGGTAGACGTATGAGACAAACTTCTATGACAAAC
The DNA here is from genome assembly GCA_964035755.1 of Teleogryllus oceanicus. Taxonomy (NCBI): domain Eukaryota; kingdom Metazoa; phylum Arthropoda; class Insecta; order Orthoptera; family Gryllidae; genus Teleogryllus; species Teleogryllus oceanicus. Next base: position 26,649,392 of record CAXIVR010000012.1, on the reverse strand, counting down.
TAGCTGATCTACACATTCACGAAGAAAATTAGGAACGAGTTCATAGGGAACTCTTCTAATGAGTGTTATTTACGTAACTGATTCTTATACAAAAACAACCTTTATTTCGCAGAATACAGTGAATAATGTCGCAACGCATTATTCATACTCTGAAAAGGTATATCAGAAACGTGTATCATAACCCGTTGGAAGTGCACACTTAAGAGCGATTTCGAAGGCTCAGAGGTCGAGAGTTAGACGCCCTTTGATGAATGTGTAAGCTCCATATTTTTCACTCATGAAAAAGCTGGTGCAAGTTACGCCTTGACACGTTTCCGGTCACTTAAGAAAGCACTCATTCTGCGTTGATCAAGAATATCAATAAAATAAGGCCCTCTAAAAGTGACCACTTATTTTAAGCAATCACTCATTGCTCAGAGGTTTTCTTATACCTTGAATGTCGACGATGAATTCGACCGAAGTCTTTTAGCTAGCCATTTCTCGTTAAGATTAAAGATTTATCTTCAGATTGTTCCATTCAATAGTATTTTGTTTAACACGTCCAAATTATCGAATTTTTTACAGTGTTTGCTGTTACACTTTCTTTTTGTTGGAGTTCCTAAAAGGACGTTTTCGTTTGGTTTCTTCCAGTATTCAAATCACGACTTCACACACATTTTACCCGATCTTCCGTTTCTGTTTCCCCTCCAGCTGCAATTTCAAAACCATTCAACTACTGTCAATGTTTAGGAAAGATTAATTACATCCAAGTGAATTCTATTACGTGCGAACTACTGCTTTTAACGATAATCGTAACCTAACCTAACCTAACCTAACCTTAACGGGAGGGAAAACGTATGCGGCACCGCTAAATACGTCGCTATCATTGCAACGTCCTTCTCATTTGTTCGAAACGTCTTCTCTGACCGCGCGCATGCGCAAAAGTGTACCCAGTCCAGAAGTAGTGCATTGTTTTAATTTATTTATTTATTTTTTTTGTTAATTTGTTGCGTCTACACCTTGACGCAACGCGTCTCCAAAAGGGGACTCCCCTTAAGGGGCGTTGAGCGCTTTGCACTGGGGAGTAATCCTCCATTAATGTGCTTTTTATTTTTGGAGTAATCCTCCGTTAATTACTATATTTGTCAAGTCTCGTCACGTCGCAGTCAGTGCCTTTTATCCCTTCGGCCAGGGGCTCGACGACGTTAGATCCCGGGGTTCCTGTCCGGTCACCCAACCACGAACCCGCGAGTCTCGAATTCGTTTAACGTTCGTGACTTCACGGAGCGTAGTAAACGAATTCGGCTAGCCCGCCGTCTTGTAGGCGGACGGTTTGCTGAAACCGTCTAACGTGCGGTGGCAAGGCGTCGATGGCCGAGTGACGAATGGGTGGCGCGCCCCAATAGAGAGTGTGCGCGCGGATTGTGTCCGCCGCCACCGCCCGTAATGAACGTGCGCCGTGCTCCGCTGCACTTCATAATTAGCGGGTGGGGTCATGGGCGCAACTTTTGCTGTTCCGAGAGCACGATGCTAACGTAATATTTCGTCGGTTTTGTGTTCACTGAAGTGAATGGTTTGTTTTCGTTTGTTTGTTTGTTGTGGGTGTTGTTGGTGTTGGTGGTGTTGGTGTTGGTGGTGTTGGTGGTGTTGGTGTTGGTGGTGTTGGTGTTGGTGTTGGTGGTGTTGGTGTTGGTGTTGGTGGTGTTGGTGGTGTTGTTGTTGTTGGTGGTGTTGTTGTGGTGTTGTTGTTGTTGTTGTTGGTGTTGTTGTTGTTGTTGTTGTTGGTGGTGGTGGTGTTGTTGTTGTTGTTGGTGTTGTTGTTGTTGTTGTTGTTGGTGTTGTTGTTGTTGTTGGTGGTGGTGTTGTTGTTGTTGGTGGTGTTGTTGTTGGTGGTGGTGTTGTTGTTGTTGTTGGTGGTGGTGTTGTTGGTGGTGGTGTTGTTGGTGGTGGTGTTGGTGTTTCACTTTCCTCCAACAAGACAACGTTGGGTCTAGCAAAAATCGCGCTTAAGATCTGAGGAGGAGTAAGGCATATCTTGCTGTGAAGGATATGTATAATAATTGAGTCAACAGATCTCGCGAAACCTTATAAGAACGTCAGTTTATTTTCAAATGCCCTTTTGTGAAATGTTCTCTTGAAAAGCTGCCTTCCAAAGAAAAATCTGGCTAAGCTGTGAATTCAGTTACGACCCCTACTCAAATGACCTATTTTTCTATTGGACAGTCTGAGTATATATTTGAAATTGTACTTGAAAGTAATTTATTAATTGTACGTATTAATTTGTACACAAAAGATAATTGAAGTGGTTGTGACATTCTAAAACCTTGTTTACTACAGGTATAGAAGATAATTGAAAGTTATTAATTTCCTGTGAAGGTAGTTGATTTCGCCAATGTGGCAGCTATAGTTTGCGAAAGGTATTGCATGTAATGTATTAATGACTTGTGAACATTTCGTAGATGCTAAAAATGGTGAATTTTTTTATGCCAAGAGTGAGCATCACTAGTGTACGCTCATAATTGATGAGCGCAAATAAAAAGTTAATTAAGATGATTACTGAACTCTATTTGTAGGCACTGAAGAGTCCCCTTTAAATACAACGAATAAAAATAAATTGTGCTTGTTCAAAAGAACTGTGTGAAATAATTTTATTGAAAGACCTTGCATTTTGTGATGTAAGACGAATGTTTTTGATGATGGTAGAATTCTATCGTCTGGAACATGTTGGTTAGTACGGACCTGGAACAAAGTTCTGAAAGACGTAATGACACTCAAAAGTGTATTTACGTCACTTAACGTGTCCAGCGAGATTAAAAACAGAATTATATTTTACAGTTCATTGCAATGATGGCGAAAGGCCAATGGAGGAAATGACTGAAGGCCCACGGCAAAGACCCTGCATGGGGCTGTAGGGATGGCAAAACACATAATGTTTTCCACCAGAAACATCGATATATTAGTATCGATAATTTGCTTTCGATGTTTTCTTCATATCGATATTTAGATACAAGAACATCGATTTTTTTTTTAATTTTTAATTTTTTTAAATAAAGGGGTTTAAGCACGTAGAGTAGCAGCAATCCACAGCAATATCGTTGTTCGCGTCATCGTCTTTATCAAGCAGCACATTTCGCCTGTGCAATCTGAGAAAATTTGGAGGTGCTCGTGTTATGAATGTATGTTATTGCTAGGCATGTCATTGCCCGGATCGACAGTGAAACACGAAATCGATAGCAAAACACGATGTTCATTCTTGTTAATTTTATTCTTATCATTCGATAATAATTTTTGCATACTACTAACATGCTGGTAACCAAACAATAAAATACATTCCTTTTAAGACTGTAATTAAAAATGAATAGGAAAATAGCATGTTTAGTAGCCTATAATTAAATAATCGATGTTTCCCGTCGATTTCCATCGACATTGCGAACCCTTCAGCGATGTATCGAAACATCGATATATCGATGCACATTGTGGATGTTGATAATTGTCTGTAATTCTTTTACTCTTTCTCTCTTTACTCAATCTCGGCTCATTAGTCGCAAGCAGCCCTACTACTTCTTATCGCGAACATTTACACTTCTTTAGTCGAGTCTATCTTTAGGCACTTCGTTAACTTATCTCGGAAAGATGTCATAAATATATTCTTCATGCTTTTTGTGTGCAATTCAACTGTTTGTATGCGAGTTCATTCGCCTTTATTCGGTGATAAATGGATTGAAAATAAAGACTTTGAAGCAAGTTTTTAGGATATAATTCAGAGAAAGAGAATCATCTAATTTGCCCGGTTTGATGCGAAATCTATCTCAAAAGCTTTTCTGTATCTTTCATGGAAATGAACTTCTTTCTTTGATTGCCATATCGTGCTTATTTTTGTCCAAAGTAATGTCAGTTCACAGTTGAAAAGCAAAATAACCATAGATAATAAAGTTTATTTCTTGTTATGAAAAGTTTATGAAAGTAAACGAGTAAATTTTCTTGAATTTCATAATTAACAATGACAAGAAAAAATACGAATTGATAACTCCCCACTAACACAATTGATACTCATAAAACACTTCTTAATCTGGAAGACATACTTAGAGACATGAATATTTTAAGGTGTGTTGTTTCTAAAGTATTATCTAACAGATTTATGACTAAAGTATTGAAATGGCTTTCTAATTTACAACATGATTTTTTAATTCTTTATCAATTCTTGGAATTTCAGTATTAATTTATATCACATACTTTCGAACACATCAGGGGCATTAGCAATGTTTCTTCTTTCGATTGAAATCTTGGAATTATTTCAATATTAGATTTTCTTCGTATGTAGTATGTCCAAAATAGCTTTAAGAATCATTTATAAATAAGTGATTTATTGTCTAAAGCTAATACTAGCTAATACATTTCTTGTCTTTTCTCTGGAGTTCTTTCCCTTTACGCATGTGTTTTATACGTAAATCTGGTATCAAAATTAAAACCTAAGCGTCTTACTGAAGGTGTTTATGGTAGGTTAGTTGAGTTTATTTTTTCACTGGGAATATATTCTACTTTTCAGAAAAAATATGGTGAAAAATGTGTAGTGAAAATGAAAATAATTAATAATTTACTTTTATTTGGTCTCATTCGCTAATTATTTAGTAAATTTTGTAGTTTGTTGAGATGTTCTTGAAGTATTCTAGAAGCCTCCGCTGGATGTCTGTCTGACGCTCGCACAGGTGCATCGTCGGCAAATGTGGAATTGAAGGCAAATGTGGTACTGATTCTGGGATGAATGCAAGTCAGAAGTTTATTGTACAAACACGTAGTAATGGACGTTCTTGGGGGACGGCAGTTAAGATTTTAATAGGACCTCGTGTAGGTACTCGAGGTTTTTCTTTAGTTCGTTCACTAATCCTTCACCCGCATATTTTCACGAATGGCAGCATTATATCCAGAAACGCAGTTTAGTTTACCAGGTTTAGTTTACCAGGTTTAGTTTACCAGGTTTAGTTTACCAGGTTTAGTTTACCAGGTTTAGTTTACCAGGTTTAGTTTACCAGGTTTAGTTTACCAGGTTTAGTTTACCAGGTTTGGTTTTTTTCACGAAGTTTACCAGGTTTAGTTTACCAGGTTTAGTTTACCAGGTTTAGTTTACCAGGTTTAGTTTACCAGGTTTAGTTTACCAGGTTTAGTTTACCAGGTTTAGTTTACCAGGTTTAGTTTACCAGGTTTAGTTTACCAGGTTTAGTTTACCAGGTTTAGTTTACAAGGATATACTGCCGTCATTGTTAGCATGGAGACTCATAATTACTCCGCAATCCTCTTAACAGTTATAACTAGGGCCAAGATTTTAATGACCTAAAATCAGCGAAATATTCAAGCATTTATGACCTAAAATCTATATAAATATGATCTTTAAAAAAATAAAATATGACCTATACACATTTATTTTTTAAAAATTCCTGTTGATTTTTCAAGTATAACATACATACAAAATTCACTCAAGAACTGACTGTGAGGATGTTACATGCGGTTTTCAGTCGTTAGAACTAACTAGCGTTTAAAAAATGCTTGTATTCGCAGCAATATGTTCTGCACTTTTTCAGCCAGATGACCACGAGCTCGACCCAACTCACTCCGTTAAAATTCACTTACGTTTCCAATAATCGTTTGTGATGTAATTGTTGAGTTTATTTGTGACAATATCACTTGATACATTGTCATGCGAGACACATTTTCAAGCTCCTTATTCTTGTGTCTTCGAAAATATGACATACGTATGCATTTTGAGGAAAATTTGGCCAAAACATGACTACTACATTTACTAAAAAACAGTCCTTAAAAATGTAACAAATATACTCATTCATGAAAACTTTTGGCCAAATTTTGACCTTTTACTGAAAACGGTGCAAATATGACTTATATGCACAATAATAATACGTTTTTCTAATCGACAATACCTGGATTCGTGCATAAATTGTTTTAAAGTTCACCCGAAGGTTCAGAAAAACGATGACTTGTCATTAAAATCCGGGCCCTAGTTATAACAAAAACATCAATTTACCATTACAAGTAGACAATGTATAAATATTAAATACAACTTACTCAAATAAAAAACAAACGTTTTGAAGTGAATAGTCTCGAGAATGAAACTTTCTATAAGAATTCCCCAAATCTTATTTCTGATCTGAAATATGCTATAAAATATAAATTACTTGTAATACAAATGTGATCATTTATATACATGCTTTGACGAGTTTACTATCTCTTAAAAGAGCTTGGATTCACTTATCGTGTCCCTGAAACAAGGAGTGCAGCTATGACGATCATGCGTGACGGACGCCGCCTGCGAGGCAGGGCTCGTGCCAGTGATAGGCTTATCTCTGAAGCGAAACGTCCTCCCCACTTGCTATGCTTGAGCTTCAGATTATATCAACGTGAGCTTTGTTCGTAAGTGGAAAGTGCCTACTTAGGATCTTTGTATGTACATCGCTTGTGTAAGGTCAATGGGCAAGATTCGATGTGCTTTCGGTTGTGATAAGCAACACTTCGATTACACAATGAATATCAAAAAAGTAATTACAAGATTGCTTACAGTAAGTGCAAAAATGGTTTTGTGAAATGCTTTTTTGTTCTTGTATTAATAGTGAAGTGTTATGAAAGTTTTTTGTGTATTCTCTGAAGTTTTTTCGAATTCTTTTATTCTGTAGAGAATGATGCTGTAGAAAATAACGGAATTAATTAGTAGTACAATTAATTACGATTAAAATGTATACATTCTATAAAGGTTTTAAAGTACTTCAATCAACAATGGCATTTTTGTATACCAGCATTACAAATGAACTTTTCTGTTGCAAGAAATGGTTCAAAATCGGGCATGTTTCGGCACAAATGATGACGTATTGGTATTTTATGGCAGGAATGATTACGTTTTCACACGTTCAACCAATCGCAGCGAGAGAATCGTGGGGAGGTGAAGGTAAACAGAATCGGTCCACTGTTATCTTGCACAGATGTCCAATACCCGAGGTGTCACAAGAGAGTTGTCTCACAAAATTGAGTTAGATTCTCTTATAAAATTATAATGCTGTTATACAAAATGAAATTTAGGTAACTAGTTATTTTAAGGGTCTCTTTTGCTTTTTCCCTAGAGTCATAAATAGGGAACGAAATTTCTAGAACGATTTTCCTAAGGATGAGCCAAAGTGACAGTTCGCGAAAACAAGTGAACATCACTTGTATTTCAGAGAAGTATCCCTCCACCGCGACAGCTGTTCAGCCCCTCCGTAAACTGTTTCGTTATGGCTCCTGTGAAGACATCACTATCCAGAAGTCTAAGAGTTTCGCTGAGGTACTTACGCGAGTCTGGGAAATAATAAACAATTTAAATACATATGTGGAAAATCTTTTAACATGCTCTGACAACGAGTAAAAGAAAACTGCCACGAATGTAAATAGAAGGCGCTCTCAATCACAGCTCGCCACACAACAGCACAGGAACCACGTGCATAGATACGCATCTCGCATTCAGGTCTCGGTTTTAAAATAAACATAATATTTATCACACACAAAGTAAATTCAACGTAATATATAAAGGAAAAAATAATTTCTACAGAAGAGCACATAACACTGCACTTCCTTATTTCAATTATTTCTCACGGCGCACTATATTTTTGTCGGACGAGGACATCACAAAAGGAAGCGTTGAAGCCATTTACAAGTTAGCCAACTGCAAACGAACAAATGCAGGAAGGGAGTCCATTGGGCTCGAGGGCACGACGACCACGGAACCTCCAGTTATGTTGCCAGCACTGGCTGTCACTTTGGCTCATCCTTAGGAAAATCGCTCTATATTGTAATAACAAAAGCAAAATATGTGCATATATATCTATTTGTTTTTTCTAAAATACGAAAGAAAAAATAGAAAATATATGAAATAAAAATTCGTTATATTGATTAAAATTACATTCCTCAAGCGTTTTGCGAACACAGTACTTTGCCGATCAGACCTTAATATGAATTCAGAGCGGCCGAAAGGGAGTTATACATCTACAGAAGAAATTATTCGCTAGTTTCATCCGAATATAATACTTTCGTAGTACACATAATGTTGTTTACGAGGAGCCGGCGCTCAAGTGAATAGTACCGTGTAGTCTGTGGTAGAAAAAGGGTGGGGGGTAAAGGGAGCATACGCCCTCCCTCCCCGACGTCAGAAAGGCGATAAGATAAGTATATGAAAAATATTTGTTTTATCAAGTTACGCATGGGGTCTAGGAAACATGGAGTCTATGAAAGACTTGGATGAAGTACCTTCTGCTTCATATACATCTGCTCATCCTTTATCCCGACTACACGATTTTCAAGAAGCAGAAGGGGGGTAGGGGAGGGGTGAATTTGATATTTAAAAGTGAAGGTCCGGCAATAATACAAGCGCATTGCGTGGCGTTGTATTTCAGCAACAAACCTAGTTTTGAAGTAACATGTATTTTGAACTCGCAATTGAAATGTTCATTTTCGATTTATAAACATATTAAAATGTAACGAAGTATGAATCAATTGATAATATATTAAAAAATGTAATTATACCAAAATATGTAAAATAAAAATGGTTCCAATTCGTTTGGAATGTCGTGTTAAGTCTAAAAACTATTAGTGAATGCAGGTATCTTGCTCCCTGTAAAAAATATGTACGAGTATGTACATGAAAATCCATTCCCTAATCATAAATATCAAGTTTTTTTTATTTTTTCGATATATTTTTCTTCTTCCAAATACGTTTTCCAGTCTAAGCGTGACTCAACTGTTAGGACTTTTCTCAACTGTTTATAGACTTCACCTTGCTTGGTCTGGACTGGTAAACGAGAGCAGTGGAGGGGAGCGCAGCGAATGAAGGGGAATTAAGAAGGAACTTAGAGGGGCGGGGCGTGACGAGCTGTGCTGGGTGGAACTGAGTGGAGCGGAGCAGGGTCGGAGATGGACCGAACTAGGTGACAGTCCACTGTGTATCGCGACAGTCCACTGTGCTCCAAAGGAGCGGTAGAGCCTAGGTTCGAGTCCCGACGGAGATAGGATTTTCGACACTAGCTTTTCAGCTAGGTTGAATTCAGTCGCTGTCTGGAGAAGAATTCTAGCGGCCGGTTGCTCTGATCGCCAATAGTCAATTTTTTGGGTTTGTGGTTTCTCCGATCAACACCAGACGAATGCCAGAGGAGTACCCTAACCAACGGGCCACGGACTGCGAGCGATATTTCCTTCCTCTTCCTTGTCCTATCCTCACCCCTTACACACACACACACACACACACAGTTACACTTAATATGAACTACACTACCACACATGCCGGGAGACTGGTCGGGGACTTGGAGCTTGTCCCGACTGGTGCCCCACTGGTGGGAGATACTTGGTTGGGGAAAACCCCGCTAGTTGACGGTAGGTCGATTTCACCATCCAGTGGGGGAGGATCACAGACAACTCCCGATGAAAAGCGTGTACTACACTTACGGGACTAATGACCTCTGTAGTTGACGCACCCGGAATTTAATTAATGAATCAATCGCGGGGCGGAGCGGGACGGAGCGGGGGCTGGGGCGGGGGCTGGGGCGGGGCGGGGCTTGGCGGGGCGGGGACTTGGCGGGGCGGGGGCTTGGCGGGGCGGGGGCTTGGCGGGGCGGGGGCTTGGTGGGGCGGGGAGGGGCGGGGCAGTGCAAGGTATGACGTAGCAGAGCAGGGCGTCGCGGAGCGTCGCGTGGTGTGGCTTCTCTAGCATTGCAGCGCAGCGCGAGGTGTCCTTGGCCCAGTGGGTGCCCCGCCTGCTTCATTAGCGGAGGCTCGCGCAGGCGGCGTGGGGACGGGGACGGGACGCCATTTGTCTGTCCGCCGGAGGTGAGGTCAGCGGGCGGGCCGGCGTCTACGCTGCACTCGGCGACATCTGCGCATAGAGCGCACGCACTACCCTCCAAAGGAGAAGAGAAAATGTTGAAAAGTAGTTTTTGCAATTAGTTTTTAATGTTAAGCTTAATTGCATGAGTACATATCTTGAAAACGAGCGATGTTAGGAACGAGTTTTCAAATTTATACGAATGCAATATAGCAACATTATAAACGAGTTGCATCCCCCTTTTTTTCGTGTAACAGCTGTATACATTCATAAGAGAAGCAAAGCCGGCGGCGCTAGCCGAATTCGTTTACTACGCTCCGTGAAGTCACGAAGGTTAAGCGAATTCGAGACTCGCGGGTTCTTGGTTGGGTGACCGGCCAGGAACCCCGGGATCTAACGTCGTCGAGCCCCCTGGCCGAAGGGATAAAGGGCCTGACTGCGACGTGACGAGACTTGACAATTATTAAAAAGTAAAAAGCACATTAATGGAGGATTACTCCCCAGTGCAAAGTGCTCAACGCCCCTTAAGGGACTTGGAGACGCGTTGCGTCAAGGTCTAGATGCAACAAATAAAAAAAAAGTTCTTGTGACGTTTCCGATGTTTGACATCTGTGCGAAAAAACTGTAGTCGGCTGTTCCGTTTACCGCTACCATTCCTCGATTCTCTCGCTGTGATTCGCTGAATATGCAATGACTCAATTATTCGTGGCGTAAAATGCTAATATGTCATCATTTGTGCCGTAAAATGGTCAATTATGAACGATTTCTTGCAAGAGAAAAGGTGGTTTAAAATGTCCGAATACAAAACACTATATATAAATTGGAAGAGATACGGGAAACATTCATAGCATTTTCACCTTAGATAATTGTTACCACAAGTTGACACCTTCGTAGACGCTCTCTGTATCCTACTATGTACCTAATGTTCTTATTGTAACAGTAGAATTTGCAAATGAATAGGGTGTATAAAAATATCAAAAGGTAGCTAAAAGTGGATTCCTTGCATCACGACTAAGAAGTGACGAATTGTTATTTCTTGCAAAATCTTAGGCGTTTAAAGAATATCTTTTCGCAGTCTTAGAATTGAAAAGTAAGGGATATTAACTGTTCCTACATATTCTCAGTTCTAGAAACAAATTTATTGTACTTCCATTTAGAGTAGAAGGATGAAAATTGGGATTTGTGTCATCCGGTGTGTAATTTCAATTCTACTTAATAACCTTAAGAAGTCTTTAGAAACAAAAGTATTGAAATTCAAGAATACTTGCGTTAATAACCTTCTAAAGTAAAAAAACACGTGAGTCGTAGCTCACGGTTTTACTTTTCACGCTAATCTGCAAGGGAGAGGACACATGTAGTTTCGTGTTCAGATGTTAAGGGCCAGTAGATTATTGAGTAAGGGAGCAAGTTCAAGAACAGCAAGTGTGGCATTCCCCAATACCCCAGGTGTGACTCTAATGCCCCAAGTGTGGCATTCGCTGAATCAGGGCCGGTGACTATGACAAATGTTGGGTAGCAATGGCGATTATGCAGATTATTTAACGAGTAATATTCCTAAAATATTTGTTTATTATGTGCTTTTCGCTTAAATTATTTTATTCCTGCGAATTTGTGTTTGTAAAAGAATGCGTATTTGTAAAAGAATAAAACATTTTCTTGTTTTTGCTTTCGAACTGGGTGCCACTCGGTATACATTTCGAATGGCCCATTTTGCATACTAATGCTCTGTAGTAGATTGTTTCGGAAATATTCTACAAATGGATTCCACGAATCTGTAATATATTCCTTGTTTTGGCCACAGAACAACAACACAATGACCTTGTTTGGAAGCGGAGTGATAATAAACGTATACGTATCAAATGATCGGAGAAATGAGTTTTTCCAACTCGTGGTTCAAATTAATTTGGTTTTAATTGAGGTACATCAGAACAGCAAATCAATGAAAAATGTCGAATTGCTAAAATTCCGTGTTAAGATGCTGATGGAGGCCAAGTATTCGCCGACACGTCAACATTCCTTTTTGCTTTCTCTCATCAACAATATCAATAATATTTTTTTGCACTGTCTTTAACGACAAGAATTAATGGAATGGTTCAACGCATGTTCTATCATCGAAAGGACGTGTATTTCTTGTGAAAAAACTCAGATCTGAACTCATTCCGCGTTATATCGCTTAGATATTACTAGATATTTCTGTTTCAACTGGTTAATAAAAGTAAATTTACAAGAAAGTAAATGTCAAATAATAGTTATGTAAATTTAAATGGCAAATATGTAGCTTCCTAAACTACAGTCGTGTTGATTTGTAATGAGACTAAATATCAATTTTCTTGTGCACGGTTTTATGTTAATTCAGTTAACTATTTTATCGCTTAATTGAAACAACAGATTGTAATATAAGCTTAAATGAAAAAAATATGCTAAGATGGAGTAATTGGAATCTGTTTTTTCTGCAGTTGAAAAGCAGATTATAAATGTTCTGCAGTTTTCTGCAGTTAAAAAGCTACGTTATATACTGAAGAGTTATGTAGGTTATTTTACTACGTTTTGATAGGGATATTGATATTATTGTTTCAACTAAATCGTAAGACGTGGTATGTGTAGGATTTAAAACATTCAAATGTCAGGAAATCAGCAAAGGTTGAATATTCGTTTTACAATTCAAGGCATACCAGAATTCGAATGACCCATCTGCAACGCTTGATTCCTGCCGAACATGCTCTGGGGCCGGCTAGCCGTCGATTGTGGAGGAATCGCGCGGCGTGTGGGTCCCGTTGGCCGTCGGATGCTGGTGGGAAGAGGGAGGGGCGGTGGGAGGTGGGAGGTGGGCACGCCCCACCCAACGACCGCCGTCCGCGGCGCTCCTCCACTTGCTGCTTTCGACCGGTCGACCTCGCTGCCGCACTCGTCGCGGCCGCGATTTCCTCAAACGCAGCGCTCACTCGCATTCACGCGCATTTCAGGTGCCAGCGCTCAAATGCAGCTCTCTGGTCCCACCGGGAGCGGTAGCTCAGTGCATCAACTGATGTCACTGCAGCGCCTCTGACCGGGAGGTCCTAGGTTCCCACTCTCCACGGAGGCAGGATTTTCGACACTAGCTTTTCAGCTAGGTCCAATTCAGTCGCTGTCTGAGGAGAATTCTTGCGGCCGGCTGCTCTGATCGGTAGTTTTCCGTGGTTTCTCCGATCAACACCAGGCGAATGCCGGAGCAGTACCCTAACAAACGGGCCACGGACCGCGCGCGATCTTTCCTTGCACTTCCTTGTCCTATCCTCTCCTCTTACACACACACACACTTACACTAACATGCACTACACTGCCACATATTCCGGGACACCTGTCGGAAGCTTACGGCTTGTTCCAGCTGGGGCGTCGCCCCGCTGGTGGGAGAGTCCTGGTTAGGGGGAAACCCCACTAGCCGACGGTAGGTCGGTGCCGGATCTCACCATCCAGCGGGGGAAGATCACCGCCATCTTCCGAGAAAAAACATGCACTACACTAATGGGACTAATGACCAAAGCAGTTGACGCGCCCGGAAACACGAAAAATCAATCAATTATTTGCACTTGCCGTTGATCTGGATCCGTTCTTTGCCTATAACAATCGAGATCCCACCTTTATTACGGAAATCCATTTGCGTTGTTCACAGCAATGTGATGCTGGTCTCGTGCTAACACAAATTGCAAGTTTATTTATGAAAATCATTTCCTGCGATGCGCTTACGGCCAAGAGATTGAACCCCGAAAGATCTTCGATTTGACCACTGCGTTTAAATTACAAGACAAGTAGTTCGAAGTGCACATTAAATCTCATGCGGTAAACATAATTATCAGAGTGAAACAGTAAAGTCACTAAGTAAACTCTGAAATTAAATGATTTGGTAGAAACCACCAATTACCTACAATTTGTATTGAGTTTAAACGAGTGAGAATAATATTAACCTTCTTTCTTGAAGGAAAGACGATGGGGCGGGATGTGGTTATTTCTATTCATAACCGTGATTAAAAAAGATGTTTTCGATATTCTTGCTGCTTCATTCTAGTTTTTTGTGACTATTATTTGAATGAATTTGATGAATGATAAATTTTCCCTCTAAATACCGGTTTAAGAAAGGAAGTGTTACGTACGTTTTGCCAAAGGTCATGTGAAAAATACTTTTACAATGGGGAAATTTTTCGGAATTTGAAACTAAAGTAAACAATTGAATTATGTGAATTATAATAAATTGTATTACACTTACAAAAATACAAAATTAGAAAATCACAAATTTGAATATTTACTAGCAGAGAACGTCTCAATTACTGAAGAGATTACTCGACAATCAGTACACGGTTTATGCCATAAATTCTCGAATTTAAGCCAACGCTAGGTGAGCGGAACCAACCAACTTTCTGACAATCACACTCTTATTGCGATTGCAGTTGACGGGGCAGCATTTATCAGGAAACCTATCAGTTAATATCCTGACACGTCGGGGCGCCTCGAAAGCCCCGCGAAGCCGCGCGGCCACCATTAAGGCTGTTCGTCAGCGGCGGCGCGGCGCTCTCGCCTCGCTTTGACAGTCGCGCCTGCGTATCACGATTAATTTGCCAAGGCGCCCCGCCCCTCCCCCTTCTCCCCCCCCCCACCGCCCAACGAGCAGATCCGCGTCTTAACCCTCGCCCTCCGGGCGGCGCACAGCGGCGGCGGCAGCGACTGAGAGCGGCGTGGAGGGGGCGGGTTAATGAGGGTGATGAAAGCGACGCGTTTATGCGCCCGTGCGCGCCCGCGACGCTGCCGCTAGTGCTATGGTGGAAGGTGCCCCGCCCCCCTGCTGCCGAAGACTGCCGTGCCAGCGTCATCGCTACTGCTCCTGCTGCCGCCACCCTGTCTGCTTTAGTGCCTGCCCTCCACGCAGAGCTCACCACTCACCTAGGAATAACAAGCCGCTCGTCGCATTAACTCACTAACCAGCGAAATTATCATTTGGAGAACCAGTTCAATTCACGTCCGCAAGTTGTTCGCTCGCCCACTGTGACTTCACACCGCTTTCAGGGGGCTCATCGCTCTGGCCGTTCCCCATTCTCCTGATTTGTATCCAGGCAATTCGGAAGCGTCATCGGGATATTAACTATTGCTTCCTTCTGTACGTCCATCGTACCTTCTCAATGTCGATATCCGCGTCTTAACCCTCGCCCTCCGGCCGGCGCGCGGTGGCAGCGGCGGAAGCGACTGAGGGCGGGGCGGAGGGGGCGGGTTAATGAGGGTGATGAAAGCGACGCGTTTATGCGCCCGTGCGCGCCTACGACGCTGCCACTGGTGCTATGGTGGAAGGTGCCCCGCCCTCCTGCTGCCGACGACTGCCGTGCCAGCGTCATCGCTACTGCTCCTGCTGCTTTAGAGCCCGCCCTCAGAGCTGCTTGGCTAGCGCACCACTCACCTAGGAATAACAAGCCGCTCGTCGCATCAACTCACTAACCAGCGAAATTATCATCTAGACAACCAGTTCAATTCAAGTCCGCAATTTGTTCGCTCACCCACTCTGACTTCAGACCGCTTTCAGGGGGCTCATCGCTCTGGCCGTTCCCCATTCTCCTGATTCGTAGCCAGGGAATTCGTAAGCATCATCGGGATATTAACTATTGCTTCCTTCTGTACGTCCATCGTACCTTCTCAATGTGGACATCCGCGTCTTAACCCTCGCCCTCCGGGCGGCGCGCGGTGGCGGCGGCGGCAGCGACTGAGGGCGGCGCGGAAGGGGGCGGGTTAATGAGGGTGATGAAAGCGACGCGTTTAAGCGCCCGTGCGCGCCTACGATGCTGCCACTGGTGCTATGGTGGAAGGTGCCCCGCCCCCACCGCTGTCAATGGCCGTGTCTGGGGCTCCGCTGCCGCTGCCACCACCCTGCCTGTTTTAGTGTCTGCCTTTAACGCAGAGCTGCTTGGCTAGCGCACCGTTTACCTAGGAACAACAAGTCGCTTGACGCGAAAACTCACTAACTCGCGAAATCACCACCCAGAGAACCAGCTCACTTCAACACTAATATATAGTTGTTCACTCGCCCGCTCTGAAATCATACCGAGTTGGGGGGCCTCACTGCTCGGGCACTTCACCATTCTCTTTATGATAATCCAGGGAAGCCGGATATATGATCGGGATATCAACTGTCACTTCTCACATAAGTTTCCCATTTCCACCAATCACAACTAAGCGAGAACGTTTTGTTCCCATGATCCGTATTGTACTCAAAAAACATCATTACCGTCTCCTTCTTCGCACTCCTAACCAACAGCTACTACTAACGTGGATGTAATTATTGGTACCACGCCATCACCACCACCACCACCACCACCACCACCACCACCACCACCACCACCACCAACACCACCACCGTCCTAACCCACTGTTACCTCCGCCACACTCACCATCTCCTCTATTACCTCCGCCACACTCACCATCTCCTCTATTACTTCCGCCATGCTCCCCATCTCCTCTATTACCTCCTCCACGCTCCTCACCCCCACCATTACCTTCGACATGCTCCCCATCCCCAACATTACCTCCACCACGCTCCTCACCCCCACCATTACCTTAGCCATGCTCCCCATCCTCAACATTACCTCCACCATGCTCTCACCATCATTACCTTCGCCACGCTTCTCACCCCCATCATTACCTTGGCCATGCTCTGTATCCCCAACATTACCTCCACCACGCTCCTCACCCCAAATTACCTTCGCCACGCCTCACCCCCACCATTACCTTCCCATGCTCCCATCCAACATTACCTCCACCATGCTCCTCACCGCAATCATTACCTTCGCCACGCTCCTCCCCCTCGCCATTACCTTCGTCACGCTCCCCATCCCCACCAATACTTCCTCCACTTTCACCGCCACTGTTCATCGCCGCCGAAACCAGCTCCTCCGTCGCCGGCGCGTGTGTTCGTCAGGCGCTCCCTTAGCGCCGGCGCGCGCAGGCGGGGGCGGCAGTGGGCGCTGCGCGGCGCCGCTTCGTCTCGCGCGCAACAGCCGAGACGCGGCGCGCGTCAGGCGCTCGATGGCGCCGCGCCGCCTGCGTTTGAAGCGCGCGCGATCGATGGCGGCGGAGGATTTAGTCGCTCGGATTTAGTTGCGCTTCAGAGCTAGCAGACGGATACAGCATTGCGCATTTGCCAGCACTGCAGGCGATTAGCACAATCAGGGTCTTCAAGCAGCTCCGAGTCGGCACGGAGTGTGAGCGAATGCACGCTTGCAATCTGATCAGAAAGGGAATCCGCTGAAAAGTTGTCAATCAGAGTGAAAATTTTTAAATGTGGGTTTGTACCCGATTTTTATACGTGCTACATTACTTCATCATTAAGTACTTTTCCGCTCACTGAATTGTTGTTAGCAGAAACTTGCGTTCTTCTTACTCCAAAGTGTTAGTCATGTGACTGATAACGCTTTTTTTGTTTTGAGTAGACCAGACGAAAATTTCATTTTATATTACTTGTCCAGAATGCTTCACTAGAGGTGTTCCTTAAGGATCATTTTTACGCTTGGATATCCCGTTCCTCTTGAGGATTTACGGTTTCTTGCTGATAAATCACATTTTTGACTCGTTTCTTAAGTAATACATTTCTTAAAAGTATTAAGCAGAAAGTCGATAAATAATAAAAGCCTTTGATTGATTAACACACTATCTTGCCCACAAGAAAAATCATCTCAGCACGTCCCAGTTTACTTCTCAATACGCAAAAGGACGAAAGTAATTCATCATTGTCAAATATCGAACACTACACTTTTCCACATGTTGCATCGCTGTCTCAACCAAGGAGACATTAGTCTTCATTTCCTGCGAGGCTCGTCGCCTTCGGAGTTGGAACAGCAGAAGGGCTTCGAAGAAACCGTAGGAGGAGGGAGGGAACTTGTCAGCGCCGTCTCGATTGACATCGACCCGAGCCTCCCGCCCCCTCCTCCCTCTTTGCGGCGGACGGAAACCCGCCCCTCCCTCCTCGTTCCGCACTTCCCTTCGATGGGAAGCTCTCAGCGCCTAAAAACGCCCCGGAAGTGCGCGCCCTTCGATTTTCATAACGTAATAGTGCCGCGGCGACCGCCGCCGCTGCCGCCCTCTCCGCACCGCCGCACAATGTACCGAAATAGATAAAGTGGTGAGCATAATAAATAAATAATTCACAATGAAAACAATAAAATAGTATAAATAATAAAACATAAAGCTGACCCCGTGGCGCAGACGGTTGCGACAGCTATCGTCTGCGTCGAGGAGGCATGGTCGCATCAAATTGTATCGTATCGCATCGCATCGCTTCGCACTATATTGTGTCTTACCGGATCGAATCGCATCGTATCGCAACTCATCTCATTGTATCGTAATACCGTGCGCGTATTACGATATCGTACGATATCGTATCGATATGGCAATTCATCTCATTGTATCGTAATACAGTGCGAGTAACGTATCGCGCGTATTTGATATCCGTTCGCCCCACTGTGTGTCCCGTGCGCCGTTCTGGCGTCCCCACTTCCACACCGAGCTCGTCGCCGTCATTCTCTTCAACGTGAGGGAACGCTGCCAGTTGACGCCTCTGCCCCTCCCCTCCTCATCCTCACCGCCTTCCTCTCTGCCTCGCTAGTGCCCTTCCGCTGCATTACGTTGTCGTCGCCTTTTCTGTGCCCCTTTCAACGGATCCGGTGGCACGCCTTATGTCAACTGTCCGGACTTCGAGCTTCTCCTCGTTGTTTTCTTTTGCTTCTCATTTGCCCACCTCTCTGGCTTGGTGTTTGTCTAACCCTGTGCTTTTCCGTCGATCCTTGTGTAGATGGCGGATGGCGTAGGGAAGGTCGAGATGAGACTGGAGGGGAAATAAATGAAAGACGTTCCATACAGAATTCAATATTGCTATTCGGTTTATATGAAAAGAATGTGCAATGAGACAAACACAAAATATACTTTACAGGAAATAACTCGCGCATTCACACGAATCGAGCACTGGAAATGTTAAACGTTGCCTCCTCTCTTGGGGTGCATATCCACCACATACCGCATTTCTCTGCGATGGTGGGTATCGAACTCAATAAAGCGGTAGCCATAACTTGCAATGACGTAAGTGACCACACGCATACAAAGACAGAAAAAGGGGACCCTTGACGGACCCTTGACGGACCCTTGACGGACCCCTTGACGGACCCTTGACGGACCCTTGACGGACCCTTGACGGACCCTTGACGGACCCTTGACGGACCCTTGACGGACCCTTGACGGACCCTTGACGGACCCTTGACGGACCCTTGACGGACCCTTGGCCCTTACAGGTCGGCAACATATCCCACTTTCACAAAAATGCTTCGCTAAGCGAATAACTTCCAAATTCGAAAAGATTCTGGAAAATGCGAGGTCCACAACCGATTATGCAGATCGCATCAAATACCTGTCACTAGGAAACGGACATTTTTAAGACACCACAATTGGAAATGGAAGTGGCGTTGATGAAGTCGGCGGTAATTTAATTCGAGGAATCCGTTAATTTAAAACTGTCAATGTCATTTTCACATTCAACATGCATATCGTAATAACTTCGTAGTCTATCGAGAAACATCGTCTAAGCCATTAAAATGTCTTCTCGAACGGATATTCGTAAACCAGGTACCTTTCTTCTGCACATTCTCTGAAGTGGAATAATTGCAATTTCCCAATTAATGTTTTGTGTATCATCAGTAAAAGTTCTCGTAAATATCATTTGAACAATATCATTGCTTATAGGTGTGAAATTACATTTGGTACCGTTCCTCTTGCAACACATACCGTTGACGTAATAAAGGCAAGTGTAGTGCCGAATTCATCAAAAGACTCCAAACTATGATTGTATTATAGTAGTCAAGGATGTCGAACTTCCAAAACCTCACAGGCGCCACCTAAAAACCTTTACTAGGGTTTCGGTCTATATTTTCATTACTCGGGTGACCCATACCTAACTTCTCCGTATTGTTGATAGCGGCACTTTGCCTGACTGCCCTGATACAGGAGGGGGGCAGGATGGAACCATGTGTGATATCAGGCCGTAAGATTCATAAACCAGTGAAACACATTGGGATGATTTTGAATATCTCGCTTCACTAAAAAAAGAGGACTTATTTACGGTGAAAAATCCTTAAATCTAAACATAACATTGTTTCATTACGGGGTTGATGGCCCCGGCAGGGGGCGCGCCCTAGGCGCACAATATTCTCGCCCGACGTGGATAAAAGGGACTTTCACGTTTGACTAACCATTCGCGAGCCACAATAAATGCCACCGCGGGCCGCCAGTTGGCAACCCTGGTATAAGTCAATGAATACTGAAATCTTATGTTTTATGTCTCCCACATGATCTGGTGTCCCAGTAGAGGCTTTTGAAATAGTTCCTTTTTGCAAAACCGAGATGAGTCCTAGACCATTACTACACCCAAATTATAAATAAATTTGCTTCGTTTTAGATTTCAGAAACAACTACCAAACAATTATTGGAATAGTTGAAACATTCGAGAAAATGTGATTTTATCATAATAATTCCATTCTACATTTGCCACAACAAAAAATGTTTATAATTGGAACAATATTTGGTTATTGAGTTTACGTAACTGATTTACTCAAAGAAAATAAATGATAGATTTAAATCTCTGTTAGATCTTATTTTGTAAGAAGATCCTTATTGATTAACATTCAATGATAAATATCAACATGAAGACAAAGGTTAGAAGCTCCTTATGTAGCAAATTTGGAGGCTCCGTATTCCGTGTATTTTAAAAATCATGTAACCCTTTATCAAAATCCATCCCCTGAAGTGAAAAAACTGTTTGTTCAAATAGTGGTTCGGTAATGCAGCACGCAAAGCATTTATGAATTACGGATTGCGGGACAGTGGTGTAGACGGGGCAAACTCGGAGTGAGGTTGGTGGGAATTTAAATTAAATTATCTTTCATTTTGCTCTATAAATAGTGTTAATTCTTGTTACTAATAGTTTACTTCTCTTTATATTCTGGGTTGCATCCGTTTATTTCTGCCGCTCTAATGTAATGAACATGTCTCTATTAAAGGCTTATTTCGAGGCAATATCTTAAAGAATATTTTAGATATTATATAATTAATTTTTACTTTGTTAAATAGTTCCGAGTTTTGGGATGTTCCGTCTTTTCAACCCCCGCGCGCACTGGTGGTGCCCTCTGCAATTTCATTAATTGAACAAACCGACGACCGCTGGCGCTGCCGCGGCTACTGCCCCGTCCCTCCTCACCGCTACCTGCCCTTCCGCTCCCCGCGTTGCCCCGCGCCACCGCGCGCCGAGCACGGCAAATGTTTGAATCATTTGGCGGCAAACACAGAGGCATTTGCTAATGGGCCATAAAACGCACAGCCTTTATTCCGCGCGGCTCTAACCGGCCCACCCTCCTCGTCCGCCCTCGCCTCGGCCCTCGCCCGCCCTCGCCCGCCCTCGCCCGCCCTCGTCCGCCCTCGCCCCCGCCCTCGCCCGCCCTCGTCCGCCCTCGTCCGCCCTCGTCCGCCCTCGTCCGCCCTCGCCCGCCCTCGCCCGCCCTCGCCCGCCCTCGCCCGCCCTCGCCCGCCCTCGCCCGCCCTCGCCCCTCCTCGTCCGCCCGCGCGGCTCTAACCGGCCCACCCTCCTCGTCCGCCCTCGCCTCGGCCCTCGCCCGCCCTCGCCCGCCCTCGCCCGCCCTCGCCCGCCCTCGCCCGCCCTCGCCCGCCGCCTCGCCCGCCTCGCCCGCCCTCGCCCGCCCTCGCCCGCCCTCGCCCGCCCTCGCCCGCCCTCGCCCGCCCTCGCCCGCCCTCGCCCCCTCGCCCGCCCTCGCCCGCCCTCGCCCGCCCTCGCCCGCCCTCGCCCGCCCTCGCCCGCCCTCGCCCGCCCTCGCCCGCCCTCGCCCGCCCTCGCCCGCCCTCGCCGCCTCGCCCGCCTCGCCCGCCCTCGCCCGTCCCTCTGGCCCCGCTCCCTCGCCCGCTCCCTCGCCCGCTCCCTCGCCCGCTCCCTGGCCCGCTCCCTGGCCCGCTCCCTGGCCCGCCCCTGAGCCGTCCTGCGGCTCCCTACTCTTTCCGCTCCGGGATCCGCAAACCGTCAATGCCACTCCACTGACACGTCACGTCCGAAACCACCCCGCCTACCCCTCACCATAACCCCCACCCGCTCCTGCCACTCCGTGGCATCCGTCCCCCCGCCCCCTCCGTTTCCGCTCCCTTCACCATTCACATAGACCCCACAGTCTAAACGCCACCCTGCCACTCCGTGGCATCCGCCCCCGCCCCCTCTCCGTTTCCGCTCCATTCACCATTCACATAGACCCCACCGTCTAAATGCCTACCCGCCACTCCATGGCATCCGGTCCCGCCCCAGCGCCCACTCCGTTTCCGCTCCATTCACCCTTCACATAGACCCCACAGTCTAAACGCCTCCCTGCCACTCCGTGGCATCCGTCCCCGCCCCCTCTTCGTTTCCGCTCCATTCACTATTCACATAGACCCCACAGTCTAAACGCCTCCCTGCCACTCCGTGGCATCCGTCCCCGCCCCCTCTCCTTCCTTTCCATAGCCCCACAGTCTAAATGCCTCCCCGCCACTCCGTTGCATCCGCTTCCGCCCCCACTCCGTTTCCGCTCTGTGCCGCGCGGCGCGGCGCCGTCTGTCCGAATAAACTGGCGCGTGCTGTCAGATGGACGAGATAAGCGGCGCGGGCCGCCCTTCAAATACGCGGCCAATGCGACGGCAGCGCGCCCCGCGGACGCGGTCCGCGCTGCGCTGTGCGGTGGAAACCACGACCGTCAGGTGCGCCGGCAATCAGCCGATCGTTGCCATCTCTGTGGCTCGAATTCTCGCATTCGGGATGGTAGGCAGATGTAGAAGAATCCGCCTAAGTATAAGCGAAAATGACAGCTCGCTAAACAAGTGAACATCACTTGTCATTCAGAGAAGTATCCCTCCGCCGCGACAGCTGTTCAGCCACGCCTCTTCGTAAAGTGTTTCGTTATGACTCCCGAGAAGACATCACTATGCAGAAGTCTCTCTTCGCTGAGGTATATGTACGTACGGGGCGAGTCAGAGCAATATTGAAATTTAGTTACGTATGTGGAAAAATCTTTAACTTGCTCTCATATTCAGAAAAAAGAAAACTGGCATGAATCTAAATACAGATCGCCACCTTACGCTGGAAACACGTGAACCAGTACGCATCTCACATTTATGACTCGGTTTTAACATAAACATAATACTTATCACACAAAAAGTAAATTCAATGTAATGTTTATAAAAAAATTACAGAATTTCACATAGCAATGCACTTTCTAATTTTAATTGTGTGTTGTGGCGCACTATATTTTAGACGGACGAGGACATCACAAAACGAAGCGTCGAATTTACAAATTTCCCAAGTGCAAACAAACGAATAGAGGAGGGGAGTCTAATGGGCTCAAGGACACAACGTGCACAGAACCTTCAGATATGTTGCCAGCACTAGGTGTCAAAACGGTCATTTGTTATAAAAATCGCTCAATAAATGAGCGTGAGCTTCGCGATGATCGGAACGGAAGTCAAGTTCTAATTTTCTAGCCTGCAATTCCTATGAGACAAATGTATGGATTGCCAAAGGAAACTATTGTTGCTACTTCACACGCATTCTCGTATAATTTGTTACCACAGTCCACTCTGGGTATAGAAAACTGGGATCTTACATTTTTGATTCAATAAAGAGAGGTTCACTAATAGTATATCAGATTTAAATGAAACGATCTTACGCCCCCACAGTCTCACGAAATGTTACCTGTGACTTAAGTTCGCTACAACCGAGAGTTCACTATATCTAAGTTCGCTTTTTTTTTTTTTTATTTTATATAACACACATTTATTCATTTTGGAAGATTTACATCGTTCAGTACAATTACTTTGCAGATGTATTGTTTCAGACTTATTCGAGTTAAAATAGCTAAGCTAACTTAGTCTGTACATTGGAGAGAATACTCTTGGGGAGAACCTCGGTGTTAAGAATCGTGGTTGGATAAAATTTTAAAGAATGCTTCAAAAGGGAATCTATTTTGTATTCGAGAGTAGGTTGGATTTTTCGCTAGTTTGTAATGGGATCCTCCTGGTATGTCTGTTAGGTTTTGGTAAAAGTTGTGTGATATTTGTGCTATTTGGTTTATTATTGTATTGATGTTTAATTCTGAATGAAGTTGTTTATTACTTATGAACCAGGGGGCATTTGTGATTAATCTTAAAAATTTATTTTGCATTACTTGAATTTTATTGACATTTGTGGGGGCTGCGTTTGTCCATATGGGGCATGCATAAAGCAGTAGTGGTCTGATTATTGTTTTGTATAGTGTTGTACTGTTTGTGTATGACAGAGATTTATGTTTGTTGATTAGTGGCCGGAGTTGGAATAATTTAGTTCTAGCTTGTTTAATTTTGATATCTATGAGGGGTTTTCCAGGTTAGTTTTGTGTCCAGATGAAGTCCTAGGTATTTTATGGGTTGTGATGGTGGGGTCCAGGTGATGGGAGAGTTGTTTATTATCTAAGTTCGCTGTAACAGAAGTCGATTGTGTGTGTGTGTGTGTGTGTGTGTGTATATATATATATATATATATATATATATATATATATATATACATATATACATGTGATAATTAATATTATAGTACTAGATAACTAATTGAACCCGCAAAAGGATTTCCAAGTCGGAAAAATATTTGGCAGGGCTATGACCTATACCTAGAAAGCTGCGCATGCAACAGAATTTCTGATCCCGAGCATCTGAACCCCTGATCGATAGTAAAGGAATGAATTACTTTTCTTCTTGATTTTCACAGATTGAGGCATTCGAATTGCATCCGCAGGTAGGTCAAGTACACACAGACGCGTCACCAGAACGCGTACGAATACGAACAGACATTTTAATTTCAACGCGAAACTAATGGGTACTGAATATTCCGCATGCGCCACTAACGACGATAACACAGCACTTAACTGCGACGCTCTCCGTACCTGCCCACTTGGCTGCTGACAAGGCCACGTAGCGTCATTCACGAAACCGCCACGTAGCCGGCAGCACCTCCGCCCAGACGTAACCCTCGCTTACGCATTGGCCACTGTGCCCACCCACTCGGCGCTATGTTTTCAAGGTCACGTTCAGGATATGTGACGGCATTACTTTTTCTTTCTACCCGTGCACGTAAACACGAACGTCTCTTTGTCTAGTCGTCTGTTACTGTGAACTGTGTCTTTCTAGGCGGGCACGTAAACAGAACTGCCCAGGTAAAACTGCACAAGTGAATCTTGTCTTCTCGCTTTCTTCAGAATTGTTATTGAACTTATATTGATTGTATTAGCGCGTAAACGTATACCGGATTAGTTTACGTAACCCTGTGAAGGTGAAAGCTGTTCTATTGAACAGGACAAGAAGTAAACCTGGACAGATAAAACTGATTCTCATTAAGAGTATGGTTGAACACGAAAAGCGCAAATCCGAACGGGTAAAACTGCAAGTCTGCGAATGCCTTATCCATATAGTTAATTAGTCACGGACGAATAAAACTTGACGCCTGCAAAAGCTTTAAAGATAAGCTTAAACTAGAAGCGGTAAACCGGGACGGGGAAAAAATTGGACGTTTCCAGGCGCATTAGGGATAGTTTAAACATGAGACGTAGAAACCTGGACGGATAAAACCGACATGTGCAATGTGGGACGTACGGGAGCCGGGGCCCCTAAACCTTGCTGACGCATCTGCCACCGAGCAGCGTCGCCCCACCCAAGGCTTTACAACTTCCTGAGCTCGTTGGGTGCCCGGCACGTCACGGGCCGGGAGGCCGTAAACGCAAAGCCAACAAACGAACTAAAAAAAAAAAAACAACCACAAAAAAAAAAAGAGTTTACGATAAACATGAATAGACTCGTTGTAAAAGAGAGGTCTGTTTCGCGACAGTTTCAATTGTATCCGCACGGCGCGCGGCGGTCGCGTCTCGCTACGTGTAACCCGCCGAAACAAGCGAGGTTTTATGTCCTCGCGCACCGCGTGCGGGGTGAGGGCGCGGGGAAGCGGGGAGGGGAATGTTTAACGACTCGATTCCCCGACTCCTCCTGCTCTGCCGTGCATTTGTTCGGCGTTTATCCCGCGCCGTGTGCATGTGTGCGCGAACGGATCGCCCGTTTCATATGTCGGCCGGTGGCTTCGCAGCAGGTTGTGCGGTGCTGTCGGTGATGTTGGGGTCCCCGTGAGCCCGTGACGTGGCCGTATTTCTGCGGCAGCTTTTGTGGCGACACGCCGTGTGATCTTTGCGTCTGACGGGTGGCGTTTGCTGTTGGTTCGATTTTGGTTCGCGTTCGGGAGTTTATGATGCGTATGAATTCATCGGTTAAAGAATAATTTCGATAACTTTGCTTTATTCTGAAAATTTTCTGGAGTGCTGATTTCTTGAATTATTTTGTTTTCAACAGTAACGACACGTTCAGTAACACGACATACAGTAACGACACGTTCATAGTATACAAAGTAGAAAATGAACAATAAGGCATTCCAATAGAGAAGCGACCATTATCAGATATTTAGTTTACCATGGTAGCATTTCTATGTTGTAGTCAAATTAATTTCAATGGCCAAGGGCCAATACTTTTACGGTAGAAAGAATATACTAATATTGATTAAAATTAAGGAATATTCTAATTATGCTTTCTTTCTGATTTCAGGTGAGTTCTTGCTTGACTATTGCCACAGTGGTGAGTAACAATCTTCGAAATATATTTTAAACTGATCAAATGTCGTTGATATCAGTATTATACTTGTATGATTTATTGAGTACTATCATTTTATTAAAAATGTTTCGTTGCTAAGAAGGGTAATTTTTCTGAATATATTTTTAATAAAGAACCCTACTGTTTAGTTGGAATATGATGCAATAAATTACGAATCTATTCTTTTGTTTTCAAAAAATATTTGGATTTCTCTATTATTCCATGTCAATGAACTAAGTTACGTAACACAATTGTATTATATAATGGATTATATTACTTAACTATCTTATTATGTGATTTATTTTAGACTATTTGGCTTCCCTTTGTTTCTTCCTGGATTTAAAATCTTCAGTAATTGAAAATGTGATATTGTCTCTTCCCAATCGAATTCTGACATTCAATCTCGGCAATTACTGAACTATTCAAGGCGCATACGATTGTAATGGAAGAAATAGAAATGTAAATTGGTTTCCTTTACTTATTTCATTTATATCTTTTTTCAAAATTTCCGGAAAGATGGTTATGAACTGAATAACCAGAGAAATGTGGCATTATTCTGTGTGCGTTTTCTTTGAATTCATCGCTTAGTAAAACCAGTGGTTGCCGCAGTGACCTCATTGCGGCAATTTGTAGTAACAAACAAATTCTTTTTTTTTTAATAATTCATGTCGTGTTTTCGTCACATGCTACGATTCAATGCATTTTGCCCAGCGTTGCGTGAACATGGGGACGGAATGAGTGTGTTGCATAAGCTTCCGGCGAAACTGTGAGATATCCATGCGGCTTCCTGCCTCTCAAAAAGGGCGCAGAATAACATTAGCGAGCACCACCTGGACCTGGGGATAGAGGTGGCATAAAACATCGAAATTTAAAAACATCGACATTTTAACATCAATGTTTTCCTTTAGAAATTTTCTTCAGATCGATATGTTTGTTCAGAAACATCGATGTTAAAAAAAAACAATTCTCATATTTTAAAATAAAATTTCCAGTATCTAATGTAGTTGTAGATTGCTCGTAATCTACGACCACTGAAAATCGTCTCTGTTGTCGATCCCCGGGCGGTACAAAACTGTTTGCTATTTGCAACCTTTCTCCAGTGTTGTTACGTTCTTTCATTATTTTGTACGTGGTAATATTGTTAAACAGCATTTTAAACCTTGGCTATTTAGAATATTGATTATAAAATTAAGATGGGAGACAAATTTAAGGAATATGCTTAAAACTAATATTGACATGTTATATGTCGCATTAGAACCATTGATGATGTATGAATAAAAGTGAATAAATGGAAAAATAGCAAAACAATGACCTTTTTATGCTTCCTTCTTTACATTCGATAAACATTATTTTCATAATTTTTCTTATAAACCAAAATTAAATGATGTTTCTATGAAGCTCCTCTTCCGGTTTTAATTAAGTACTGTATTTAAAAATCGAAACAGAATGGATAAATACCAATTGTTTCATCACATTTAAAACATCGATGTTTTTTGTCGTTTTCATCGACATCGGAAACCTTTAATATGATGTATCGAAGTGTATCATATATATATATATATATATATATATATATATATATATATATATATATATATATATATATATATATAAAACGAATTATCGATGTTTAGCTAAAATTTTCTGTCATTACCTGGGGAAGATCCAAAGTGACACGCACATTCCTCTTTCAACACTGGTGCATGAAGTAAATACTCAATCCGTTCTTAGCCGTGCGCGGATTGTCGACGCACACCCCTATATTTTAATATTATTAATTAATAGGTTTTTCGGCGTGAATAAATTCTCAACTGATGTCCGAAGTCAAAAAGAGAGCAATTCTAAAATACATTATTTTCTACGTTATTATCTTTGAAGTCTTTGATGCACCAGTAGGAGTCGAAAAAATACTATAAATATATTCAAGGCTAAATGTTCTTTGATGATTTTGAAAATTGTTTTCTTAAATTAGTTTTTCACATTTATAATAGATAGAGGGGGAGAACGAAAAAATTAAATCTTGCGAAATTAGCTGCCATTTACCTGTGCAGTATTTACAAATTTCATAATGTTCAATAATTTTTTAAAAAACATTAAGCATGTAGTCATAATATTGATATTATTTATTTTAGTCTTTATTATACTAATTGTGTGGTCGTAAATTCTAATAAAATTTGCCTCCTATACACTTTTAAAAACAGCCCAAACAGGCTGGAAGACGGCTTCCGATCATTCGGCAAACACTCTCTGTCCGTGAAGTAATTAACAAGGTAAAGCGGCCCCGAGAATTTGCAGCAGTCCCCCATTAAATTTATTCCTAAACCCCAAAGCAATATGGCGATTATACATGTTTTTGTTGGCAATTGTGAAGTAATTATCGCTCGAAGATCATCTTTAATAACATTTTAAAACCTTTTGTTTCACATGCACAATAAATTATTTTTATTTTTATTTAGAACAGATTACGACATGCATAAGTACTTATGAATGTGTTATATTTCTAACAAATTGCGGGCATAATCCCGAATAATAATAGTAGGAATGGAAAGGAAACCGTTATGTTTTTAATTAAATACTCGCCTATTGCTAAATACATAATCACATTAAACTGTCTTGTTCCTGTGTCATTTTTAAAAGATCTTCATAATGTTTGCATTTTGCCATGCTTTTTCCCCTACTCCTGCCCTTACCCTGCCTTTACCATGCTTCTCCCCCTGCCTTTCCTCTTCCCTCCTTTGCCACGCTCCTGCCCCGGCCCTCGCCCTTGCCCTGCATTTTCGACATTCCTGTCACTGCAATCTGCCCTTGCGTCTGCCCCTTGCCCTACCTCTACCATGCTCCTCCCTCGCCCTTTCCTTACTTTTGCCATGCTCCAGCTCCTGTCCTCGCCCTGCATTTGCCACGCCCCCGTCGCGGCGGCGTGCGGGAGCGCAGCGCGTGCGGCGAGGCGCAGCACCGTGCCGAGTACGCGACACGCCCTCCGTGCACGGCTGCCTCGTCTTACATCGATTACCCAATCAATCACCCGGCGCGAAGCGGCCGCAAACGGCGACGCGCTCAACCCGCCCCCCGTGCACGGCTGCCTCGTCCACCCTAGCGCACCCTAACTAGCCCCACGAGGAAACACTGCTGCCACAGGCCGTGCTCAACGCGTCCCATTGAAGGGCGAAATAGATCTTTGGCTTCCGATTTGCCCTTAGTTTTAATTACACGAGGAGCACGGATTGAATGCACAAAGTTTTCAATGATTCGCCTCGGGTAAAGAATAAATGTTCGGTTGGTGACTTTGTTGCTAGTGTGTCCTAGGCTTAAAGGACTTTGTATGGGGACGGATGCAAGACACAGTCTCTAGATTGTTGCGATACAGTGTCCCGCGTTCTCACCTAGAGAGCCTGTTGTGCTACAGAAATCGGCGAGGGATGTCGCGAGACCTGGCTTTATGTGCTTTTAATTTGTACTTGAACAACTTAATGTTATTACGAAAAAAATACCGGGAGCGGTAGCTCAGTGCATCAACTGATGTCACTTTCCCAGATGCCTTCAAAATTCAGATCTTGTTTAAAAGCTCCATTGTTTATTTCTAATGAACAAATTCATAATGAATTAGCAATTCTACCTATCAAAATTTATTTTCTATAACTCCGTAAAATTTTATTCTCATGTAAATCATATACTATCTACCCTCCATTTTCAGATAGGTTAACATCAAACAGGATAAAACGTAAATTTCCGAAACATTTCTTCCGTCCTCTTTAGCATTTCTCATCAACAGTAAAGCTCACCTATAGGAAATAAATTTGATTTATTTTTCGAATGATGCATTATCTATATTTTGTTTCTCCTTCAACTCTTATAATCTAAAATAAATTGTACATTTTCTCAACCTTCTGCCAAAAGCCTCACAGGCCAGCGCATGTAAATATTAAAAAAAACAAACTGTATGCGTTGCTACCACCATGCCGGCGGCGGTGGAGGCTGCAACCGGAAGTGAGCGATACGTAGCGGCGGCCACTTCCGCCCGCCCTCGCGCAAGCGCAGAACTATCGCGCCGGCGACAGAATTCCTGCAGGCTGCAATCAGTCATCTTTGCCATGCTTTTTATAGCTATGCTGGAAAAATGTTGGTCAGGGAGTTATGATTGCTAGAGGTCAGTGAGATGAAAAACTGGATGGTGATAGGTAGGGAACGGACTTTATTGTAATAAGAAAAGCAAAATATGTACATATATGTACTTATTTTTTCAAAAATATGTAAGAAAAAATAGGAAATATGTGAAATAAATATTCGTTATAATGTTTACAATTCCATTCTTCAAGCGTTTTCCGAGCAGAGTATGTTGCCGATCAGAACTTTACATGGATTCAGAGAGGCTGAATGAAAGTTTTACATCTACATCCGAAACACAATACTATCGTATTATATACAATGTTGTTTACGAGGAGACGGAGCTCAAGTGAATAGTACCGTGTAGCCTGTGATAGAAGGGGGAGGAAGAGAGCATACTCCCACCCCAACTCTAGAAAAGGGATAAGACAATCATCTGATTTTTTTATCGAGTTACGCATGGGTTGAAGTTCCTTCTGCTTCACATACTACATCCGCTCATCGTTGATCACGACTACGCTGTTTCCAAAAAAGAGCGGGGCGGGGGGAGATAAGTTTGGTAATTAATAGCGATTGTCCGGCGTTAATACATTGCGTATTTTTTAAGTATTTCAGTAACTAAGTTAAGTTTTCAAGAAACATATATTTCGAACATCACAAGTGAAATGTTCATTTTCGACCTATAACTATATTAAAATGTAACAAATTGTGTAGAAAAATATGTAAAAATATAAAAAAAAAAACATAAAAATGGTTAGCATATTTCAAATGTAATATAATGTATTTACATGAAAATCCGTTCCCTAGTGACAGGTTTTCTATTAGCTTTTAAGTGGGAATGGGAATGTTGCTTACAATCCTCTTACACAAAACAAGTTGGATTCAGAATTTCAAAACAGGAGACACATTGGATGTGAATTATAATTTTCTTATTTGCGAAACAATGTGGAAATAGCATTCCACTAAAAATAAGAAAAACATTCTACTGAAAATAAGAAAAACAGCCATACTGTGGTTTATATTTAATATAAATATTTTGTGTAATGTGTATTTAAGGTTGTGTATCTGTTGGTGGTATTAAGGTGTAATGTGTATTTGTTGTTAGGTGCTAGTTATCCTTGAATAGACCTTTGGATTTATTGGATATGTTCATTATTTAATTTCAGTTTCAGAACTAATTTATGTGTAACAAATAATGAACTGTATCAAATAATTTTTCAAGAGCGTCTGAAACATCAGATTGGGTATGGACAGATACACATACCTCCTGCTGTTTTGCATGGTGTGGAGTAATTTAGAAACTCCTCGATTCATGACTCTATTACCCAATTTCTATAGCTTTCGGTTGCGGAAGCACACACTTCCTAAAGAAAATCTCAGTGCATCAACTGATGTCACTGCAGCGCCTCTGACCGGGAGGTCTTAGGTTCGAGTCCTGATGGCGGCAGGATTTTCGACAGTAGCTTTTCAGCTAGGTATTCAGTTGCTATCTAGAGGAGAATTCTAGCGACCGGTTGCTCTGATCGGTAGTTTTCCGTAGTTTCTCCGATCAACACCAGGCGAATGCCGGAGCAGTACCCTACCCAACGGGCCACGGATCGCGCGCGATCTGTCCTTCCTCTTCCTTGTCCTATCCTCTCCCCTTACACACTCACACTAACATCACTGCACTACCACATATTCCGGGAGACCGGTCGGGAGCTTAGA
Source organism: Teleogryllus oceanicus (assembly GCA_964035755.1). Taxonomy (NCBI): domain Eukaryota; kingdom Metazoa; phylum Arthropoda; class Insecta; order Orthoptera; family Gryllidae; genus Teleogryllus; species Teleogryllus oceanicus. The sequence goes on along the minus strand of CAXIVR010000012.1, from coordinate 26,617,012 downwards.
GCTTGTCCCGGCTGGGGCGGTTCCCCGCTGGTGGGAGAGTTCTGGTTAGGGAGAAACCCCACTAGCCGACGGTAGGTCGGCGCCGGATCTCACCATCCAGCGGGGGAAGATCACCGCCATCTCCCGAGAAAAAACATGCACTACACTAATGGGACTAATGACCAAAGCTGTTGACGCGCCCGGAAACACGAAAAAATCAATCAATCAATCGTATGAAAATCCGCATTTTCCTGTTAAACTCTAAGCTGTGGTACATTACTCGTAATACTGAAGTTTTGAAATGGAAGCACTGCGCAGAGTACTTCAGTGATACGGGAGGTGTCTGCGTGTGTAGTTTGGAAAGGCAGAGCGGCATAATGCCTTGACCCAGCATTACAACCCCTCCCCGCAGCCTAAACTTCTGGCAGCGGAAGCACGCAATTCCTCATGAAGGGGATCTTCCTGCGTTTGGGTTTCAATAATTGGCCGATATAACCGTTACTGTATTACAACATTCAGTACCTAATAATATTAGGCGCTGGGCAAGAGGCCCAGGTTTTACAGTTATAAGATGACAACGCCACCTTCTCAATGAAGTACCAGAAGTCCCAAAACATATAACTACATACTAACGTGTGACATTATTATTATTATTATTATTATTATTATTATTATTATTATTATTATTTAATTCGTACGTTTGTATTACTTTAAAATGTTCACTACAGTATTCAGTAATAGCTCTGAGAATAATTATCGAAATTTTAGTTGTTCACGTGACACTGGAATTGCATAACTTACTTTTGCTCGTGAAGTTCCTACGTAATTATACTAATTTTTATAGTTTTTTAGCAATATTTTCAAACAGGATCACCGCACCTCACTACAAATAAGTGATAATGTTACAGAAGGTCACTTGCTTTGAGAACACTGAGAATGAAAGTAGGCCAACGTGAGCAATATCACGTTGCCACAGCCCTTCCCCATGCCACCGTCTAAAGTTTTGGCTGCGGAAACACGCATTTCCCCATGAAGCTTGTGGATCTTCCTGCGTTTGGGGTTTCAATAAGCGGGCGACTAGGCCCTTTCCGGATTACGGTTGGGCGGGGAAGGGGCGGGGAGCGATGAGTTATAGAGCGCCGCCGCCCGATATGGGGAAATGAAATATTAATGCCCCGTAATAGCCCCGGCAAGGAGGCAGTAAATCTGCAACGAGCCCCCGAGTATTCGGGTGAAGGTCGCAAGACGGAGGCTAGTCGTGGTTTGGATGCCTACGCTCCGATTCGTGCAATGTTGCAAGTAAAAATAGTTCCGGAATTTCTTTTTAGATCACGAAGTCGTCGTCTTCTTCTTCTTCTTCTTCTTCTTCTTCTTCTTCTTCTTTCCTCCTCCTCCTCCTCCTCCTTTCAGGGATTAAGGTGATGCCTGTTCCGTCTTCACTTGCACTTCAGCTCCATCTCTTCCTGGGCCTCCCGACATCTCTCCTACCCTTCGGTCGGTATTGCATCACTAAGCGTGGAATTCTTTCTTCACCCATTCTTCCAATGTGATGTCTCCATGATTCTCTGTATTTCTCTATCTTTTCACTTATATATATCCAGCATCACGAAGCAAAATCGAAAAAGAAACTACACATTTTCGTTGTCTTGCCAGGAGTTGTGTATTGGCATAATGGATCAGCGGTCCGCCAAATAGTAACATCCATTTGTAAATAATAAAGTAATAAATAATAGTAATAAATTTGTGCAGTGCTACTGCTGTAGTGAATTTGTGAAGTGTTGATGCTACAGTGCTTGTGAATAGTTAAATCAAGATTTTCTCACCTAGTATTTGACAATATAAACATTGAAGCATTTTAACAATTACAGTAACTTGGAAATTTCTAATGTCAGCCGTGCATTTCATAAATCACTTGACATTTAATGAAATGTGATTTAGTTATTCTTTGTCCAATATTCTCAAGTGCCGTTATTTTTCGGACAGGTAAAGGGTAATTTTCTTAGTTCTTTAGACCTTGACAGTTTGCCAAAGTATTATATTTTATATGGGCAGGAGGGAGACTTCTTTCCTTTCAAGTAAAATTGATGTCAGAAGGATTTTTTTTAGCTGCAACTTAATTCCACGTTTTGTAAGTAAACGGAGCTCTTTCCGCTTCTATCCTGTCAGAAAAACGGTCTCAGTTTGCGATTGGCGTACACATTTTTCTCAGAACTAATTTTTTTCGAGTTAGAGAACTCTTAGAACAAACTTGTGAACTTTTTTAACTTTCCTCTTTCCACACTGCAAGTAATACACAAGAAATATTAAATGTAAACCAGCGGCAAGAACAGATTCCAGTTAAATCAATATCTTCAAACCGAGAAGTTGGCCTCGGCACTCTAACCACATTTTGAAAATTCAATTTGGGGCTGTGTGCAAATCAGCGGAGCACGATAGTGTCAATTTGCACCCTTTAATTGCTCATGACAGTGTGGTGAGGAGACCGTGGTACTAATACCGTCCGTCCTCGCAACTGCTTTTGCCAACAGCCCTCGATCACTTTTGTAATTAATTAGCGATAACCCATTACTGCTGACCTACGTAGCGCCAATGCCTCCGGCAGAACAGCTTTGCGCGACGCCAAAGGTTGAGGATTCGCATCACGGCGAAGGCGAGATATAAATAGCAAATATTGATATTCTTGTAGAAGCAAACAACCCACGAAAAATATCACATAAAATCATTTACATAGTTGTTCATTTACTTGTAATTCTTTCAGTGACCGAAGGCATCAAACCAGAATAAAACTATAATGATGATGATCTTGATGATCTTGACAATGATCTTGAAGATGATGATTAATAGTAAATACCCTCATACTCAGACACTACCAACACCTCCACTCTAACCACCACTTCCACCACCACTACCTCTAACACCACCACCAATACCTCTACCACCACAACTACCCCTGCAATCACAACTACTACTTCTACCACCATCTCCATCGCACCCTTCCCTCTCCACCATTACCAACCAACCCTCTACTATCACCACCACCACCACCACCACCACCCCCCCCACCCATTTCACTACTACCACTGCTATCACTACTACCACTACTATCACTACGATTACCACTATCACCAGTATCACCCCTACCACCAGTCACCACTTCCCCCACTAGTACCATTACCACTATCAACAACAACGACAACCATTACTGTTTATTTCACAGTTATGATTTGTACCATTGGATATTTCTACTACACTCTTATCATTCTTTCAAGTAGGTTTTAACATTCTATCTCCATTTCTTTTCTTCTGGATAAAAAAATGTTGCTTTCTCGTCTCTTTACCGGATATCCTTTATAAACGTAATCTGGGAATATTGTAAGTAGAAGGATAAAAACATTCTAATCGGCTGTGACCGACCGTTTTCGTATTTGTAATGACGTATCTTTCCATCTCTTCAAGTAATTTGTGTTTCACTTCGTAAATGAACGGGAATGAAAACGATTCTGGTAAGACTTTGTGAGCCTCTATATTTAAACTTTATTTTCGAAAAAAAAAATGTAAGTACAGGTGGCGGATTAATTTTAATTTACTTGTATAACAATGTATTGTAATTTAACTTAATCGCTGTGTGTCGGGCTTAATCGCTACTGTGTTAATTGGGCTTAATCGCTGTGTGTCGGGCTGTAATCGCTACTGTGTTTATACAAGTGTGATTGGCAACACTGCAAGTAATCGCTTGAAATAATGCTTGCAATAATTTATCCATAAATCATAACTCGCCCTTTTATAAATGATTTTAAAACGAATGCACTAGGGAATTAGAATTGTATTTCGAAATTTGATGCTACGCTCCAGTCGTTACTTGGAACGCGTATTTATCGTTTTGCCTTGTCGGTTCTCTCTTCCGACGTGATGAAGTCGCATGAAGCCCTCCATCCAGCCTAGAGGACGCGTCGGTATGCCGCGCTCGAGGTCCTCGTGCCGAGGGGAGAAACTGCGTGGGCGTCAAGTTCGCCGAGAGCCTCTGGGGCAGCCTGCGAGGGATCTCAAAATGGCGTCCTGCGGGCCACATGCGGCCTCCCATTTGAATATTTCGAACGAACTGCTGGGCCTCAGGAGACTGGATTCACTTCAGCCATGATGGCCAGATGTGAAAATAATATAAAGAGGGAGACGTATATTTGAAAAAAAGGTGTCCAAGATTCAGAATTTCAAACTGAATATTATAATTAGATTAGAAAAAATGTTCATGAAACCTACTTATTTATTTTTAAATAAAATAAGAAGATATTTATAAATTCGGAGAAACCAGCTGATGAAAAATAATAAGAAATTTTTGAAAAAATGGCTGGGCCATTCGAAATTTATTAAATGCTTACACGTATAAATATTAACATAATTATTACATTTCTTGCTAACGTTATAGTGAATATGCAGTAAAAGCATCACGTTATTTTTTGGTTATAAATGTGTTAGAGCTCTGTTCGTTCTTGAATCTAATTTTCAAACAGCGTGAAATTTCAAACGCCGCCTTGCGTGCATTTCACTCGACGAAAATTCGCCTTCTGACAGAAAGGAGGTTGGCACCCCTGCTCCGGAGGCTGAAGTGCGTCTCCAGCGGCGCGCGAGTTCCTTGAAGGCGGCGCGGGGTGGGGCGGCAGGGGCGCGGCGAGGGCGCGTCGTGTCTTGGTCGCGTTGTTGCTGCTAATTCACTTTTCGCGTCGCTGCGACCTGCTTAGCACCTCCCGGCGCGGCGCGACCGGGGGCGGAGGGGGGCGGGCGGCGGCTGGGCGGGCGAGGGCGGGCGGGGCGTAGCGGGCGGGGCGTAGCGGGCGGGGCGTAGCGGGGCGGGGCGGCGGGGCGGGGCGGTGCGGGCGGGGCGTGCGGGGCGGGGCGGCGTGGCGGGGCGTAGCGGGCGGGGCGTAGCGGGGCGGGCGTAGCGGGGCGGGGCGTAGCGGGCGGGGCGTAGCGGGCGGGGCGTAGCGGGGCGGGCAGCGGGCGGGGCGTAGCGGCGGGCGGGGGCGTGGCGGGGCGGGCGTAGGGCGGCGGGCGTAGCGGGCGGGCAGGGGGCGGGGCGTAGCGGGGCGGGGCGTAGCGGGGCGGGGCGTAGCGGGGCGGGGAGGAGCGGGGCGGGGAGGAGCGGGGCGGGGAGGAGCGGGGCGGGGAGGAGCGGGGCGGGGAAGGCGCGGCGAACGACGCAAGACGAACAGCACTGCCACTCCACCCCCCCATCACCGCCCATTCATTGCAGACTCGCGACGTCGCCTACGACGCAGGCCCGCAACACCGCTGCCTCGTCATCGTTGCAGTCTCTCGTCATTACCTCATATCACCTCTCCTCGACATCACCCTTTGTCGGTTCATCTCCGTTCACCGCCGTTCGTCCCTACTACTAGTCAACACATCTCTTTTATAAAAAGCAAACCAAAACCTTATTACCCTCCAAAATTTTGAATATGTAATCAACCACACAAATTTAAAAAAAGCTTCGGTAAATGTTCAATTTTAATTGATATAGTTTCTCGTTAATTGAAAAGTTGTTGGTTGTTTAAACAGGCTTAAATATATAATTTAGTGCCATCTTACTCGCACACGATTTTTAATCATATCTTTAGAAAATTATCTGATCTGAGTGTATGCATTCTAAATTATTGGTTATTGACTTAATATGAAATATAAAAGAAAGAGATAAGACAATAAGAAGAAGGAAATGATGAAGCATGATGATGGAAAATGGAAAACGCAAAAATTGGAAAATGAGACGCATGAAGGAGATCCTTGCCATGAAGGGATTGAAGATCCCCTGATGTTACCCCTCTCGGAATAGATTCACTGAAACGAAAAAAGGAAAATATGTCGGGGGATGCGAAGGAGGAGGAGAAGAATAAAAAAAAGGGGGAAGAAAGAGTATACAATTATTTGAAGAATTGAAATGACATGTTTTGAATACAAGAGTAAAAACATACGAGGAAGTTTGTGAAACATTTTGTTCCTAATAGCATTGCTGAGTGAGCAAGAATGCGCCGATCAACGCCGCAAGGAAAACAGACGCGTAAAATTCTTGGGGTGGTTGGCGACGGTGTGGAAGGGTGGCTGTCCTCATGTTTCCTGCTCGATGCACGAGTCCATAAGAGCTCCCTCTCTCCCTCCCCCCCCAGGCTGGCGCGTGGGGACGCTATCGCACGTGCAGACAGCTCGGCGCTTCCACCCCGCCCCGTCAACTGCCCCGCCCCCCACCGCTCCCCGCCCCCCGCCCCTGCCCCCTCTCCTGCTCCGCCCGCCCCGCTCCGCCCCTGCTCCCGCCCCGCTCCGCCCCGCTCGCGCTCCGCCCCGCTCCGCTCCGCCCCTGCTCCGCTCCGCCCCGCTTCCGCCCCGCTCCCTGCCCCGCTCCCACCCCGCCCCGCTCCGCCCCGCCCCGCTCCGCCCCGCTCCTGCCCCTGCTCCGCCCCGCTCCGCCCCGCTCCCGCCCCGCTCCGCCCCGCTCCGCCCCGCTCCGCTCCTGCTCCCCCCCGCTCCGCCCCGCCTCGTTCCCGCCCCGCCCCGCCACCACCCCTCCTCCTCCCTTCCTCACCTTTCCTCACCCTCCGACGCGCCGCGCCCCGCCCCGTGCCGCCTCTTGTCGCAACCCGCCCCGCCTAGTCCCGCCCCGCTCCCCCCTCGTCCGCCCACGGCCCGCCGTCCGCACGTCCGCCGAGCTGTTTACTTACTCGGAAGGAGGTCGTACCGACCCGCACGCGCGCGCGCCCTTGTCGCCTCGCCCGAGATGACAGTTTCCTGTCAGGGATTTTTCATGCAAGGGAATTCTTTACGTTCGTTCTGAAGCTTTCTGTTAATTATTTTACCCTGCTTTTGCTGCTGGGTGCAGGACGCGGCTCGGAGCGACGTGGCACAGTACTGAAAACAATGAGAATGGAATGGAATGTATTGTAATGCAAAAGCAAAGCAAAATATGTGCAATACGTCAAATAAAGATTTAGGTCGTGTTTTAAATTGCTCCATACAAGCATTTTCAAATGTTCGAATGCAAAAGGCTGCGTATCAGACCTTAATATGAGTTTGAGTTTGGGACAGCTGAACGAACACTTCTGAATTCTCCACCACGCTGTCGTTACAGCTGCCTTCATCACAGATGAAATCATTACTGCCAATGCAAACCTCATTGCCATCGCATTTCTAACTCAAGTCTCATCGCCACTGCCATTCTCTCAATATCCCCCATTCTCTTCTTGTCTATTTCCTACAGAACATCTCCAACATTTCCGTTATTCACTGTCGCTACGACTTTCACTATCACTATCACTACCACCGCAGTTACTTCACCATCAATGTTAACACCGACACCCCTTTTATTGGCCGCGCGACATATTCCATTGCCGTCGTCATAATCATTGACTCTGCAACACGTGCCACTGGTGTGCTATGGGACTGCAGAGGGCCACTTCGGGGAGTGTGGCCCGAATTCGTGTGTTTGACCTTGTACACTTTACCTTTAGCTGGCGTAATGCGCACTTGGGCGCGATGCCCCAGACTTCTTCCCCTCCAAACTTAAACTCTCGTCACTGGTACGATTTTGTACGATTTGTACACGATTTTGATAGGATTTCTTTATCGTGTGTACATTTGCGGGAATTCGCAGTTCCATCAAATTTTTCAGTTTGGTCATTGTCGGGCTACTCCTACATCCTAAGCAGCTAACGACGTATTGTTACGCCTATAGTAACAGAATGTATTGGTTTGAGGGACGTGTTTTGGTCCCACCAATATGGCGGACTGCCTTACTGCCTAAGTCGGCGCCGGATCTCGCCATCCAGCGGGGGAAGATCAACGCCATCTCCCGTGAAAAGAACATGCACTACACTCACGGGACTAATGATTAAAGCAATTGACGCGCCCGGAAACACGAAAATACAAACCAAACCAAACGAAATAAGCAATCACTCGATCCATGACTAAACCCAATTTCATTAAAACTGGAAAAAGAAATGCCGCGAAAACTATCGAGATATATTGCCAAATATTCCAAGATATATTCTCCAAATATTCCCAGCACCACATGTTTTAGCGATTCGGTCGTTTGTTTAATTTTTCATTGCTTACGGACACTTCCTACCTGAAAATGCGCGTTCTTAAACCATAATGGGAAAAAATTATAATAATAAAAATTGGATTTCTAACTTGGGCGAGTTACACAAATTTACAACCCCACTAGCCGACGGTAGGTCGGCGCCGGATCTCGCCTTCCAGCGGGGGAAGATCACCGCCATCTCCCGAGAAACAAACATGCACTACACTAACGGGACTAATGACCAAAGCAGTTGACGCGCCCTGAAACACGAAATATCAATCAATCAATCAATCAACCGGTTCCGCCGGGCCGGGCAGGCGCCCTTCCTATCGGGAGCTTCCCCTCGCTCGCCCTGCCCCTCATCCCATACGTCATCCCGCGCCTCGCACCCTCCTCATACGCAGCGCCGCGTGCGTGCACGTCCCCCGGGGCGGGGCTGGCGTGGGGGCGACGTCTCGTGCCACACGTCAGTTGGCTGGCCGCGGCCAACAGGGCTTCCCAACCTCCCTTACTCTCTCTTGCACAACCTCGTTATTAGTTATGTATCGAACACTATCACTCACGCTCACATTCACAAATATACTGTGTACTGTATGTTATTCTTCAGTACAAGATTCCAATTATTACATTTCATCAGCGTGATTATATGTTTTCGTTCTTTGAGATATCTCATTTAAAATTTCCGTTAATTAATGTGTGGGCTCCCATATTTCTCAAACCACGAATTATTCGCCTACGTATTATAATTGGTTCCTATACTACGTGTTGGTGAAAGAGATTCGTTTTCTTTGCTGTTTGTTGAAGACATCGTGTTAAAACGATACTTTCTAAAGGGGTATAATTTTCTGGGAAGTACATGAAATTGTAATATTTGTGTAATTTCCTAATACGCATTAACAAGTCTGCTGCTTTCTTCAGCTAATAATAGTTGCTTCTAAACTGCCGTATTACTTTCCGCTCCGGTTCGTGGAGTTCAAATGATATAATCGTAGAATTATTAATATTTATGCAGCAGGGAAGCAGAAATTCCTGCTGGTTACGTCTGCTCTTGAATTAACGAATAAGCTAAATTTAAGGTCTATGGGGCTTTTATAGCAGGGGGATAAAAATATCGCGTACAGCGTAATTGCCCTTTTAAGTTGTGTGGTGTTTCGTACGTATTCTTTTTTACGTGCTTAATAGTGTGATGGGAAGGGGGGTGGCTTTGGACACCCTTGAGTGCAGCGCTCGCCACGTTTCGTGTTGCCAGAGGATTTACATAAAACGCTTGAAAATGAATGGCTGTTCTGACCGCGCACCTGGCGACGGACCTGCGACATAAACGCGCAATTAGTAACGATAAGGGCTCCGGGAAGGGGCATAATGACGAATGGCACTCTGCTTAAACAGCGGGGGCGCGCTCACGTAGCCGCTTCTTCAGCACGAGCTTTCTGAAAGTGGTCTGCGTGGTAGGACACGAAGAGGTGCCTCACCGGGAGCTCCTAGGTTCGAGTCCTGACGGCGGCAGGATTTTCGACACTAGCTTTTCAGCTAGGTCGAATCCAGCCGCTGTCTGGAGGAGAATTCTAGCGGCCGGCTGCTCTGATGGGTAGTTTTCCGTGGTTTCTCCGATCAACACCAGGCGAATGCCGGAGCAGTACCCTACCAAACGGGCCACGGACCGCGCGCGATCTGTCATTCCTCTTCCTTGTCCTATACTCTCCCCTTACACACTCACTTTCACTCACATGCACTAAACTACCACATATTCCGGGAGACCGGTCGGGAGCTTAGAGCTTGTCCCCGATGGGGCGGTGCCCCGCTGGTGGGAGAATCCTGGTTAGGGGGAAACCCTAGTAGCCGACGGTAGGTCGGCGCCGGATCTCGCCATCCAGCGGGGGAAGTTCACTGCCATCTCCCGCGAAAAAACATGCACTACACTAACGGGACTAATGACCGAAGCAGTTGACGCGCCCGGAAACACGAAAAAATTAATCAATGAATCAAACGAAGCCGTGCAGCGTAATAGGTGGAATTTGCTGTGGACAATGCGGGAGCAATGTTACAATGTAGATTGACAAGGCACTTTCGTATTGCTGCTACCCGTCTTTCTACCTTTGATCCATGATAGCTTATGTCATTATCATCTGTCCATCAATTTATTTTCCGTCTGAAGTAAGTCAAGGAGGTTTACAAGGTATTCGTTACTTTTTGGGGCTTACATTTTCATCATAGATCCATCATAATTGATATCATTATCATCCCTACATCGATTTATTTTTCTTCCAACTCCCTGAGGTTTTTTTTTCGAGGAAGGTTTACAAGATGTTTCCCATTTCGCCATTGCCCTGTCATCTTTCATCTCATTTCTCCGTTTGTTCTGACCTTCACTCTCAACACTCTATGAACACGAGCGTTTTCTCTCGCTGCGTCTATTTTCGAATCGTTTCTCATTACTCGACAGTATTTTAGAGCTTCAATCCGTTCGTTGTTATCTGCTTGGCCTACGTAAGCCACTCGCGTTTGTCTTCATACTACTTTATTTATAGCTATGTAAATTCTTCAAAAATTAATAAATTAAAAAAATAAAAAACTACTTTATTTCTTTTAAAACTCATCTCAAAATTTGACATTCCTCGTTTCCGCCCCTACAATGTTTTCCATCATCACGTTTTCTTCTACTGGTTCCCGGTTTTACTTTCACCACTCCTTCTCTCCTTCCCTCCCCACGTCTCGACGAGTATTTTCAAAATGTTTCTCTCCAACTGTCTTCTCTGACTTGCTAGCCAGAGGACGGCGCCCCCGGCTACACAGCGGTGCCCCGCTGGAAGTCGCCAGTTCGCACCAGAGCGTCCTGTAGGGACACGGACGGTTTTAAATCTTTAAGCCTCCGGACGCGTGAAAGGAGTTAAATTTTTGAAAAATCTGCCCCCGCGTGCGCCCGGCCGCGTCGGGGGCGGGGCCGGTAGGGCGAGTTATTGCCGATATAAATATCGCGGTCGTTGGCGCTGTTGCGGTGCGGCGTACACGCTGCGAAAGTCGCGCGCCACGTATCGCAGTTGTTGCGGTTTGCGGAAATTTTCGCAACGATTTAGTCGCCGCGATCGAGTTGACTTTTAGAGTACTGTGCAAACGTGGTATCTATAAATTGTGCACGGTTTTGTTTTTGTGATAACGCTTTTTTCCACCGTGTCTGCTTGTTACATCTCGATTTCACGTGGTTTTTCTGAACACGTCTCCATATGCAAGGTAGTTTCACATGTTAGTACTGTTTTGTTGTTTTTTTTAAAGCTTTTCAATTGGTTGTTTACAAGTTTGCGTTAATCTTCTGCGTAATTTCAACTAAAAGAACTGCAACTTTAATTTTTTGTAGAGTGTTCTATGCCTAATGCAAAAAATATTGTTCTATATCTTTTGTAATTATCGCATATTGTGTCATGGGTTTAATGTGAGCTACAGTAATTTGATGACACTTTGGACATTGGATAACTGTCCATTCCGTCATGTTGTATTGTCTATGAATTCCTCAAAGAACGGCTGCGATTTAAATAGTGGATGTGGGTGACAATATTCCTGTTATTTTAAGAATAAGGGGGAAAATACCAATATACTTTTTTTATCCAATTAAAATCTACCATATTTCCCACTACATGAGTTGATAAATCAAGTTATTCATTGACACCAGTGATGCTACAACTCCACAACTACAATACTACAACTGCATTAAAAAGTTTTACCATATATGTATTGTAATACAAGTTTCCTTTTTAGAGAGATATCCAGAAAGTATGAGTTTACTGAGTGCAAATTCACAAGGATATGACTAGTGTCCGTTTAAGTTCTTACGCAAAGAAAATGACAAAAATGATAATATACCCAAACATTTTCATTGTTTCAAAATCATCGGTATTATAGTAGCTACACTACATCATGGGTTTCAATATTTTCCTTTTATCGAATTTCCCGATATGTGGATGTTTGGACAAATGCCTTCCCACTTCCCAGTCGCCACCGGAATTGCCATCTCTAACAGGGGATCGTTGGTGGACAAATGGGCAGTCGCGACCAGGCCGGCAGGAGTGGAGATGGAAGAGTGGGCGGGAAAGTAGACGAGCCGGCCTGTTGACAGGAAAATGTGCGAGGTAAGCGACGGCGACCGAGTGCGTCGGCGGTTGCTTCCATCTGCTGACGAAGGTCTCTGGGGACGCGAGGGGGCGGGGCGGGCGCGGCGTCCTCGCTGCCACCCCCATCGCTGCCACCGCCGCCCGTGCCGCCCCGCCATCGACGCCGCCCCGCCATCGACGCCGCCCCGCCATCGACGCCGCCCCGCCATCGACGCCGCCCCGCCATCGACGCCGCCCCGCCATCGACGCCGCCCCGCCATCGACGCCGCCCCGCCATCGACGCCGCCCCGCCATCGACGCCGCCCCGCCGCTGTCTCTTCCGCCCCCGCCGCGGCCTGCGCCCCAACCTCCACGTAGGATCTGGCCATCCAGCGGGAGATTACCTCTATCGCCTGCGATAAATCATTCACTGAACTTACGGGACTAATGACCTTGGCAGTTGACCCTCGGGAATCACTAATTAATCAATAAAAAATCAACATTTTGGCAACCCTTCGCCTTCCCCGCCGACAATGCCCTCGCGAACGCCTTCGCCGACGCCTTTGTATACGCCCCCAAAGCCATAGCCTTCGCCTTCGCCTTCGCCTTACGCCTTCGCCAACACCTTCGCCGACGCCGACGCCTTCGTCGACGCCTTCTCGACGCCTTCTCCGACGCCTTCTCCGACGCCTTCTCCGACGCCTTCTCCGACGCCTTCTCCGACGCCTTCTCCGACGCCTTCTCCGACGCCTTCTCGACGCCTTCTCCGACGCCTTCTCCGACGCCTTCTCCGACGCCTTCCCGACGCCTTCACGACGCCTTCACCGACGCCTTCACCGACGCCTTCACCGACGCCTTCGCGCTCGGACGCCTTCGCCGACGCCTTCCCGACGCCTTCGCCGACGCCTTCGCCGACGCCTTCGCCGACGCCTTCGCCGACGCCTTCTCCGACGCCTTCTCCGACGCTCTCGACGCCTTCTCCGACGCTTCTCCGACGCCTTCTCCGACGCCTTCTCCGACGCCTTTCCGACGCCTTCTCCGACGCCTTCTCCGACGCCTTCTCCGACGCCTTCACCGACGCCTTCGCCGACGCCTTCGCCGACGCCTTCGCCGACGCCTTCGCCGACGCCTTCGCCGACGCCTTCTCCGACGCCTTCTCCGACGCCTTCTCCGACGCCTTCCGACGCCTTCTCCGACGCCTTCTCCGACGCCTCTCCGCCGCCTTCTCCGCCGCCTTCTCCGACTCCTTCACCGACGCCTTCTCCCGACGCTCTTCTCCGACGCTTCTCCGACGCCTTTCCGACGCCTTCTCGACGCCTTCTCCGACGCCTTCTCCGACGCCTTTCCGACGCCTCGTCCCACGCCTTCTCCGACGCCTTCTCCGACGCCTTCTCCGACGCCTTCTCCGACGCCTTCTCCGACGCCTTCTCCGACGCCTTCTCCGACGCCTTCCCGACGCCTTCTCCGACGCCTTCTCGACGCCTTCTCCGACGCCTTCTCCGACGCCTTCTCCGACGCCTTCTCCGACGCCGTCTCCGACGCCTTCTCCGACGCCTTCTCCGACGCCTTCTCCGACGCCTTCTCCGACGCCTTCTCCGACGCCTTCTCCGACGCCTTCTCCGACGCCTTCTCCGACGCCTTCTCCGACGCCTTCTCCGACGCCTTCCCCGACGCCTTCTCCGACGCCTTCTCCGACGCCTTCCGACGCCTTCTGCCTTCACCGACGCCTTCACGACGCCTTCCCGACGCCTTCGCCGACGCCTTCCGACGTTCACCGACGCCTTCCCGACGCCTTCCCGACGCCTTCCGACGCCTTCCGACGCTTCCGACGCCTGACGCTCCGACGCTTCGTCCGACGCCTTCCCGACGCCTTCTCCGACGCTTCACCGACGCCTTCCCGACCTTCCGACGCCTTCCCGACGCCTTCCCGACGCTGCGACGCCTTTCGACGCCTTCGCGACGCCTTCTCCGACGCCTTCCCGATGCCTCGCTCCGACGCTCTCCGACGCCTTCCCGACCTTCACCGACGCTCTCCGACGCCTCGCCTTCTACGCTGTTGTGCACTCCACACCTCGCTACGTCCTTGCATTTCCACGCCATCACCACCTCATCTCACTGCTGCCTCATGCGCATTTCACGCCGTCTGGCTGTGCGCCTCGACACGCGGATTGTGCCATAGCCACAGTCTGCCTTCGAGCTGCGCTGCTTTCGCTGCGTTCTGGCTCTGACGTGTCGCGCGCGGATGCGAAGAATCTGTACGATGGAGCTTCCCGGATTCATAAACGCGTCCAATGACTCTCAGGGGCCAAATTGACATCTGATCAGAAAAACTGTCAGCATTAAATTAAAAATATATTAATGTATTGTACATGAAACTTAATGTAATATTGTATATTGAAGTATATTTAATATATTTCTCCATTAAATTTAATGCCCGAGTTAAAATCAGTATAGATTTAATGTAGAGGTTCTCCCGTTTCCGCTGCCTCTCGTTATTCTTCTCATGTATTCATAATTATTTATTATATTATATCATATTCATTCTTATATCATATCATAATCATAGTCCATCAAGATCAATCATTAATTCCTTACAGATATAACCGTAAAGTTTTAATTCTTCCATCCTAATGTGCATGTGTACATTAAAGTTATTGTGCGTTCATGATAATTACTGGAATGTAGTTTCAATAAAGTAATGCGGAAATTTCTGACAGTGTACTAGTAGTTCCCAAAATTGGATAGGTAAAGAAATAAAATGTTCACGCGTATGCCTATTAAAATTGGAAGCAAAGTCTTCGCCGACATCATTCGTTTACTTCAAGAGGAACAACGTGGATATTTTGACTAGATCGTCATGTCAGTCAACGCTCTATTTCGTGGAATCATACATGTCAGGGTTGTTTGAAACGAATTGTCTTGTCGTACGTTTAAAAATGTTAATTTGCGTGCATTTTATTTGTTTACGGTACCAATGACTCTAACGCCGAGCCAGCAGAAACGTGGAGATCAGAGCAGTAAGTTGTGTCAGTGAAGCGTTGAGAATTAACTGTATAGATCCAAAGGAAAATTGGCATACTGACCGATTTGGCAAATAAACGGGTCAAAGAAGAATTGAAACTAAGCTATATTAAGGTGGATAAATCGCTTAAGCTGATGGGAATTCAATAAGTGTAGAATGTAACACTGTTTATATTAAGATATATGTACCTAATAATGATATCAATGGTTTTAGGTGTATTGATCGTGGATATAATTCCAATTCATTCATTTCAATTTTTTATTCCTTGGAATGCTATTTTCTGCCCATTAGTTCTCATATGTTTTACACATCTAAATTTTTTAATGTTTAGATATCATTTAATAGATATGTTGGTGAATTCTGAAAATGCATTTTTGAGTCATCTATTTGCTCTTTCTCTGAAACTTTTTGAACGTTATGCCGTAATAATAAAAGAACCAAGAACGTTCGTTGCAAAGTAATTGACATTTTTATCTGAAATGACTAGTCTTGTTTAAGTTAAATATGCAGTGAATGGGCGAAAAACTGCATTTTTAATGCCATGGTTAGGTTTACGGTTGAGTTATGATGACGTTTATGGATACTTTAAAGGAATGCCACATAAATTCTTAGAAGAATATCCGAGATAAACTTCGTAACTTAAACAATGTTCTGTTGCTATTCGAATCTTAGTTGTTTATTTCCTGAATTTCGAAATTTCAATTTTTGCCTCCTATCTGACCATAATCATATTGTCGTAAATGAACGTACAGCCATTCATGATGAAAACAAACGAGTTGTATCGAAAAAATACAGGTTTGGTTGTCATATTATTTGTAGTTTTACTAATTTCTTATTCTCTAGTATTTTTGAACAATGTTTCAGAGTAAATTTCATGGAATTAATTTACTTGATGAAATCTTTGATCTTGGTATTATTTATCAGTTAGAGATTTCTTTTTCTACTAATTCCTTTTGACGTAGAAATGAACTAAAATTTCTATTGGTGCTTGACCTAATACTATTTCGTGCATGACGATCTCTTTATTTCGATAGAAAACATTAATAAAGGTTTACTCCTTGCAAAGTTAGTTTGAGCATCACTTGCATTATCCGACATAAAATTAAATTTAAAACTCTTACATTTTACTGATGGTAGAACAATCTCCTAGAGCATGTAATGGATCTCAGAGAAGTAAAGAGAAACAGTCCATTCGTTATGAGCCATCCTCTCTATTAGAATGTTTAATTCTGTGCACTGCAAAGATGAAATACACGGCGGAATTGAGTTTCGTGCGTAATCGCGTCTCCGACGAGCGTAGCGCCTTGGAAGCCGTTGCCGAGTCGTAATGCCACCGGCAGCTGGAGCAAGGTACGAGATCCGGTGGCTGAGGCGCGCAGATACGGCACTTGGATCGAAACACAGTCCGCCCGTACATTACTTTGTAATGAAAGTAACTCCTGGCATTGTGTGTAAATTAAATTTAATGTACACCACTGTAATTTGAATGTGCTTGTACATGAAATTCAATGTGCGTGTACATGAAATTCAATGTGCGTGTACATGAAATTAAAAATTTAACAAGTTTCGTACATTAAATCTCATTGAATTTAATTTAACCATTAAACTTAATATACAGTACATTACCCTCCCCTTAATATACACGGTAATTAAAATTCATGTACAGTCGTACATTAAATCTACGTTAAATTTAATATAATTTCTGACAGCGTAATTGCCTGAAAACTGTTTGGGAATATTTACTTCATCAACTCAGTGGATAATTTTACGAACTCTTCTTGAGATTTGTATATATTATTGTTTTTCTCTGTCTCTTACCTCTACTTTCTATGTTAAATAATCTCCCTTGCCCGTATTGCTTTGCTGTAAAGATTATGTCATTGTTTTCTTGTTTATTGTTCTATCTTGCCCGTTCTGTCAATATTTTCTTGTTCGTCTAATTTCTCCTCTTTCCAATCTTATTTTTCTTCTTTCCATTAAGACCAGCTACGACCAGGCACCAATTCACTTTTTGATGTTTTCTCTTCCTCTCCTGGCAGTATTCCTCCACTGTTTACGGTGATCCTCATTTTTGTGCTTAAAATACTATGAACCTGTTTTCTTTTCACTTTTACCTTGGAATTGGAGTTTTGTCATTTTTAAGTCGCCCCTAAGAATGTCTCCCTTCAGTGGTTTATTTTCCTCTTTCACTACAGCTTTCCAAATCCTTTTGACTTCTTCTATCCCACTTATTGTTGACTTTAACCAAATATCCTCCCTATTTGAATATATTTTTAGGTTATTTGTTGTCTACTCTTTAGAAACGTCCAGACAACAGCAGTTCACATTTTCTTATTTCCGTAATTTTTTCTAGGTTCTTGTGTATTTACCGCTGACTCGTTAATTTCTCTAGTTCTGTATCTTCCATTGGCTCCAATACGTATGGAATGATGATTGTTATTTTTGTAATTCAAGTTTGTCCAATATGAAATGGCAATAGTATGCCAAAAATGGTAGGTCTTGCGAATAGACATTCCAATTTCACTAGAGTACTGTAGTGTCTTATTTTAGGGCAAGCACGTTGTATTTTTAAAAACTATTAGTAATACCATATCATACCAATTGTACGAAGAAACGTTCTCCTCGCATTTCACAGCACTTACATCCTATGCCACGCATCTCGCTTGATTCGCCCACTTTCTCTCCATTCCGCCTCTTCGCGAAATCTCCCGCCGCCGGAACCCGTCACCCGCCTCGCCCCTTCTTTCCGACTTATCATCCGAACCCGTCTTGTCCTGTCTCGCCCCGTGCCGTCCCGGGTCTCGTCTCGTTCCGTCCCGTCCCGTTGCGTCCCGTAGTGAGGCTGCACGGCGGTAAATATTAACGCTCCCGGCGGAGTAATAGGCGCGACCCGCTAACTGGGCTCATAACGCTTAATGTTTGATGGGCCTCGGCGGCGGAGCGTCGCGGCGAAATATTGCGCGCGCGAGTGCGGGGCGGCCGGGCGGCGGGGGTGTGGCCGTGCGAAGACGAGCCGGGGATCGCGGGCGCTCGAGTCCAGGCAGGGGCGGTGCGGTGGACGAATGAAGTGAGGCGGATGGATTGATTGATTTTTTTGTTTCCGGGCGCTTCAACTGCTCTGGTCATTAGTCCCGTTAGTGTAGTGCATGTTGTTTCTCGGGAAATGGCGGTGATCTCCCCCCACTGGATGGCGAGATCCGGCGCCGACCTACCGTCGGTTAGTGGGGTTTCCCCTAACCAGGACTCTCCCACCAGCAGGGCACCGCCTCAGCCGGGACAAGCTCTAAGCTCCCGACCGGTCTCCCGGTATGTGTGAAAGTGTAGGGCATGTTAGTGTAAGTGTGTGTGTGTAAGGGGAGAGGATAGGAGAAGGAATGGGAAGGACAGATCGCGCGCGGTCCGTGGCCCGTTTGGTAGGGTACTGCTCCGGCATTCGCCTGGTGTTGATCGGAGAAACCACGGAAAACTACCGATCAGAGCAGTCGGCCGCTATAATTCTCCTCCAGACAGAGACTGAATTTGACCTAGCTGAAAAGCTAGTGTCGAAAATCGTGCCGCCGTCCGGACTCGAACCTGGGACCTCCCAGTCAGAGGCTGCAGTGACATCGGTTGATGCACTGAGCTACCGCTCCCGGTAAGTGAGGCGGAGGTGGTTTGGAGAGCGGTGCGAGTGCGTTGTGAGGGGGTTGTGTTAAGGGGGTTGTGTGAAGGGGTGTGTGTTAGGGGGATGTGTTAGGAGACTGTGTGAAGGGGACTGTGTGAAGAGGGCTGTGTAAAGGGGGCTGGGTGTGGGGCTATATAAGGGACTGTACGAAGGGGACTCGGTGAGGGGGGGCGAACGCGCCCGAAATCACTAACAATCAACAAACGTGGGCATCGAACCCGAGTATCAATTATTCTGGGTGGAAAAGTAATTTAAAATTTGTCATTTTCTCTTTTAGACCGCTTTAAAAAAATCCCTGTTGGATATGCGCAATTATGTATTACTTTGTTATAATGGTAGTGTTAATATACCACGAGTGCCGAAATATTCAATTTAAAAATTCGGTCACAATGATTGACTAATTTGTTTGAAACGGGATTTAGTTTCGAGTACCTTCCAGAGGGAAAAATATTAGATAAAAAAGAATCACGGAGCTTCGTTTTATAAGAAAAGGGTTTACTCAGTCGATTCTTAAATGTGCAACAAATTAACATTTTCCATCCCATAATCCACAATCCGTCAATATTACACTATCAATACATGTGGTTTTAACAGAATGTATTGAATGTATGAATGAATTACACGTATCAATACAAGTAATGAAGTTTAAAAAGCTTCAAGACTGCTCTTCTTTCGTGGAAGATATCACCGGCGAAATCTTATATTTTTTTCATATCTTTTCATTTCCTTCGTCCTCCGCGCTCCCCTCCCTAACTCGCCTTCCCGTTCCCTTCCCCTGCCCCCGCCACTTGTTCTCCGCCTACCCGCGCTCCGTCGCCGCTGCCGAGTGCGTATTTGCGCGGCGTCGTCTCGCGGAGCGGCGCGTCCCATTGTCAGCCCGCACCCTCAATATTTTATCCCGGCGGCGGCGCGGCGCGACGCGGAGCCGAGATCAAGAGCAGAGTCAACACGGCG